>JAZKJV010009806.1:0-515136 GCA_037367405.1 Ottelia alismoides
TCGTCATTATCATCATCATTGACATACATACATCTATATCTTCTGTAATCATCCTCACTTTCATTCTTTTTCTCCATCAAACTTTTCAATAAGTACTAATGACATCACTCATCCCAACTAACATGTTTCTCATTCATTTCCATAATTGTACTCCAATGGATTTTTTACAATGCTCATAACAATACTCATCACATCATTTATTTTTCATCGCAACTCATCAAACTCCTAACTATCAAAGCAGTTACACACATTCACATACACCCACATATTTATCCTCCCATATGGTAGCTTTTCACCATAGTATCTCTTCCTTACCTTTCCGATTCTCTCACTTAAATCGATCATCATTCATTGTTTAAGCTATTCTACTCACTAAAATCAGCATATCCTGATGATAATCACATAATCAACAAGGAACGATGTTTTTCCACCATCAATCATCTGCAAAAGTTAAACAAAACATACACGAAAAATTTAAATCAACATGCAGTACATAAAATTTGGAACACGATAAATCATCATCATAATTTTCCACATGAAAAATTAAATCATGTCACTACCAATACTTTTGTTCCAACAATACAAATATCCCCTACAACAACATCAAACCACATTGCCATCCACACTTTACTTTAATAACCAAAACCTCACATAGATTGTTGCATGCAAAGCCAAAACTCAAAGTTCTTGCACAACTCCCAGCAAAATGGAGTAGCGAAAAGGAAACTTAGACATCTACTAAACATTGCTTGCTCCCTTCTCACCCAGATGAAAGTTCCTAAAACATACTAGGGTTATGTTGTTCTTAGTATCGTCCATCTTATCAATAGAGTAGCATCTACTTCACTACATGGCTCCACCACGTTCTCTTTGCTATACACAATTGAGTCACCTCTTTCTTCTACCTCTGAGAATCTTCGAATATGTGGCTTTTACTCATAATTTTCACACTGTCGACAAACTATCTCCTCGTGAAATTAAATATGTATTCTTGGTTATTCTCGTACTCAAAAAAGCTACATGTGTTATGATCCTACCAGGCATCGTTATTATATCTTTGTAGATGTGATCATTTTTGAGCAAACTAGCTTCATCACTCAGTTCGTTACAGATATTCCTCTGGATCTCCCTCCTCCACCCATTGTCTATAGTGCAAGCTAATGTTTATAACACCAAAGGTTATGTTACATGTCCCTTTGTTGCGGGATGATATGCCATCTTCTAGTGCCCCCTCCACTACTATCCCAGATGATCCTCAGGGGTTTCTCATTGCTCTACGCAGCAGAACTAAGAAGCAATTTATTTTTCATCCTATATCTCATTTCACTTCTACTGCTAGTTTATCATCCACTGACAGAAGATATATATATGCTCTCAAGACTATTTCCTTTCCAAGAGACCACCATAGTGCATTGCCAAGATTCTGGACGGCGACATGACATGAACAAGATGTATGCTCTTACTTCAAGAGGAACATGGGATCTTGTACAGTGTCCCAAGGAGACTAGATCTGTGGCTTGCGAATGGATCTTCACAACCAAGCACTCGCCAAATGGGTCTACTAACAGATTGAAAGCTCATCTTGTAGACAAAGATTTTACACAGACATATGAAGCTAATTATTTCGAGACATTCTCACATGTTGCGTGGATGGGTTCTATAAGGACTATTCTTTCACTGGCAGCAAAAAGGTCTGGCATATCTTTCAGCTAGATGTGAAAAATACATTCATGTATGGCGATCTCGAGGAGGTGTACATGATGCAGCCTCTTGTTTATGAAGTCGAAGAGGAGTATGTCGACTTCGCAAGGCCAAGGCCTCAAATGTCGGTTTCGGTCACCATTTCGGTGATGACCAAAACAGAATTTCGATGGAATTTCGGTTAAATTTCGATCGAAATTTCGATCATTTCGGTCACTTTTCGTACCAGGACCTCCATATTTCGGCCATTTCAGTCGAATTTCGATTTCGACTGGATATCGATATTCGACAGAAATTCGACCGAATTTCGCTGAAATTTAAGGCCATGCGCAAGGCAATCTATGGTCTGAATCAGAGCCAAAGAGCACGGTTCGACAAAATTAGTGCAAAAATCAATCCTCTTAGCTTTCAAAGAACAACATCTAACTTCTCTGAGAAACCAAGGCATTTCTTCAAAAGGTGTTCCTCACCAAGGACCTTGATCCACTACGCTATTTCTTGAGCATAGAAGTACTACGCACTACAACGGACTTCATCTCTCACAGAGGAAGTATTGTCTGGACATCCTTACTGAAGTTGGATTACTTGGATGCAAGCCTCCAGTATTTCAAAAATCCGAAGAAACTCTCCACATCCTTTGATCATGTCTTCGAAGATATTACGCGATACAGAAGCTTGGTTGGCAAACTCCTTTACCTTGTTGTCACACGACCAGAATTTCCTATGCAGTGAGTAGAGCTAGTCAACACATGGAGCAACCTTGCTACAGTCACTAACAGGATGTCCTCCTAACCCTACGATACTTAAAGGAATTCCCAGGACATGGCCTCTTTTATGAGGCAAATGGCTACATAGATGTTATTACCTATGTTGATGTTGATTATGCAAGTTCACCTGAGGATCGTCTCTCCACCACAGGATATGCTATGATGGTTGGAGAAACCTTGTGACTTGGAGGAGCAAGAAACATACTATTGTATACAGATCCAGTGCAGAAGCAGAGTACAGGACGATGGCTCATGCTACATGTGAGAACATGTGGCTATTGACATTCCTGAAGGAACTCGGTATTGTTGTCAACTCTCCTATTCTACTATTTTGTGACAACAAATCTGCTATATACATTGCCACGAATCTAGTGTTCCATGAGCGAACCAAGCATATAGAGATTGATTGTCATTTTGTTTGTGACGTCGTACGAGTAGCAAGATTACTACTCCTCACATCACAACATATCTTCAGCTTATAGATGTATTCACGAAGGCTTTACTCAAGAAGCACCTCTCGTAGATAGCTTCCAAGTTGGGCAAGATTAATAGATATACTCCAACTTGAGGAGGGTTAATAATGTATTTTACAGTTCTTATTTTCTCACGGCAACCCCTCTAGGGGTACTTATGTATTTTACCAGTTTTGAGCTCTCTAGGGTTCCGTCTTATATAAGGACCCTTAGACCTCTTGAATAAAGTATGCAATTTCATTCTCACGTTGTTTTTCCACATGGTATCAGAAAAGAAGTCCTAGACCGGTGTTCTGGCCTAAATCTCGCCACAGCCACCAATATTAAGTCGTCGATGCCGCATCTTGGCATTAATCACGCGAAAGGCCTCATGTGTACCTCCAAGCCCCTTACGCAGCCGCATCCTACCTTATATCCGTTGCTGCCAGGCCACCTGCAGCCTCTTACCATGTCATCAGGCAGACGGTGGACTCCTATCATGCTGCCAGCCCCCTAGGTCATCCCTCATGCTGTCATGTGGGGCCCCTACCCTCTAGGTGTCGTCGACAGGCCTCCTTAGGCCTTCTCTTGCCACATCCAAAATCTTGTGGCTTCCCATCCGTTGTAAGCCCCCATGTAGCCTTCCCTAGCGCCCGAGTAGGCCCAAGGCCTCAAATTTTGATTTCGGACACCATTTCAGTGATTGACTGAAACAAAATTTCGGTCGAATTTCGGTAGAAATTCACCAAAATTTCGGAAATTTCAGTTTTTTTAAACATGACCCCCTAAATTTAGGTCGATATAGACCCTTGCGGGTAAATTTCGATCACCCACCGAAATAGAAATTCGATCAAAATTCAGCCAAATTTCACAGAAATTTGATCCCATGAATAGGCCCATTGCCATCTCGCGCTGCCACCCAGCCTTCTCTCGCAACCTCCAAGCACCTCAGGCCTCTAGCAACCATGGAAGGTCGTATCGATATCGATTCGTTTCGGTCCGCCCGGAAATGGATATATCGGGATATATCGACGATATCGGTGGAAATGACGAAAATGGCTCAAAAAGCCAATTCTGGCATTTTTCAAAAATTAAGATCATCCAAGATATTGGAACAAGAAATAACCTACAAATACACACTTATATCATACATATCGGTCATCCAAGTTCTTAGATCATTAAATAGCTTACAAGTTGCCCCCCACCCCTGTGGGGGTGCGGGGGTGTGGGGGCAGCGTCCCCGACTCGAAACAAATATAGATAAAACCATTGTATGTTTTAATACTAGGTGTAACTAGATATATGTGTTTTAATACTAGGTGTTGAACCAATCTTCCATGAATAATAGCATTGACATATAGAGATATCAGCGAAATATCAACGATATCGATCGATATCCGAGATTTTTTCTACTGAAACCAGTCATTTTGACCGATATGAGCCGATATGACGATATATCGTCGATATATACGGTGATATATCGTCGATATCCCTGTAAAAGGATATATTGGGTAATATCAAAACCCCTACCCTGTCGAAACCGAATCGGCGATATATCGCCGATATATTGCCGATACAGCCTTCCATGCTAGCAGCTCTCCAGCTATCGCAAAGGCCTCCTGTGACTCTCCTAAGTCGTTGCTAGTAGCATCTCGTATCTCCTACCGACCGCCAAATAACTCCTTGGTGTGTGATTAAGTCACCTTGATGCTTGATTAGGACAAAGAATTATTTCTATGTCACTTTTTCTTAACCTACATGATCACCATGGCATCCACAGAGACCAAGCCCGTGTACCTAACTTCTTCTGTGATTGTACAAGTCACTTCCATAAAATTGAAACGCTTTGAGAACTATGTACTAGTGTCTCGATCGTTCATAATGTTTATTGGTGGTCAGCGACTAAGAACTATGTTCTTACTAAGGTTTCGCCCAAGGAAACAGACAAGGACTGTGATACTTGTTATGTAGAGAACCGACATGTCATTACTTGGATGACCAACATCATCAAACCAAATATAGCATCGAATCTTCGATATAAGGAAACATCGAAGTCAATGTGGGAGAGTTTTGAGCATATCTACTCTCAGAAGACTACCAAGTCAAGGCTCACATATATATACAAATGGATTTGGCATGCTACTCAGGGAGATTCTACCCTACTTGAGTACCACAGGCTTCTCACGAGCATGTTCGAGGAGCACCTTATTTTTCAACTTACTTGTTGTGACAAGTAGATAGGAGAACGTGCAGAATAGCATGTGTATAGCTTTCTGTCTGGATTGCATAAACAATACAAGCCTGTGAAGGACCAATTTCTGACCTTTGATGCACTGCCAAGACTTGAGACCATCTATGGTTGCCTGCGGGAACTTGATTCTTCTACTGAGTGTCCTCGTATTCCATCTATGGAGACTACAGCTCATTATGCATCATCCAAAAATAGGGGATGACCCAACTACCAGGGAGGGCGCGGCCGCAACTTTGATCATGGTCACGGTCATGAATCTGGATGTGGGCGTGAGTTTGGTCGCGGGCGTGGACGTGATCCTACTACTGCTTGTTATCCAGCACGCATACATTGTGGACGTTGGAATCATCTACCTGATCGTTGTTGAGCAAAGTTAGGCATGCGGTATAATGCCAACAGTGCCTATGAGACAGCTTCGTACGACACTCCATATGATATTGTTGAGGTCTCACAAGATAAGCCTTCTGGTGACAATCAGACACCATTTACGACGTCTGAATATGCTCGTCTGCAACAACTTCGATAGAACTCCTCAGCCAGTGATAGTAGTACTTCTGCTCCTAATGCTAATTCGGCTACTACCCTAGGTACAATTGCCAATCTACCTCTACATCCAGCCCCGCATGAACTATTGCATCTGGTGCATTGACTCGTCTAATGAGAGAAGGTAGCCTCTTCACCTTCTCACAGGTGTCTTCCTCGGTGAAGATTGTTCGAGTTGCTAATGAGGCACATTCACCCGTCATTGTTGTCGGTATAGTGGAATTTTCTTCTAAACTCTGACCGGAGTTCATTATGCTCCTACTTTTCCTCTTAATATTTTATCTGTACAAAAGCTATGCACTGAACTTAACTGTAGAGTTATTTTTGATGAATTATGTTGCTATTTTCAGGACATCTCAATGAGACAGATTTTTGATGGGGGACATGAGAAGAATGCCTATATTACCTCGATATCGCATCTGATTCTAGTTTTGCTTGCGTTGCGTCAATCTCTGAATATCCTCTTCTCTGGTACCTTCGTCTTGCTCATCCGTCTGCAAAAGCCATCTCTTTGATGTTCCCTGAACTTTCTACGCTCAAATATTTTGAGTGCAGGTCGTGTCATTTCAGGAAACATCATCAAACGTCCTTTCCTGCTAGTACTGAGCCACGTCATGAAGTACCTTTTTCTTTAGTCCATCATGATATTTGAGAGCCATGTCCGATCCATACTTTGAGTGGGCATAAGTAGTTTACCATTTTTTATGATTGCATTTTTATGATTGCAGTCAATTATCTTGGCTTATTTGTTAAAAGAGTGTTCGGAGATTAAATAATATTGTTAAGAATTTCTTCCATTTTGTCAAGAATATTTTCTCCATTGGTGTTCAATTTTTCATTATGATAATGCCTTAGAATTAACCCAACATGATTTAACAAACTTCTTTGCATCACATGGCACCATTCATCAACCCTCCTATCCATATACCTCCCAGGAAAATGGAGTAGCAGAAAGGAAACTCAGACATCTACTAAACATTGCTCACTACTCACCAAGATGAAAGTTCCTAAAATCCACTTGGGTGATGTTGTTCTTAGTGTCGTCCATATTATCAACAGAGTACCCTCTACTTCACTACATGGCTTCACCCCGTTCTCCTTATTATACCCAACAGTCACCCTTTCTTCTACCTCTGAGAATCTTTAAATGTGTGGCTTTTGTTCATAATTTTCACACCGTCGACAAACTATCTCCTCATGCAATTAAATGTGTTTTCTCGGTTATTTTCGTACTCAAAAAGGCTACATGTGTTATGATCCTACTGGACATCGTTATTATATCTCTGTAGATGTGACATTTTTTAGCAAACCAGCTTCTTCACTTAGTTTGTTATAGATATTCGTTGGGATATCCCTCCTCCGCCCATTGTCTATAAGCGCAAGATAATATCTACACCACCAAATGTTATGTTACGTATTCCCTTTGTTGCGGGATGATATGGTCTTCAAGTGCGCCCTCTGCTATTATCCCGGATGATCCTCAGGAGCTTCCCATTGATATACGCACAACTAAGAAGCAATTTGCTTTTCATCCCATGTATCATTTCACATCTATTGCTAGTTTATCATCCACTGACAGAAGATATACAGATGCTCTCAAGACTGTTTCCATTCCGAGAGACCACCAAATTGCATTGCAGGATTTCGCATGGTGACATGATATGGATGAGGAGATGGATGCTCTTACTTCAACAGGAACATGGGATCTTGTACAGTGTCCCAAGGGGAGTAGTCATGTGGCTTATAGATGGATCTTCAATCTTCACAACAAGCAATCGTCAGACGGGTCTATTGACAGATTGAAAGCTCATCTTGTGGCCAGAGGTTTTACACAGACATATAAAGTTGAGCACTTCGAGATATTCTCACTGTTGCACGGATGGGTTCCATAAGGACTATTCTTTCACTGGCAGCAAACAAGGCCTGGCCTATCTTTCAGCTAGATGTGAAAAGCAAGGCCTTAAATTTCAGCTTCAGTCAACATTTCAGTGACTGGTCGAAACAGAATCTCGGGGAATTTCGGTCAAAATTCGACCGAAATTTTGGTCATTTCGGTCATTTTTTGTACTAAGGCCCCCATATTTCGGTCATTTCGGCCTTTCGGTCGAATTTCAATTTCGACGGGATATTGATATTCGATAGAAATTTGACCGAATTTCGTTGAAATTTAAGGCCATGGTGAAAAATACATTCCTGTATGGCTATCTCGAGGAGGTGTACATGATGCAGCCTCATGGTTATGAAGTCGAGGGGGAGTGTGTATGTTGACTTCGCAAGGCAATCTATGGTCTGAAGTAGAGAATAAGGGCATGGTTCGACAGACTTAGTGCAGAAATCAACACTCTTGGCTACCAGAGAACAACCTCTAACTACTATGTGTTTATCAGAAGATGACCAACTAGTACTGTCATACTTGTTGTTTATGTGGATGTCATGGTAGTCACATGTGATGATGATGATAAAGGGGTATTAGAGACCAAGGACTTTTTTCAAAAGGTGTTCGTCACCAAGGACCTTGATCCACTATGTTATTTCTTGGGCATAGAAGTACAACGCACTACAGCGGGACTTCATCTCTCACAGAGGAAGTACTGTCTGGACATCCTTACTGAAGCTGGATTACTTGGACACAAGCCCTCCGATATTCCTGCAAATCCGAAGAAGCACTCCACATGCTTTGATCATGTCTTCGAAGATATTATGTGATACAGAAGCTTGGTTGGCAAACTCTTTTACCTCACTGTCACCAGACCGGATAAGTGAGTAGAGCTAGCCAACACATGGAGCAACCTTGCTACAGTCAATGGCAGGATGTCCTCCAAATCCTACGATACTTGAAGGAATCCCCAGGATGTGGCCTCTTTTATGGGACAAATGACTATACTGATGTTATTGCATATACTGATGATGATTATGCAAGTTCACCCAAGGATCGTCGCTACACCACAGGATATGCTATGATGGTTGGAGGAAACCTTGTGACTTGGAGGAGCAAGAAACAGACTGTTGTATACATATCTAGTGTAGAAGCAGAGTACAGGGTGGTGGCTCAGTCTACTTGTGAGATCACATGGCTATTGACATTCCTGCAGGAACTCAGTATTGTTGTCAACACTCTTATTCCACTATACTGTGACAACAAATCCACTATATACATTGTCACGAATCATGTGTTCCATGAGTAAACCGAGCATATAGAGATTGACTACCATTTTGTTTGAGACATATTCATGAAGGTTTTACCCAAGAAGCGCCTCTCATGGATAGCTTCCAAATTTAGCATGATTGATATATATGCTCCAACTTGAGGAGGAGTGTTAGCAATATATTTTACGATTCTTAGTTTCTCATTGTAACCGCTCTAGGGATACTTATGTATTTTCCCAGTTTTGAACTCTCTAGGATTCTGTCCTATATAAGTACCCCTAGACCTCTTGAATAAAGTATATAATTTCATTCTCTCATTGTTATTCCACAAAAAGAAAATAGATACAACCATAAAAGATAAAATAACTCTCAGCAATCAAAGTGTCAAGATTACTTGCAATCAATCATTTATACTTGAACTTTCATTATTAAATGTTATTTCAGGTTTAAGGACGGGATATAATGCATAACTACGGGCATAACTATCAAGGCCATGGCACAGGAAGTGCTCCTTCGATACTGATGCAAAAGATTGCATCTTTTTTGAAGGGAAAAATATATTGGCTCGAACTTTAATTCAGCTGCCTCAAAAATAGTGGCATCATGAATGACGAAACTGGAGACAAAGCGATTCAAGAAATAATCAAGTTTACGTTTTAGTGGAAGATGGTTGGCGGATGTAGGATATAAAAATTAACCAGAGAAACGAAGAAGCTGTCTGTTTTAAAAATGTCAAAAAAAAAGGACTGTTCCAAGTTACACAAAGTTCCTCTCTCTCTAGTTTAAATAAAGCAATAAGTTTATTATAGAACAGCTGACAACTTTGATCAAGTGATGTTAGAACTCTACTGCTCGCACTTTGTTGTCTTTTACAGAAGTTATTGAGTAATGGCAGGGTTTAACAAAAGCACATACGTAACAAGTCACTGGAAAATATATAGATGCATGTTCTTTCCCATAATTAACTTCGACAAAATGCTCCGCTTCCCCCCTGGAAACTGATAATCCGATCAGCGTTCCATGTAGTTCATTAACCTAAAGTAAAATTGTTATTTTTATTTAACACGAGGGATAATGCAGATATATGAACATAGAGGTGGATTCATGGCCATATGCTTGTGCGGTTTATTGTGAAAACATGGTGCGACATGGAATGCTCGCAAAGTGTGAGAGTGAATTATAAGAGGTGATTTGCTGCTTGTTGGGCTTTCATATTCTAGATGATTGTCAACGACTTCAATTGGATCAAAAATCAACAAGTTGTCAGACCAATTTTCTTCGATAACAGTTTTATAAATGATAAATTCTAATAAACTTCTAATTATTAATATATTCCCAATATATGAGAAAGAAAATGACAACTATTAGAAAAATACGATGGCGGTTACACATCCATCTAATAAGTTTTTTTTATAAATGGAATGTCAAAGAGGGAAAAAATGCGTATCCATTGGGTGAAGCTTAAAAGCCTTTTGTGTCCATTCAGTGCATAAGGTCATAAATATTAATTAACAGATATTAATTTTCTTCTTGCAACAAATTTTTTGTTCCTGTACAACTATAATGATCAGCAGAGATTAACGAGCATCGTTCGAGATGCTTGCGGATATTACAAGTCTATTTAATCCCAGTAAAAATCCAGTTTCAAAGAGTTAGCACCTCATATTATAATAGAGATATAAGTGGCTACGATATTTAATTTGTAACGAACCTCTAGATTTTTTAGAGCCTACCTGGACTTTTTGCGAGATGAACCACCAAATACACGTGTACATTTACGGTAGCCCTCCTCCATTGATAGCTTATCGATTTCACCTTCTACCTTAATTGCAAGTCATGGAAAATAAATAAATATCAAAATTAAAGTATCTGCAGAAAAAGCATTCGTTTCTAAACTGGGTTCTGATTAATATGCAGTGAGAAGAAGGAAATCATGCACGCAACTGTCTTCTAAATTGTGGTTTATCAAATAAATAACGATCATATCTAAACCAAAACAATACAGATAGAGTATTTAGGATGACAATAACCTTATGATCCTCCACATCGTCAAGGTCATAAAATATGCATTCTGTGCCCTTCTCCTGTTAACAATTATAGTAGGCTAACAAAAGACATAAAGAATCAAAGTGTTAACAAAACAAAAATGAAGATATAGATGTACTTTATTTAATGTCGTTACACCATATCGTGTATTCTAAATAAATAAGTAAAAGATATAAATCTCGTCCCATCAATAGTTTGAACTAGGTACAAGAGATTACAAAACCTGCCAAAACCTTTTCGTCAATGTTCGATATTTGCTGCTACAATCGATTTAGCTGGTCTCTATGGAAAAGCAATGACAATCTGTTGTTAATATGCAAACTATCAGCATGCTCTGCGAGAAATCAACTTATAATATTGTAAATGGCCACAACCACTTGATCCTTGATTCTGCGTTGCATGACATTTTTCTAGGATATTTGCCGATATCCATCTTTCTGAGAAGTATGAAATTAACTGCAATAGCCAGAGTTAGAAGTATAAGAACCTGAAATAGTTCGCACCCCGTGACAGAAAAAGCTTTGGATTAATAAAAAAATAATTAAAGAATCAAATAACTGATAGTGAGAACTTTTCCAAAACAAACTCCATACAATTGTTATTTGATTACCTCCTCGCACAATGATTCAAGACCAAGCATCTTCTCCTTGAGCTTTGGGTGCGTTGTCGTGAAGCTCCGCCTGCGGATACAAATTACACGTTTATACATTATTCGTAGTATTTTATTCGCAATGAATCGCATTAGGTTGCCGAAATTTAGGTAAAATTTTTCGCATTTCGAACTGGCATTCACAATGATGTAAACAATCACATAACCAACAAGTAACACCAATTTACATTGCATTAATTTCCATATGTATTACATGTAAAAAAAATTGAAAGTATATACAAGTATCCCAAAATATAACAAAAAAGAAAGAAAAGCATTATACAATATCTGCATAAAAACTCCAACAAGTGTACTATCGAGTATAACAACGGAGGCTCGGGATCATCAACCAGTCTACTACGATGCAGGCGCTTTTCTTGCCAAGCATTATAGAAAACAATAGAATGTCAACAATTATTGCATACAATCCAGCATATTAAAAATAACGTCATTTAGTTATTTCACAAGAAAACAAGTAGATTGACGTTGATAATTAAAATTTACAGGCTACTTGCATGAAAAATGGTTTTCAAACTACTATGTATGTAAATACCAAGATTACTCATCACCCCAAAACTTTTCGTATATAATAATTTCATAATTTAATTAATGACACAAGTAGGTTATTATCTTTTTATCACTTAGGGATCATGTTGATGGATCTTACTATTGAATGTGATGAGTCTCTGATCTGATCTTCATTTCTGTCTAATGTCTCAAGTCTAGTGTATGGTATGTGGTTTTGATCTGAGTGTGACCTCACACTATTACTCTAAAGCTTGAAAAATAATAATAATAATAATAAATAAATGATTGATGATAATAATAATAACTACGTGGGGTGCCTTCGTAGGCATGCGGTGGAATATAACATATCCTAACTAAGTTCTCAACACGTCCACTAGCTTGTTGATGAATTGTCGATGATTGATGATAATAATAATAATAATAAATAAATGATTTTGTACTAAGCTCAACTGTAGCTATTCAACTGTAACCGATCTCAACTCTATCCAAACTCAACTGTAACCGATACCAACTCTAGCCAAACTCAACTGTAACACGCTCCAAGCTCAACTGTAATCTGTCCCCGAAACCATTCCGCCAATAGGTCTTGACGAAGAGTTACAATTGAGCTTGGAGTTGGTTACAATTGAGTTTGGCTAGAGTTTATATCGATTAAAGTTGATTTTATATAGAGTTGAGATCGATTACAGTTGAGTTGGCTATAGTTGAGCTTTGTACAGAATCATTAATCAGTGTCAGTCATCAATCGTCGACGATTAATCGGATCTTAGAACTACTACTATGAGTAACAATAAAAGTTAGTGGACGTGTTGTGACTTAGTTGTGATACATTATTCCACTGCATGCCTACGAAGGCATCCAACCCTAAGGAATTCTTCACACCTTAGAATTATAGTGTGAGATTACACTCAGACCAAGATCGCAGGCTATCCATCAACCCCAATAACAAGATCCATCAACATGGTCTCTAAGTGATAAAAAGATAATAACCTACTTATGGGTCCTTAATTAAATTACGAAATTATTATATACGAAAAGTTTTGGGGTAATGAATAATTCGGCTATTTACATACATAATAGCTTGAAAACTATTTTTCACGCAAGTAGCTTGTAATTTTTAATTATCAACGTTAATCTACTTGCTTTTTTTTAAATCACTAAATTACTTGTTATTTTTTACATATTGGATTGCATGCAACAATTGTTGACATTCTATTATTTCCTATCATGCTTGGCAGGCAAAATACCTACATCGCAGTAGACTGGTCGATGATCACGAGCCTCCGTTGTTATACTCGATGGTACACATATTGGAACTTTTATGCAAATATTGTATAATATTTTTCTTTATATTCTTTTATATTTTGAGATACTTGTATATAATGTCAGCTTCTTTTATTACATGTAATACAATGTAATATAAATTTGTGCTACTTATTGATTATGTGGTTGTTTACATCATTGGGAATGTCAGCTCGAAACGCGAAAAAATTTCCCTAAATTTTAGTAATATAATGCGATCCACTGCGAATATATTACTGCGAATAATGTGTAAACGAGGAACCCGGATCCGTGGCAGGGCTTCACATTTGTGGGGTTTAATATTTGTTTTGCTATAAGAGTCGTCTCGATGCCTTTCTGTTGACTCCTACAAAAAATGCAGATATAGATATCATCTCTTATAGTATTAGGAGAGAAAAATACTACAATGGGAGAACTATTACTAAAAATAACACAGGGCGTTGATTTAAAAAGGGAAGCATAAGCACTTCCAATACATCCAACACACACGCACACATTACCCTCTATACGGACAACTCTATTTTATATGAAATGAGAACATAAAGACAATTGGTCTAGCCCATTACACCTTACATGAGATCTGTTGGGTATTTAGCATTCCAGTCCCAACTTGGGGGAGGGGCTTCTTTGATATTTTCCCAGTTTTTGAGGTCCCATTCCAGAGACCTAAATCCCCAGTCGGGGGATCCTATTCGACAGTTCCTATTCCAGCCGTTTCCAGTTCAAAGCAGAGCAGCAGCAAGGGTTTTGAACCCCATCCTCCTCCGCGCGAGAGAGAGGTCGAGAGAGAAGGAGGTTGCAGCTGGGCTCCTCCTCTCTTCTCCCATCGACAGTGGGCTGCAGCTCGGGCTTGGAGAGCAGCGTTAGGGCGAGCTCGAGAGGGAGATGCAAGGAGGTCGCGCGTTGGTCGACCTCAAGAAGCCGAGCTATCACATTTGGGACTCCATCCAGGAGCCCACAAGGGAGGCCACTTATCTTTTTGATTTGAGCACATTATTGGTATTGCTAGATACCTAGGGATAGTTAGATACTTGGTGAAGAACTACCATTGTGCTTGTGGCTTGTATCTCAGTTTTGTTTGGTAACAAAACCGAAAGAACATTTGGCTCATTTTGACCGCAGTGGATTTGTTGTCGGTCTTGTCCCGTGGTTTTTCCCTTACTCACATCGAGTAAGGGTTTCCACTTAAAAATCTTTGTCTCGTGTGGTTGCTGTGTGCTTGATTATCATTGTTGCCATTGAGTTCCCGTGTCGGAAACACATATATTGTTGTTTGCCATCTTTGCTACAAGAAAGGGATTTAGGGTTACGACCCCTCTTATCCCACAAGAAGTGGTATCAGAGCTTAGGTTGAGCAAAATGGGCAAAGATGATGAAGGCACAATGATTAAACTCACAAGCAGCAAATGGTAGACTTGGAAGGCTAAGATGGAAGGTATCCTATATTGCAAGGACCTTCACGATCCGATGGAGGGAGAGAGCGCCAAGCCGGAGAACATGTCCGCAAGTGAGTGGACAAAGTTGAACCGAAATGTCGTTGGGACCATGTGGAAGTGGCTTGACATGTCAGTTTTCCATCATATGGCTGAGGAGACAAATGCGAAGGAGTTGTGGGACAAGTTGTCCGAACTCTATGACCAAAAGACCGCAACCAACAAGGCTTTCTTGATTAGGAAGCTAGTGAACTTGAAGTACAAAGATGGAACCAAGATGACAGAGCATCTGAATGATTTCCAAAGCATCATCAATCAGTTGACTTTCATGAGTTTGACACTTGATGACGAGTTGCAGGCACTTCTCTTATTGGGTTCGTTGCCGGACAGTTGGGAGACTCTAGTAATCATTGTGAGCAACTCTGCGAAGGATAACAAGTTGACCATGATCATAGTCAAGGGTAGTCTCCTGAATGAGGAGATCATGCGTCGCTTTTCAGGAGAGACATCCTCCTCTTCACATGTGAATGCAGTTAAGATGAGAGGAAGATTCACTAGCAGAGGAAAGTCACAAGAGAGGCAGCAATCTAGAGACAAGTCCAAGGGTAGAGGAAAGTGTCACCACTGCCAGAAACCCGGTCACTGGAAGAGAGATTGCATGGTTTGGAAGAGAGAGCAAGCTGAAGCCAAGAAAAATCAGAAAAATGAATATGGCAATGTAGCTGCAGTTGTGGCAGATAAAAGTGCAGATGAGGTGATTCTCACCATCCATTATCAATGCTTGCATGCAGGGAGCAATTTGGAGTGGGTTGTTGATACGGTCGCCTCCTATCATGTAACTCCACACATAGAGTTCTTTACCACCTACACCAGTGGTGATTATGGGAGAGTCTTGATGAGTAACGAAAGTTAGTCTAAGATCATTGGCATGGGCACCATCTCGATTCAAACGGATGTTGGGTGCTCAATGATTCTTCAGAATGTGAAGCATGTTCCTGATGTCTGGTTTAGCCTTATATCTAGTTCACAGCTAGATAGTGAAGGCTACCATCTAAAATTCGACGACGGCAAGTGCAAGATTAGAAAGGGTTCTCTCATCATGGCTAGAGACAGCTTGTGTCACACACTTTACATGACTAGAGTGAAGGTCATGGATGGCAGTTTGCATGCTAACGAGGCGAATACATCAGATTTGTGGCACCGTCAACTTGGTCACATGAGCCAGAAGGGCTTACAGCTTCTTAACAAGAGAGAGTTCATCCCCTACCATAATGACATCACTTTATCTCCTTGTGATGCATGTGAGGTTGGGAAGAGTAGGAGTGCGCCACACAGAGTCAGATCCAAAGTGAAGAGACATTCTACAGCCGGTTCACTCGGATGTTTGTGGTCCTATGGACACGGCCTCTTTGGAAGGCAACATGTATTTTGTCACCTTCATTGATGACGCATCTAGGAAGGTGTGGGTATATGTGATGAGATCGAAGGATCAGGTGTTTGATTGCTTCAAGAAGTTTCATGCCATGGTTGAGCACGAGACAGGAAAATTGTTGAAGTGTATATGCACGGACAATGGGGGAGAGTACACCTCCCATAGCTTTCAGGGCTACTGTGTAGAGCACGGCATCAGGCATGAGAGGACAGAGCCATGTACACCCCAACACAATGGTCTAGTTGAGCGGATGAATAGGACCATTGTTAAGAGAGTTTGTTGTATGCTGAAGACGGCGAAGTTGCCCAAGACCTTTTGGGCTGAAGCGGTTCGCACCGCATGTTACTTAATCAACCGATCTCCATTAGCTCCTTTGGGCTTCAAGATTTCAAAGTGTGTTTGGACAGGGAAGGACCCCTCATATGCTCGTTTAAGGGTGTTTGGATGCAAGGCCTATGCGTTGGTACCCAAGGAGCAGAGGAAGAAGTTGGATGACAAGGCAGTGCATTGTATCTTTCTTGAATATGAAGATCAGGAATTTGGATACCGTCTTTGGGATCCAAGGAAGATGACAGTCACCAGACAAAGGGATGTGATTTCTATAAGAATCAGGCGTTGGCTGAGGAAACCATTGAAAGTGGTGATATAGATGAGATTTCCATGGATGATGATAGTGATGAGAACACGGATCCCTCTCCAGTACAGAGTACAGGTGGAGAGGAAGAGCAGCTAGAGAAGCACAAGCCAGATGCAGACCCCGTTGATGCAGGTCCATGGGACATGGGGCAAGGAGAGCAGCCTCATCCACTTGCAGACACAGCAGAGCCTCAGGTCAGGAGATCTGAGAGGACATGCCAGCCATCATCCCGTTACCCCACTTCCACGTATGTGATGCTCACAGATGCAGGCGAGCCATACACCTTTGAGGAGGCACATATGCATAAGGACAAGGATCATTGGCGCAATGCAATGAATGAAGAGATGTTATCTCTCAAGAAAAACCACACTTGTTACCTTTTTGAGCTTCCCAAAGGCAAGAGAGCTTTGAAGAACAAATAGGTGTACAAGCTAAAATCTGATGACAGTGGCAAGCAGGTGAAGCACAAGGCTAAATTGGTGGTGAAAGGGTTTAGCCAGAAAGGAGTGGACTATGATGAGATCTTCTCCCCAGTGGTGAAGATGAATTCAGTGAGAGTGGTGCTAGGACTTGTTGCTAGCATGGACCTTGAGCTGGAGCAGATGGATGTGAAGACGACGTTTCTTCACGGTGATTTGAAAGAAGAGATCTACATGGAGCAACCACAAGGTTTTCAAGAGAAAGGGAAAGAGCACCTGGTTTGCAGGTTGAGAAAGAATCTCTATAGCTTGAAGCAAGCCTCGAGACAATGGTACCTGAAGTTTGATGCTTTCATGGCAAAGCAAGACTTCAAGAGGAATACAACCGATACATGTGTATATGTTCGCCGTCTTCCCAATGACAGGTTCGTCATTCTTTTGATCTATGTGGATGATATGTTGATTGTAGGTCGTGATTTCAACCTGATTGCAAAGCTCAAGAGAGAACTCTCCAAAGAGTTTGAGATGAAATATTTGGGCAAGGCAAGTCACATCCTTGGGATGCAGATTACAAGAGACAGGAAGAAGCGCATGTTGTGGTTGTCACAAGAAAGCTATATTGAACGCGTGTTGGAGCAGTTCAACATGAAGAATGCCAAGCTTGTCAGCACGCCTTTAGCCTCTCATTTCAAGCTAACCAAAGAATCATGTCCTCCTACTTCTGAGGAGAAAACAGAGATGGTCAAGATCTCATACCAATCCGCGGTTGGGAACCTCATGTACGCCATGGTTTGCACTAGACCAGACATAGCCCATGCACTGGGCATGGTGAGTAGATTCATGTCCAACCCAGGCAAGGACCATTAGAAGGCAGTGAAGTGGATCTTGAGATACTCATGGCCTCAAATTTCGGCGAAATTCGACTGAATTTCGATCGAATTTCGGTTTCGATGGGTGACCAAAATCCGACCGAAATGGCCGATGTCGACCGAAATTTGGGGGGCCTAGTTCAAAAACAAACCGAAATGACCGAAATTTCGTTTCGGTCAGTCTCCGAAATGAAATCGAAATCCGGCGTTTAAGGCCTTGGAGATACTTGAGAGGTATCTCAAGTATGTGTCTTGTGTTTGGGAGGTCAGATCCCAGACTGTGTGGCTACATGATGCAGATATGGCAGGTGACATGGACCAGAGAAAGTCTACCTCAGGGTACATTTTCACATTTGCAGGGGGTGTCATCTCATGGAAATCTAAGCTACAGAAATGTGTTGCTCTCTCGACTACATAAGCAG
The DNA here is from genome assembly GCA_037367405.1 of Ottelia alismoides. NCBI lineage: Eukaryota > Viridiplantae > Streptophyta > Magnoliopsida > Alismatales > Hydrocharitaceae > Ottelia > Ottelia alismoides. Next base: position 18,599 of record JAZKJV010009806.1, read on the forward strand.
AATACATTGCAGCAGCAGAGGCTGGGAAAGAAGTGTTGTGGCTACAACGCTTTCTTGGTGAGTTTAGATTGAATGACAGTGAGCCGGTTGTGTTTTATGATAGCCAGAGCGCTATAAACTTGAGCAAGAATACCATGCACCATGCTCGCATAAAACACATTGATGTGAGATACCATTGGTCGAGGGATGCAATTGATTAGAAGCAGTTTATGTTGAAGAAGATTCACACTGATGAGAATCCCCCAGACATGTTGACCAAGGCAGTCACTCATGACAAGCTTCAGCTCTGTAAAGAGCTGAGCGGTGTCACCTCTTCTTGATCTCCATCACAGGACAACAACTCCCCATTGGAGCTGGGGGGAAGTTGTTGGGTATTTAGCATTCTAGACCTAACTTGGGGGGAGGGGCTTCTTTGATGTTTGCCCGATTTTTGAGGTCCCATTCCAGGGACCAAAATCCCCAATCGGGGGAACCTATTCGACAGTTCCTATTCCAACCTTTTCCAGTTCAAAGCAGAGCAGCAGCAAGGGTTTAACATCCTCCTCCACGCGAGAGAGAGAGGTCGAGAGAGAAGGAGGTTGCAGTTGGGCTCCTCCTCTCTTCTCCCGTCAACAGTGGGTTGCAGTTTGGGCTTGGAGAGCAACGTTAGGGCGAGCTCAATAGGGAGCTACAAGGAGGTCGCACGTTGGTCAACCTCGAGAAGTCAAGCCATCACATTTGGACTCCATCCGGGAGCCCATAAGGAAAGCCACTTATCTTCTTGATTTGAGCACATTATTGGTATTGATAAATACCTAGGGATAGTTAGATACTTGGTGAAGAACTATCATTGTGCTTGTGCCTTGTATCTCGGTTTTGTTGGGTAACAAAACTGAAAGAACATTTGGCTCATTTTGACCGTAGAGGATTTGTCGCCGGTCTTGCTCCGTGATTTTTCCCTTACTCACATCGAATAAGGGTTTCCACGTAAAAATCTTCGTCTCATGTGGTTGCTTGTGTGCTTGATTATCATTGTTGCCATTGAATTCCCGTGTGGGGAACACATATTATTGGGTGTCCTATCTTTGCTACAGGAAAGGGATTTAGGGTCACGACCCCTCTTATCCCACAACAAGATCAATATCATATAATCGTTAAACTACACATACATAAAGATTTTGGAAAATTCCTCATCATGGTCGATGCATACATCAGCAAACTTGTCATAGTTATACAAGCCAGATAATAGCTGATACCAGCCAATGTAAAAACACAGAGATTTGATCTTTTCAAGGCTACATTCCACCTTGAGAAAAATACGAACAATAACATTGTGAGGTAATAAAAAATTCCATGTGAACAACATGCATTTTTACTAGGGGTGTTCATGGGGCGGGTAGCCGACCCATTCAATCGTGACCCGCCCCGACCCAGTATTACTGGGTCAACGGGTCGATCCGACCCATTTCAATGGGTACCCGTTAAAACGGGTACCCGATTTATTTAAATGGATAGTGGGTACCCGCGGGTCAATACATCTAACATCCAAAACATAATCAGAGGTAGAACTTATTAAGAACAAGTAACCTTTGATATTCTTTATCACAAGTGCCTTTCATTCACTTCCTTATCAAGTGTACTAGTCACATATTATTGATTTTTTTAGTCAACGCATTCGTCCCTCTCCACGCATCCAACGATACAGATCGCATCCTTATCCAAATGAACAGTCATACTGCATCAAGCATAATATACAGAACCTATTTATTTCTATAAAAATTACAATATAAAAATATGCTAAGTAAGTCTAAATAAAATTTATGACGTGACTTTGGCCCCATGGATCCGTCGTTCTTATCCCAATTGGGCTTCTCTTCGGATAAATAAATCTTCCCCACTTTTGCATCAGACCTTCTATTACAACAGCACCGTTTTCTCCCCTAGAATCTTTTTAACCGTTAGATCAAACAAGATCCAACGGTTCTCCACCTCTCCAAAAATCCCTACGTTTGCAGCACCCTCAATACACAATTGTAGTTGGGGTCGTTGGATCCGGATGATCCAACGGATTTCCTTTCTCCACATTTCCACCAGTTCTCCGCTTCCCCCCGACCAATTCACCCCCGCCGCTCACAGGTCCTCTCTCCTCTCTCTCTCTTTCTCCGTCGTGAGGGCAGCACGACCCCCTCTCTCGGTGGCAACTGCCGCTCCTTCCCTCTACCTCCACGCGATGGCAGTGACCCTAGCAATAGCTACTAAGCAGTTTTCTCTCCCGCGACAGGTCAGTTGCCCCCATCTCCGCACACGCATGTGAGTATCAGCACATCTCTCCCCGGTTTTGTCTTCACTTGCGTGTTCTAATGGAGGGAGCCGACTAATCGTGACTTTGAGGATTCAGAAAGATGGGGGCTTTACGGGGGTGAAGAAGTTCCAACCGGGTACCCGGCATTTCAAATGGGTTTTTCCATGGGTCACAAACTATGAACGGGTCAGCCTTTCATGGGTACCCGATCCTAACATTTTTCTCGGGTACCCGTGATTTTAGGGCCAAAAAAACCGGGTTGGGTCGGGTACCCATTTGACCCGCATATTTTGAACACCCCTAATTTTTACCTCATCTACTACTACATGTGTCTTAACTAATAGCAAAACGCTTTTCAGAAAATAGCTAACATAAAAAGGTCATATTTGTTCAAGTGCATGATGGCAAGCATAGAATTGGTATAAAAATATTTGTTAAAACATGTACATTGCCTCGCCACTGACATTGGTTCCTGATGCAGAGCCACAAGGCTACTTATCTACATAAACGTAAGAAAAAGTCAAGCAGACAATTGATAACAGAGATGTAGTACTACATTTCCTATTTTAAAAAGTTAAGCTAAAAATATGAAGGATGAGGTGAGTTACAAATCTTCAAGGATGAAAACTGAAAGACTTCTAAACTTTGCTTGACCTCCACACTGTTTAGAGCAGAGATTATGTGTAAAATCATACCTTCAATATGAAGTGATTTGAAGAAGTAATTCTAAAATTTTAACAAAACTTATACAAGTCTAAATCAAGGATTTTTTAATAAACTAAAAACATTATGAAATGGGAATAATCTTCTTAATGAATAAACAAACAATAAAAAGCTATAGAAAATTATATAGTAAGTTACACAGAAATTTCTGAAGTATACACCAATTTCAACGTCCCTAAACTTCAGAAAATATCTGTAGTATCCAATCTTTGAGATTTGTTTCACTGACGGAAGGAATTAAGTTGATCATTTCATCATCCTTGAAACCGGATTGAGACAGATTTTTAAGATCGAGTAACACATTGTTGCTTTTTAAAAGCTCGTGAGTGATATTGAAATTGGGTATCAATTGGGTGTATATCTCATGAATTTGTGAATTACTCAAACATTATAATAGAGAACAAGTCCCTACTTGCATTATAAGGAATAAGGTAAGACCATTTGTTTAGTATAATGTCAACAAGTTCACAGTAACTTGTAAACAGAACTCAGAAACAGTATCCAACATCTGGAGAAAGATCCATAACGGTCTCGGATAATTTTTGGCGGAGTAGCATTACCATGGAAACTATTGACAAGAAGATAATGATGCAAAACTTGAATGATAATAGTTTTTTTTGCAAAAAAGATCTGCCTTTGGGCACAACATTCCCGAATACGGCCTAGGAATGATGGTTTGAAAGCAGATTCCGTTCTCTTCCAACTTCAAATGCAAATTCACTGGCCTATTTACTCCCATGAAACACAGAGTAAATAGCGGATGTTCCACTCTCAAATATAAGGTAGAAAATGGCAACGGTTGTGAGTTGTGACCTTTACCATTTCTAGAGCCTTGTGACAATTGTTTGAGCTCAGTAGCTTTCCCTCTCAAGCTCTCATGGTTGCCGACTCGTTCTCTTTGATCAGCATGAGAAGCGAAGTTTTAAATACATGTAAAAATTCCAGAAGTTTGACTTAAAATGTCAAGGAAAAGAACCACAATACAAAGAACAGCTAGCTTCAATAGTCAATGCATACGAAATTCCCAGATTTCCCACCCCATGATTGTTTAAATTTGTGTAGTTCTTATGTCTCTACTTAACAAGAGAAGGACTTCGCCCATTGAAAAAACCATATTCCACAGCACTTAAGGTGGTGGTTTATACTTTCTACTGTTGATATAACAAAGGATTGTTAATTCGAGCATTGACGACCAACCAAACATGCGCAGAAGCCACCGCAACGGACTTGTGCTGCTGGAGCGGCGTCACCCTCAGGAGGTGTTAGGCGTTGACACCCTTGGAGACCTAGACGCCCAGTTCATCAACATCATCTTCACTTGGGGGAATTTCGAGGTTAGCGGAGATTGGATCTTAAACTATGTACTTGCCCAAATGAAGATTCCAACAAAACTGGATTTTGAATTATGGTATAATCGTATTTTTTCATCGTGAACCATCGGTAATCGGCAAAGATTGGATGCAGAACTAATGGCAAACGGCATTTTTTTATGCAAAAGAGAGGAAAACAAGTAAAGGTGTCCGTCCACCCACGGGTGGTTTACTTAAATGGGGGAGAGAGAGAAAATATATACCCAAAATGGGTACGGCTGGAAAATATTTCCTAGAGTAGGTATATATCGACAAACCGTTTGCCGCTTCGTGTTCCGCGCACGGCAAACGGTTTGCCGCGCCACATGGACGGACAGGAGGGGGCAGGGAATTCAAATTTTGTCATCCACGTGATGCGGCAAACCGTTTGCCGCGCAAAGAACACGAAGCGGCAAACGGTTTGCCGATATATGCCTACTATGGGAATAATTTTCAAGCCGTCCCCATTTTGGGGAATATTTTTCAAAGTTAATACCCCAATGGAGATTAACTCTCCACCCGCGGCAACGGCATTTTTATTTGCATTATAGTATATTTTGGTGGAAATTTGATATTAAAATAGTGACGGTATTTTTTCTACTGGTTCAAAATCATATATTGGTAAATAATGGGTTTTGAATAAATGACAACAGTATTCCTACTTGCATATTAGCAAACTTCCAAAAAAGATCAGATATTGAACTATTGGCAGGATCACTTTTTTGTTGGTGGGAAATAAGACTGCCAGAAAATTCTTAAGTTCGATATTCGCTCGGATTTAACTCGCTAAAAGTTTGATTCGGATTCGATTCAGAAATAAACGAACCGAACTTGAGCACAAGTTTAGGCTCGATTGAATAAATGAATTGAATCTGAAAATTATAGGTTCACCCTGGTTCGATTAGTTAAAAGTTCGATATATACCTATTATAAATCCTTGTATGGATAAATGAATTTTATTTCGGGATAAGTGAGTTTTGTCCTACGATAAGTGGAGTTTGTTTAGGAATAAATGAATATTTGCAGTATAAGTATACTTTATCTCGGTATAAACTACCTCAAGATGAATGGTCACATCATGGTTACAATATCCATTGTGTATATGTCCATTACTTTTTCCCTTCGGTATCTCTCAAATCAATAGAACAAGTATAAACCTTAATTATCATGTATCCCCCACTTTATTTCATATCTCCCGTCCGAACGAATATAAAAATATACTACAAATTTTTTTTGAAGCCAGAAAATGGGAGATACACTCTTTAGGTGTTCGCACCTTGAATTAAAAGAAGGTAAAAGTACAAGAAAAAAACAGAAAAGGAATAAGGCACTCTAAGCCAATCACGAGCGCACCACTCCTAAAGCACGGGTACAGACATTTTCCTTGTAAACCCTATGACCAGAAAACAACAGCTCATTCATGGACAACCAGATAGACCACACTAAAGCCAGAGGCCTCAGTAACTCCCCCCTCGGTCGCAGCCCGGCCGTATAAAGCACATCACAGAAATCCTCCACCCCCGTCCTGCCGATCCATTCCAGTCCCGGGTCCTCCCAGATGGGGAGCACGGATGGGCAAGAGAAGAAAAGGTGATCAAGGGTCTCGATCCCCCCTCACAGAGTAAGCACATGTTAGAGACCATCCCGAGGAGTCTAGCGCAACGGTCTCGCGTCATCAGCCTCTTCCTCCTGAACAACCAAAAGAAGAAGGCAATCCTCGCCGGGAGGCCCAGCCCCCAGAAGAAGGCACAGTCCCGCACCAGCTCCGCCGAAGGGGAGGGGGTCTGCAGATCGCCGAGTAAGCCCTTCTCACCGAGAAGGGGCCGCCACAGCATAACCAGTGGTCACGGCCCGAGGAGGGCCCCGCGACCTCCCGAAGAGCATCGAGCAGCTGCAGGAACTCGTCAAGATGCCTGTCGGAGAAGTTCGAACGGAAAGACGGCATCCATTTCCCATCCGCCAGCACGAGGCGACGGAAACCTCCCTGTCAGCAGCCAGGGCAAAGAGGTGGGGGAAGCATAGAGAAAGAGGGCCCCCGTCCGTCCAGTCATCCTCCCAGAAGGTAAAGCTAAGCCCATCGCCGACGGCGGGCCGGAAAAGCATCCGGAAGTCGGCAGAGAGAGAGGATGGCCCTCCAGAAAGGGGAGGGCCTTCTCCTGCCCCATGTAGACGTCGCAGCCACCCCGGGCGGTTCCACCCTGACACCGTAAATCCTCCGGAGGAGGCTGCAGGTGAGGTCCTCCTCGCTGCCCCAAATCCTGGCAACCCATTTCAGCAGCAATGCTTTATTCAACTCATGCAGCCGGCAAATCCCAAGCCCACCGTCATACTTTCTCAAAGTAATGTCCTCCTAGCTCACCAGGTGCATCCCGTGCCCATGTCCCGCTCCGGCCCCAAAAAAATCGCTGCATCAGACTCTCCAGCATCCTCCGAATGCTCCCAGGCATGATCCACGTAGAGGAGTAGTATATCGGCATGGCGGAAAGCACCGCTTTCAAGAGCACCAGGCGCCCACCCCTGGACAGGACCGACACCTCCCATCCATCGAGTCGCGCCTCCACCTTCTCAACTAAAAGGAGCCAGTCAGAGATCTTAGATCTTCCCGTACTCAATGGCAGGCCTAGATAGTGAATGGGGAAGTCCGAACAGTCAGTACGCAACGCGAAGCCGCAGAGATTTGCCGACTCCCTGTCCATGCAGATCGGAACGAACTTGGACTTACAGTTGTTCTGTTCCAGCCCAGACATCTCACTGAAAAGCTCAAGCGTGGCTGCCATCTCCTTGGCCTCCTCAAGGCCCCCCTCGATGAAGAAAAGTGTGTCGTCAACATACTGCAGAAGCAGGATCGAAATGCCATCTCTCAGGTAGCCCCGCATGAGCCCCGCCCGCCGAACGCCCTCCACCATACGAGTCAGGACGTCTGCATCGATGATGAAGAGAAGGGGGTGAGAGGATACCCCTGCCTCGCCCCTCTCTGCAGCTGAAAGAAGCTGCCCTCCGGCCTCCCATTCACGAGGACGGACATGGAGGTCGTAGTCACGCACCGCTTCATCCAGGAGATCCAAGAGTCAGGAAAGCCCCTCCTATGCAGCGCTGTCCAGAGAAAGCGCCAGTCTAGTGTGTCGAAGGCCTTGGAGAAGTCCACCTTCCATAGGGTTGCTCGAGTGTCGGCCCTCCTCCAATCAGCCACAATCTCAGAAGCAAGGACCAAGCTGTCGGCGATCTGCCTCCCAGAAACGAAAGCCGTCTGGGTCGGAGCAATGATATGCTCGAGGACCCTGCTCAGCCTGGTCGCAAAAACCTTGGCGACGAATAGGTACAAAGCATTGGAAATCGCAATTAACCGATAATCCTCGATCCTTCCAGCCCCCGGCCTCTTCGGGAGAAGGACTATAAGCGCCTTGTTTATCCGCTCGAAGCCCGTGTTGCCATGGCAGCACTCCACCGCCACCTCCAGCACGTCGCTGCCAACCAGGTCCCAGAAATCCTTGTAGAAGGAAACCGGGAGACCATCAGGGCCAGGGGCGCCATCTCCGTTGAGATGACAGATCGCCGCCTTCAGCTCCATCGGCGTGATAGAAAGCGTCAGGCTAGTGGCGTGAGTGTCAGAGAGGCGCTCTGCCCCCAGGCCCGACCACCTCCAACGCCTGTAGATTCCCCTCGCAGAGAATCTGAAAAAATAGTCAGCAATCGCCTTCCCGAGGGCCCTGTCCCCCTCCACCAGCTCCCCATCAACAAGCATGGATCTAATTAAGTTCTCCCTCCTCCGCCTGCTAGCCACTTTATGGAAGAAAGCTGTGTTTGCGTCACCCTCTTTGAGCCACCTGTGCCTGGACCGTTGTCTCCACTCAACCGCCCTTTTCCTGTCCTCCTCATAGATCTGTCGCTGAGCATCGGACCGCTCCCTGAGCTCCTCCTCAAAGAGGGAGCGCTCGTCCTCCAACACGTCCAGCGCAGACACCACGCTTCCCGCCGCCGCCCTAGAAGCGCGACAGGCCTCCCTGGACTCCCTCTTGAACGCGCAGAGCCTGGATCTCAAGGAGTCCAGCTTTTGCACGAGACGCGTCGTGGTTGTGCCTTCCACCTGGATAGAAGCCCAATGTGAAGCCACCAAATCTCTGAACCCATCTTCAAGCAGCCACGCCCTCTCGTAGCGAAAGAATCCCTGATTCGGCGCAGGACCTCCCGAGTCTCACAGGATGGGCATGTGATCGGACCAAGTGCGGGGCTTGGTCGTGGCAAAGGAAAGGGAGAAAATTTCCAACAGCTCGGTCGATGACAGGAAACAATCGATGCGCGATCTAGAGTTGGCGTTACGCCAAGTGTACTTGGTCCCCGAAGCATCCAGAACCTCAAGCTCTAGCGAGTGCACCACCTCAACGAAAAGCGCCAGAGCCGGGGTCTTGACCACCCCGAAGCCTCAGTCGGTCCGACGAAAGTAGAGTGACGTTGAAGTCCCCCCCGACAAGCCAGGGGACACCCAGGAAAGTCTCCCTCGCGCCGCACAGGTCCTCCCACAACCGATTTCTGTCAGAGCCCTGACAAGGGCCGTAAACACAAGAGAGCGCCAACGTCATCCCCGTGCGTAGGGACTCCAGGAGTACAGTGAGGACATGCGCGCCCCTCAACACCCCACGCTCCACAAGCGGCGAACTTCTCCAAGCGACGAGTAATCCACCAGCCGAGCCAACATCCCTGATCTCTGCGTAGTCGAACAAAGGGCCCGCCCCGATGGAGCGTCAATCCAAGCTAGAAACCACCGAGAGCTTGGTCTCCTGCAACAAAACCATGTCACACCCCCACTCCAGAAACCTTGCCCCCATAGCCCTCCTCTTGTACGGGTCCCCCAGACCCCTGACGTTCCACGAGAGAACCTTCATTTAGAACCAGCCGTAGTCCCCAAAGCGACCGCTCCCACCGCCCTCGCCACCTCCCCCTTCAGATCGGAGATCGGGGTTGCAGCCCATGCCCGAGACAGGCTCCTCCTACGATACCTCTTCTCAGCCCAGGCCTCCCTCCCACCACTGCAAGAGGCGGAGGCACGTCCTTCCACCGCCCCTGCGGCCGCCATCTAAGCCGCCGAAACTCCCTCCAGGACGCCAACAACATCCCCGAAGATAGGGGCATGTCCTTCATCTGGGACCTGAACAAGCGACGAGGAAGGACCTGTTTCTGTACCGAAAGGAGGGACCTCCAGTGCCACAATGGCGGAGGCCCCCTTGCCAGAGTCAAGCTCCATAAGATTCAGCGTTGGATGCCAGGTCCTTAGGGATGGGCATTGGGCTGGGCTGGCCCGACCCAGCCCGAAGCCCGGCCCAAAAAGCATGGCCCAACCCAAGCCCAAAAGGATATTGGGTCAGGCCTGGGCCTAAAAAACCGGTCCAAATTTTTTGGGCCGAGCTCGGGCTTGGCATGGCCCAACCCGACCCGGCCCAAGGCCCGGCTCGACATAGACCCGAGTAGTGGCCCGCAGTATGGCCCGAGATTGAGCAATGACTCGGCCCAAATGTGGCACACAGGCCATAGTCAGGGACATATGTCCCCTCCCAGCTCCCTCCCCTCACGCCAACACGGTTGATGCCATAGGCTCCTAACCCCTCATGCACGAGAAACCCAAATCCCACTCCCCAAACCCCAAGTTGTATTGTCCTCCAAGGCTCCAAGCTTAGTTGCTAAGGTATATCATTGTTGAAGAATCTTTTTTTATTTTTCGATAGCAACTGAAATTTAATTATGTGGAGGTTTTAGATATTTTGATATTGTATTGTCACTAGAACGTCATTGTTTTACAATTGAAGAGATTGATTTACAATTTTACAATATTTTTTCATAAGTAATATAATATTATTCTCCATTTTGTTGGTTAATGTTTTGTGTCTTATATTACATGTGAGGAGGATGGTATTTTCAATCTAGTGGTTTTTTCAGGCTAGAAATTATCCATGCAGTCACATTTCTTGAAGTACGAAATGATTGAGTGTTGTTAGGAGGAATTCATGGCAATTAATCATGAGAAGCTCAAGGTATGTTTGTATAGGTCCGCAGAACTTGTCTAGTCTTGGGTCGGTTGGGCTTGGGCCGAACAACAAGAAGATTTGCGGACCTAGGCCCGGCCCAAGGCCTGAAATAATTAGATGGGCTTGGGCCTGGATCCTTCAGGGCCCGGCCCAGCCCAGCCCATGCCCATCCCTACATGTGCTTGGTTGGGGGTGCGGGAGGCGCACGCACCCCAACCCCACGAGATTGTCGAATAAAAAAGAGGGACCTGGAAGGGGCATCCCCATGGAGAACAGAAAGGGGGGCCCACTGTGGTCCAATCTCCAAGGCGACCCCAGGAGCCGTCATGAACAAGGTTTAAAAAAGCGTGAGGCAGTCCGAGACATTTTTCCTAAAATTGAGTCGAGGTGTAAGCCTCGAGGCAGTCGAGGCGTAAGACTCGAGGCAGTCGAGGCGTAAGCCTCAATTTTTTTGAAAAAAATTAAAATTAGAGCAAAATACATTGAAAAAAGTATATGATAATATTAAGTTTTCCCAAAAACACATTTAAGAATAGTTTAACACTAGTAAAAGATACAATACATAAGCGATGAAGGCATTGTAGTTCAAAAAAACTAATACTAAGCTACTAATATATGGAATATTAAGCTCCAACTCCAACTTCAATAATTCTATATGAGTATTGAATTAAAGTCTATACTTAATACTAAAGTACAATAAAAACCAAATTTTTAGTGTTCGAAGTAAAAATACCAACATACCTTGAATCCCAACCATTTGTCTTGCTGGACGTTGTTGGAGAACCGCATGCATCCCCTCCTACCATATGATACCCCAACAAGACGGGAGTCTCGCTTATTTTGCTATTCACAATAAAATGAAATAATTATTTTACTTTACGTGTTTATTTTCAAACTTTCTTCTTCATATATATGATAATTAATCTAACATTCACAACTTATATAACCAAATAACAACATCAAGTTGAAAACTTGCAACTACTATAAAATATTTATTACAATTCAAACTCAAATTTGTGTGCAAAAGAAATAGTATGTGTAGGTGTATGATAAATGGAACATGATGTATACAAGATCATGGAGCTTCACTTATTTCAAGCGATCAATTCTCTTTGAACGCACCCCTCCCCCCGACCCTTCGGTTTACACGTGACCTGAAATTTTAAAAAAATATGATTTTTTGAGTCTTACGCCTCAGCCTCGCCTCGAGCGCCTCAGACGAGGCGAGGCTGAGGCGTACACCTCTTATGATGTACCTGAGGTGTGCGCCTCGGGGCGTTTTGGGCCCGCCTCGCCTCGAGCGGTACGCCTTTGCACCTCAAGGCGCCGCCTTTTAAAACCATGGTCATGAATAAACCCCGAGAAGCGGTCCAAAGTGACGTACCCCCCCCCCTCTGAGGGGCACGAAGAGGGAAAGATGCCCCCTCCCGTGGGGCCCGCAGGAACGTCACCCGACAGATGCACAATAGGAAGAGCCCCCCCCCCCCCCGGTGGGGCCCGCCAGCAAATCAGCTAGGGCAGACGAAAAGGCAGGGCTCCCCCTTAGAAATCAACCCGCGCCTCCCCGCGAGGCAACTTCACATCAAACGCCGCAGTAGCCCCAGACGTGCCCCCCAACCGACGCGGGAGACGAAGTGCCCGGAACAGGCGACCCCTCCTCTCCCGACCGAGAAGCCGAAGCGTCCACCCGCGAAGAGGTGCCGCCAACCGAAACGTCGACCCTCGACGGCGGCGAGCACCGCCGACGATCCCCGGCCGCCCCGGGGGCCGAGGGGGGTCTTGCAGAACCACATGAAGTCCGAAAGAGAATCTGCCCACCGCCAGCTTTGCACCCGAGTCCCTAGGCGCCAGGGGTGGCACTCCAACAAGAGGGACGTCACCGCCGGATCACTGCCCGAAGAGGAGTCGTCGTCGGAGCACCTGTAAAACCGCGCCCAGATGCCCCAGCATAGGTTCAGCGCACGAACAGTGCAAGACAGGAAAGGAGCACCCCAGACCTGTGTAATCCGAAACTCCGAGCACGATGCCGCTCTGTCAGCAAAACGCGGGGGCCTCCACAGCACCGACCCAGACGAACCTGAGACCAACAGCAAGTCCAGCTGAGCGTCAGATAGCCCTCTAGCACAGAAGCGCCCCAACCTGAGGGGAACAACATCGCCGCGAAACCCTCCTCCGAAGAGAAGGGGCAGGTCTCGAAGGAGGTCCACGGCAGAGAAGGAGTCGCAATCCACGCCGCACGGGACCCCGATCAGCATACGCCCGGGCCCAGCTACCTCGCCCGAGCGCTGCACGGCAGCACAGCACAAACCACGCTGACCGCTTCCCGCGAACCACCCACTCCGCCGCCAAGACCGCCCCCGCCTCCAGACCATATCACCCTTAGGCAAGGACACAGCCACACTCTCACCACCTCCTCGGCCAGCCCCTCAGCCCGCACCCGGTGATCCCCAACACCGCCATGGGTACGCGACGGGCAGGTAGTCTGCCGATTGCCCGGCTTGCCACACAAGAAACGGGAAGGAGGCAAAGCAGTGAAAGCACAATCCAGGGCTACGTGGCCCCGCCCCCCGCACCGGAAACACCTGTGCCCTGGCTTCCAATGTGTGACTGCGACCCAGTCTGCTTCCTTGTCAGCCTCAACGGCGCCCCCATCGACTAACGCGCCAAACCCCTTCCATGCGGGCCCCCTCCCCCCGCATCACAGCTTACCCTGGTATCCCTTGCTCTGCTTGGAGCTCGAGACTGAAACGCCCCCTCCACCCCAGCTCTACAAACTTCTCACCAAACTCGCGAAGCCTTTCCCCTCCCCAGACCGCGCTCTCGCCTCATTCCCCCTACGCTCAAAAGACTTGTTCAAACCCTCTATACTACATTATTATTTTTCAAAGAGGTGAATCCTTATTGATGTATTCTTTTCATAAGATGAAGAAGAGTTAGATAAAGAAAAAATGAATGAATAGTTATCCTATTATATTTCTATTTCTTTTCCTTCAGTGTCTCTCGTTAAAAATTTTATCAAGTTCGATATTCGCTTCGATTTGATTAGACTTGATTAAATTGAGCTTCGATTCAGATTCAGTTCGAAAATAAACAACCGAACCCGAACACAAGTTTAGGCTCGATTAAATAAATGAATTAAACCTAAAAAAATTATAGGTTCGCTCATGTTCGGTTCATTTACACCCCTAGAGGGAAACCATAGATCGGTAAAAAATCAATTGAACTAGTGGCAGCAACATCGGGGGTTATTAAAGGCAGATTTCAATAAACAATATATGGAAATAATCAAATACTATAGATAAACATATAAACCATTATAAAAAGTTCCAGGAAGCATATCCCTTCTGCAGAAAGTGAAATGCTCCGTCCAACCCTTATCAATACCTTACAGAAGATCGAGTGGATTTTGGCAGGAACCAGATAAAAAAATATAACAATGATATCTGAATTAGAATTTATTTGATGAATAATTCACATCCTTTAAATGTATAGAGAAATTTATCGTGTTTCGTAGGGCGGAATCTGGATGAGATTTACTTATGCAATAAACATAGACCAATGCAGAAACAGTCGTTTGTAAGTGCACTGGAATAGATGAACCGGGAGTATCTAAATGATGTCTTAAACTGGAGAGGAAATGATATATATGCATAAGACTGTGCGATATTACTATGCTGCCAGGAAGATATGGTAGAGGTATAAGCAACGAATAAAAATAGAAAAAAAAAGGGATTCAGACTTCAAACCTGCAGGCGATGGCCGGTAGTGCGAGATGCAAAGTGAGGATTGAGGAGGCGACAACGATTGGTGGAGAGGTTGCGTGCTCCGGTAACGGAGTGCCGGCATCGCGAGGAGGTTGCGGGCCCTTGGGAGAGGCGTCGCTGCCACACCAATGTCGGAGGAGCAGAGAACAAAATGGTCAAGCCCTTTTGTGTGGAGAATAGGCCATGGAATAAGGGGTCAATTCTTCTCCCCGACATGGTTCCCAGAGGTACGACTATTCCCCATTATTCCGTCTTGTTTCGCTTTTATTCCTATCTTTATCCCACTTTACCTACCTTTATTCCACCTTATTCTCCTTATTCCTATCCTCCAGCCGAACGGAGAATAGACCCTTATTCCCCTTATTCTCCATCTTTATTCCTGCTTATTCTCCTACCGAACGGGCCTTAACACAGGGGTGGCTTCTGGAGTTGCATATGTCGAATTAATGTGTGCACAAGTTAATTTTAAATTTGTTCGGCATGGTTAGTGATTTTGGCAATTTTTACTACACGCAACATGATGGTGCGCATATAAAGGGGCAATTACATAAATTCTAGATTCATGTCAAACATGATTCAGATATTTAAGAGCAAGACTCTCATTTTGGCCTTGTATCATATATATACTCTTCACTAATGCTGGATCCTTGGCCCCAGCTTCAGCCATGTGGTGATGTGCTTGGGCAACACGTCTTGAGTTTTCCGCCTACCCCCTTCTCTAAAAACCGGTATGTTGTCTTCTCTTCGCATGAGCGTCTTATTCCATTTGGGTTTCTAACTCTCTTGCGGAGTGACAGAGGATGTTTCGTACCATGTGTTGATGTTACTTTGTATCATAATATAGGTTGCGTGTACATTTGTCATTAAGTGCTTTCGTATTGTTTACATGATCGCATGTGTCTCCTTACATGATTGGCATGTGTCTCCCCGCAATCTTCTCTTAAGTTACGCCTTTCGCCCCTTTGTGTTCTCGCTCTTAGCATGCCATGGAAGAGAGTCGATAGAACATATCGACTCGTTAGGGAAGTAGTCCTTGATGGGGTCAGTCTCAGAGGAGCTAGGTGATTCTACGAGGGAAAGGTGATCAGCCACTGCATTATTCACTCCTGGTTTATCCTTGATATGCAAATCGAACCCTTAGAGTAGTAGAATCCACCTAAGAAGATGCGCCTCCGCGTCCTTCTTTTCCATGAGGTACTTGATGGTTGTGTAATCTGTGAACACGGTTACCTTGGATCCTAAAAGATGAGATCTGAATTTGTCCAAGGTGACTACTACGGTAAGCATTTCCTTCTCTGTGATAGTATAACTCCGTTGTGCCTGATCGAGTACTTTGCTTGCGTAGTGAATAACATAAGGAATCCCTTCTCACATATATCCTAACATGGCCCCAACTGCAAAGTCATAAGTATCTGCCATGATCTCAAAAGGAAGAGACCAATTTGAGGCATACAGGATAAGAGCATCCAGGATCTTCCTCCTTGGGAGCTCGAAGGCTTCAAGACACCCGTGATCTACAATGAACTCCATGTATTTTCCTAAGATCTTTGTTAGCGGTCGGTTAACCTTTGAGAAATCCTTTATGAATATGCGGTAAAAATCGACATGCCTTGCGGTTCTTTTCAAGAATCTCTAGCATGCGAGATTCTTATTCTCCGGGCAAGCTAGAACTGATAATGATTGGGAACATCCATGGTAGGCCCATAAGGAATGCATATTTGAGTGTTGTGGGTAATGGCTTGAGCTCAGGTAAAGTGTAGTCATCAAGAATATATAGCTCATTCAATTCTGGCTATGTGATGGTAGTGGTTGGATCTATCACCAAAGTGCTTGCCACAAACTGATTTGGCTCTAGAGTCGGATTGTCAAAAGTGTCCAGGAAAATTGACAAAATTCACATCTGACTCATCATCTTCATCTTCTGATTGTCCTAAAGAGGAGAGGACTGACATGCACAGCTGGGCCTCTGTGTCATCGAATATGTGGGGGGATAAGGATGCACTCTTTGTATGATCTGCGCCTTGTTGTTCATTCCAAATAATCTAGCAAATTGTCTCATGTACGAGATTCTCTCCATAGGAGAGGGATTCATCTACGTTGGATGGGTTCTATCTCCATGGCCCAGCGGTGTACGCATGAACACAATCTGTTCGTGACGAAGTGTACTTAGTGATGGATTCAGAATCTAGCCTCTACCACCTTGTCTGCTTCATCTCTAGATCCTCATCTCCGTCTGGAGTTTGGAACTGAATCTTCCCAACCTTGTAGTCGAATAAGCCCATGTTGTCCTCAGGAAAGGCCTTGCAAGTATGATCTGGGAATCTCTCTAGTTCCGAGGGATCTCCATATCAAGGATTGTGAAGTCCACTGTGTAATTTCGTCCCTCGACATTGATGATAATGTTCCTCAATTCTTTGTTGGACCTTTTAATGGAATTTTCAGTAAAATGGAGTAAGGCTCTGGATTTCCTAAGAGGTCCTAGATTTAGCCACTCATAGAGGGATGTTGGCATCAGGTTAACTGAGGATCCATTATCCAAGAGAGTGTGTGCAAACGCAGTGTCATCTACATGACTCGCCACATAATGAGCATTCATGTCCCTTCATTTTCTTGAAAACACATTCTTAATAGCGCAAGTAGTGGCTACGGTCAGCACATGTTTCACTATTCGAGTGTTCTCTTTCCCGCTAGTCCTAATTGGTGTGCATCTCGCCTTTAGGTGCTTCTTGAATGTAGGAATCATATCCACTAACTGGAGGAAAGGAATTTCAACTTTAACATTTTCATGGCACATCCTTTCTATCTCCAAAACATCAATATCATTTTTTGAGAAATTTCCCTCTTTCCCGTAGATAAAACTTGAGTGAAAGGGAGTATTGGAGGCTTATGATGTAAAACAAGAACATCAACTGGATTCTTATTGGAATCAAAATTCAGTTGTACATGACTCTGACTTGGATTATGTATAGAACTCGACCGACATGCATGAAATGGAACTAAAACTGGAAAATTTGTCGGTGATGCATCCAAGGCGGTCTTGTCTTCTCCCGAATACTTGATGCTCGTGATTGTGACCGATGTCGCTTTTATTATTCTTTTTGGAGTTTCTTGGGTTTTTTTGTTGTATTTTTGGGGATTCAACTCCACCTGGTGATCCTAAATGTGTTGTTGATACTGGTAATGATCCTCCTCCTCTGAGCTATCCACCGAGGCTGGCTCATCAGTATCATCCGCTCCACTCCATCGTGCTATGTCTGGGGTCTGCACGGTCCCACCACCCATGAGAGTAAGATGGTGAATACCATGCGATAGGATTTCATGATATGTTTCTGAAAAATAGGAATAGTATACCTGATCCTTATAGTGATTTTGTCCTTGGTTCAGGTTGTTAGGGTTAACCTAAACATGTGATGGGATGGAGGTCCTATGTGCGATGAACTCATCACGCGAACGTGAAAGCCGATTGATGTCGGATCTCTGGTCATGTTGCTCATTGCGAATGAGTTTGAGCTCATCAAGGATCCTCTAAAAGTCAGTGGTACCCAAAGATGAGGCTCCATGGTCCTGCACTAAGGCTGTTGTTGTTGACCCTGATGTGGTCTGTTACGTCCCCGATGGACCTGCTGATACTAGCTCTGCCAAGGGGGGTATTGTGGGCGTCGCTGGTATCGCAGGGTGGCATTGGAATCATTGGTGTACCATATCCCATTTACCTCCCACACTTGTGGGGGCTCCTCGATGATTGTCTTGATGGTCGTCTTTGTGAACTAGCTCTCACGTGCGTGCAATTATGATGATTTTTGGGCATAATGTAGAACAAATAATCTATGTACCGTGAATTTTCAAGAATTTATAGAGTAGCGAATATATTAATAATTATTTCAGAGCATAAAATGGGTAAACTATGCAAGTTTTCACCAAATTAATT
This sequence comes from Ottelia alismoides, assembly GCA_037367405.1. NCBI lineage: Eukaryota > Viridiplantae > Streptophyta > Magnoliopsida > Alismatales > Hydrocharitaceae > Ottelia > Ottelia alismoides. Next base: position 36,661 of record JAZKJV010009806.1, read on the forward strand.
ATATTAAATAAACCATAACTCGTAAAAAATAACTAAATACTCACAAGAAAAAGAAATAATTGTTCTACACTATGCGCTTTTTAGAATGATAAAAAGATGCTAAATAAAGGTTTAAATTAAGGTCCAAACACACGGGCCTAAATGCAAATACATGAATAAAATTGATAAAAAAATGCTGATGATATTTAGATGAAATTACCTAGACTCTGTTGTGTGATTATGAAATTTCCCCACAGATTACGTGTCATGCACGTGATACGGTCGGCGGGGACCCAGGCATGAACTGATGGGGATGATGGGTTTTGTGCAAAATTTGCCCACATAGGCATGTGCACGGCACATGCCTGTTAAAGCTGGGACCTCTGTGTGAATACGGGAGCTTGCAGGGGTACTTATGCAAATGTCCTTTGTCTCATTTGCCTTGAACGTGAAGTAAGGATGAGATCAGGGTGGTGTACGACCCGAGGAAGGTTGCGCAGGCAGGGAGACGGTGATAGCCTCTCGTGGGCAGTGGAGATGCCTCGGCCGACATACGATCGAGGAGGAGGGGGTCGTAACTGCTTGGTGGAGGAGGGCGGCGGGCGTGTTGACTGAATGCGGAGGTGGCCTGCACCCGGTCGACACACATCTAGGGCTTGATGGCAACGGTGCGAAGTCAATGACGAACGGTGGAGGCGCATTGCTTCGTAGGGCGACTCGCTAGCGAGATGGCGATGAAGACGAGGTAGAGGTCAGTGGCGCGCAAAGGGCGAATGCCCCCTGGAGACAGTTGCGGGCCTCAATCGACACAAAGCATAGGAGATAAAGGTCTATGTGCTCATCCGAGAAGGCGGTGCTGCTGTGAATGCGAAGGTGGCAGCATGGTCAGCTGGCCGTTGGAGAAGTGTTGCCTTGATGGTGGTGCTCGACGACGAGGCTCACACCCCGGTGTCAGTCTATGAAGGCGAGGCAGAGGTTGGTGCAATGAGCGGATGGCGTAGAAGAGGAGCTTGATGGCTCGAGCGAGGCAGCTTAGAATGTGAACCGCGACGATGGAGTTGAGGAGCAAGGGGTTCGGTGTTGGCGAAGGTGGGGACCCCAAAGGGACCCAAGCTCTTACGAAACTTGAGGATGATGGTGAGGATCGGTGGATGCGACAGCTGCAGGTGGTTCTTCACCAGGGAGTGTAGCGAAGATATGCAGCTCCAATGATTGCTTCAAGAAGCTGGCGAAGAAGGAAGCCTCGAAGCTATGCAGAGGTTCGATGAAGCTCTACAGCAGAGAGAGTCAAACTCCCTGGATCTCTCCCAAATGGAAGCAACATGTCGCCCTTGCTCTGCCTCGACGCGCTTCAGTTGTCACCTGAAGCACTAAGAGGGGGTTGAGACTTATCCTGACCAGCAGCGGATGCTTGGGATCATTGATGGTGATGAGTTTATATAAGAGAGGCAGAGGGGTGCAACCAGAGAGGATGGCATGTTGTTGGCGTTCGACGGAGCTAGGATAAGAGAGGGGGGAGAGCAGGGTTGGCCGGTGGTTGTGGGGCTAGGGAGTTGGGGCTAAGGTGGTTGTGCGATCATAGGGGAAGGATAGAGGGTAGAGATAGTTTTAGGGAAGATGGCTTTAAGAGGGGATAAGGGGGAAGGTGTAGCGGTCGCGCGCCGTGCGGAAGGGGCGGAGGGGCGCGGGCGATGGTGGTCGCAAGGAGGCTGGAGGTTAAGGACATGTCAGAGGACACATGCTAGAGGTGCTGGAGGCTAGGGACGCACATGCTAGGCACGTGCATTGGGGGAGGAGAGAATAGAATGGGGTGGCGCGACACATGGCAGCTCTAGGAGGTGTAATGTGTCGCGCTAAAAATATTTCAGAATTAAATACAATCAAAAATAAAAAAGAAATAGAAGAAGATCTCGAAACAAAAAAATTCCTCACGAATGTTGTTCGTCTCGATGAGAGCTACAACTTTCACGAAGGGACTAAATGCAAAATGCAAGTTATGAATTTTGTGGTGATATTTTATGTATATAAAATACCAATTTTATGTTTTTAATTTTGTATTTGATTTTTTGATGATAAATAAATGCAAGAAAAATCAAACATGATATGAAATAATGGAATGGACTGAAATGATATTTTTTGGATTTTTATGGGTTGAGTTAATGTCAAAATAAATTAGGGAGATTAATTATGTAGCGTTGATTAGGTGAATAAGGTCAAGTCAGAATTGGTCTTTTTCTTTACCTTTATTATTTTTTATTTTGATTTTTATATGATTAGTTGCAATAATGAATAAATTAAAGAAGTGAAAAATTAAATAGTTAGAATGAGTGAATTATGCACGTGAAATTATAGGTCAAAATCAGAGAAAATGCACAATATGCAAAAGAGGCCCAAAACCCAACTTTCACAAATGAGCTCCATTTTTATGAAATTGGTCCTGCTTCGAAGGTATTTGAATGTGTACTACTTAAAAAGTGAGTAGAGTGAAATCGGACACTGTATGAGGAAGATATCATCATTTCAGTCCGTCTGGTCTGAAATTAGGGTTTGGATTTATTTTGTATATGTATAAGTTAACATTTTTAAGGATTTTTCATGGATTAAGGTTAGTTATATGAACATAATGATGTTGGTTTCATGTCATCAGAGTTAGCATGATTTAATTAAAAATGCATGAATTTAAGTGAAAAATGTGAAGATGATTATGAATGCAAGTATGCGTGTTAAAATGCAACTATTAATACTACGTGCATGAATGGTAAAAAAGCATAGTAAACGATGAAATGCAACTTATTACTTGGGAACGAAGCTCTATTTTCAACTTTTAGTGCGATGAATCACAGATTCATCACTCTTCTCCTCCTCCTCTCGGTCTGTTCCTCAAATCACTTAGCATGTCTTTGAATGTAGTCTGGGCCAGTGTCTGCTCAGTTAACTGTTGTTGTATGGCTTGGATGGATACTAACAACTGAGCATTCACTTGATTCTGATATGGTGCTTGGCCCTTCTTCATATGTGTAGGCCAATGTCCCAATCCTTTTCCTTTTCCCTGAGGAGACATCTATAGGTTTGAGTCTGATGAAATGAACTCCGGATGATCCGGATCTGACAAGAGGATTCCCAATCAGACCACTGTGAAATTGAATACCGGTTGAAGTGATGAGTATGAGATTAAGGTCAATCCTGGACAGTTGTGAGTGGAGTAAAAGATATAGACTGAAATCGACCTCCATTCACAACAAATGACAATGAGACAAGAGTGGTCTCAATTTATTAAGAAATAGAAAGCGAGTAGAAAGAAGATGATGATTCAGGAGATCGGTTCGCAAAGTTCAAATCGGATTCTCAGGAATCGCCTCGAATTACTGATAATGCCGAGTCCATGGAATCGATGTAGGTATCAACGAATCCTGACTGGACCATCCATGGATCGACACCATGGAGGGAAAGAAAAATCAACACAGGAGGAAGGATACGGTGGTCAACGAGGAATAAAAGAAATGTAAAATGTTAGAAAGGCTCAAAGCGAGCATGGGATCAAAGAGGAAACACATAAGATAAAATTTTCGCAAGTGCACGGGACCCGATCTTTGAACCTTGATCTAAATCTATACAATACATAATATAAAATTGGGTTCACCAACTCTACACGTGTGAAGCCGTAAATCATGGGAGGGGTTTTGGTCCCCTACTATGGTATCTAAAGACAATGAGGGCTTTATGAACCCCAAATAGTGCAATCCATTACATATTTTAATCAAGGTTAAACTTTATTTAGAAATCCCAATATTTAGTCTTTAGATTTTCACTTTTATGTATATTTTGCATAGAAGCGCCCAATGATTTTGTGAATTTTCATTTAAGTCATAGGTGCTCAAAATCATAGGGAGATAGAGAAAAAGTCGCGCAAGTCGATTCAATGATGGAAATCTCACCATAGAATCTAATGATGCGTGCAGAGCTAGAGGACATACAGTGCTTTCTAGCTCTCTCCGTGTGGTATGCAAAGTATAATTTCCAAACATATCTACACGGTTGCTGCAATCGACAAAATCACCCTAAGCATAAACTGTTGTTAGTCGTGAAGACAAAATGTCAATTATTCGAAAATGAACCAGAGAGTCCGATCTTGGAGACACCTTGGTGCCCGCCACAACGGCCCTGTTGGCACTATATGGTGTCTCTCTCGATGCGTGGGTTCAAGTCTAAATAGTTGGCAGTCATTAATTTGACTAGATCCAAACGTAAAAGACTATAGGAACATGATTCTTATTAGGATTTGGACCTAATTACCGATACAGGAGGTCCTAAAATCTGGAGCCTTCATGCTCACAGAACAAATAGAAACAAAGGAGGAAAACTCAAAACATCAGAAAACAAATGAAAATACAGAGAAATTAGGGAAAAATCAAGCGAGAAGGGGAAGAAAACTCGATGCCCCCCCAAGTAAATAAAACCTTGGTAAATTAGGTCATAGAGTCTACTGTCCAAGTCCCTGTATTATTAGAACTAGTAATAAATAATAAATCACTCTCTCACCATAAATAAAAATAAAATCCTAAGCTAAGATATATGTTAAGTATTCTCCTTGCCATGCTTGTTGTCTCTCCTACGGATCATGGCAAGAAGGCCAGTCTCCACCAAGAATGGATGCATCGACATCCTAAAAAGTCATCCTCACGTGGCGGGCCCTCGCATCAAACACAAACACAGATGCATTAACAAAGTTAATCAAATAATGTGTTCAAAGGAATAAAAGCTGAAGTGTGTACAAGTCGGAAAATGAAGAAGAATATGTACAAGAAAATAAAAGAAAAGACAACTATGTACATGTTAGGCCACAACACATTGCTCCCCGAAAACGACGCTATTTGATTGGTCCAAAGATATTTGAGGAATTGCATTGTTGTCCACACAAAGCGGGACGACTAATCACTGTGGCGTTAACCCTCGAACATCAATGGACCAAGCAACAAGTACCCACAACATATGAATAATCAATGAATAACAAAAATGTGAAGTTCAATTTATTTTACTCTACAAATAAAGGTGTATAATGTGCAAGCATGAAGAGGTCAAACCACTAAGAGCAAACATGGTAGCCTAATGGCTATTTTTAATCAAAGCAAATTACGTACACACGTCCTCTTAGTCTTTTTTTGTGGGTTTTTGGTTTTACAAATTTTTATTTGATTTTTTACTTTTATATTTTTCTCAAAATCAATCTTTTTTATTTTTACTTTCCTTTTAATTTTAATATTATACAATATTATGTATATAAGAGTATATGGATATACATATAAGATAATGTATATATGATATAAGGTATATATAAAATATATATAATAGATATACAAAAATCAGAAAATAACTATAAGAACAATCATTTTATTTTTTAAAGGTTTTAAAATATTTATAAGGTTTTATAATAATCATAATAATTACAGACTATGTGTAGGTATATAATGGGTATACAATATAAGATAGGGTATTTTAATTATACATATAGCTAAAAATAATAAAAATTTACAAAATAAAATATTTTTGATATTTTTTATTTTTTTCTAATGTTTTTTGTGATTTTTAATATTTTTGCTAATTTTTAGTTATTTTTTAAAGTCCCAAAATATACAAATCAGGGACTTAATGAATAGGTCAGATTGTTTTGGGATTTAAAAATACTGAGTAAGTGCACAAATTCATAAAACTAATTTTAATGTATAGTAGTATGTATAAATAAAAATATGAAACATGAACAATTATTTTTGACAATTTAAGGATTTTTTTAAATTTTACAAGGATTTCGGAGCTTTTTGATTTGTAGGGTTATATATTTTTTAGGTATTTTCTGCATCAAACATGGACAAAATATGTTTTTTTAATAAATATTAAATGTACATAAAATGGAAAATAAAATATGTAACGTGAAAGATCAAGCTTCCAGGTACATCCTATTTTGCCTAACTTCTGGAGCACGGATGGTATTTTTAGAAAATAGAAAATAAGCACAAAAATATTTAAACCGACAAGGGCATATTTGCAACTAAAATTAAATGTGTGTGAATATGCAAATATCCTAGAAGTTTACAATAAAATCTCAAGGTCTACATATTAAATTACAATATTCAGAATATGTGAGGGTATACATACAAAATGTTCCCTCACGTAGGGGTCTACGCGAGGTGACTTGGCAAGGGCCTATATATAATATGCCAAATGCTTAAGGGCTCACTTGCAATTTATTCACACCTTTTTACACTAAAATAACTACTTGCATGACTAAGTACAAAATGAAAGAGGCGGAAGGGGTTGAGTGCATTATACCCCTTTATTCGTGTGCGGATGGACGGGTGAGATCGGCCCCACTTAAAGTGCGGACGGTTGAGATTAGCCCATATCGCTTCGGAGATGGGTGCTCGAGATCAGGTATGGCAAGCGACTGAATGACTGGAGTGTCACACCATCGGACGGTGCATGTACAATATGGACCCGAGGCTCCATCGGAGGGTGATGGATGTGTTCCCCAAAACATGGAAGAATACACGAGGTGTCTTCCTTGTTCTGTTGATTCCCTACGCTCCAGGGCTCTTTCACGCTGTTGAGAGTCTCTATGAGTTCCTGCATGTGATGCACAGCTGGTGGATCCATCAGAAGAGTCTGGGACCCGTCGATGGGGACTTGGAAGGTCGACGGAGCTCAACTACCTCGGACTAAAACCTATAGCATCTATGGGTCTCGAACAACCCCTTCAGGACCTGCAACTCGATGAGAAATAATTGCAGGGCTCAAGCGATCAATCCTGCCCTTTATTGGTGAAGTATCAGGGCGGTGATGAGGTGGAAAAGAGGGACCCTGGCGAATGGTGGAGGATAAGTCCCGATAGCTTGATCCAAAAAGGACCGATGTGCTTGGAGTGGACAGAAACGTAGAGAAATGTAAGGGGAATGAAGTGGGCCAACAGTCGAAGAACTACAGAAATTGGTCGGAGCAGAGAGCTCCGATGTTCGAATAAAAGGGAAAATAGTGAAAATAACAATGTGATTGATTAAACCTACACTACAATTACACTAAGAAATCGAAAAGCTACCAAAAAACGTAAAATGCGCAGCTCATACATGGGAAATACCAAGGAGCAGAGGCCTCACGGGAGCGATGCCTTTGGTCAACTCCTCTCCTCCTTTCTCCTTTCCAACGTTGCAGGGGAATTCCTGATGTCACTAGGTGACTCTCTTAAATGAGGGTAGAGGGGTGTAGGGCTAGGAAAGGGACCAAATAGGAGGAAGGAGGTGGAGGGCTTTATTTATAAGCAGTGTGAGCAACCCTTATTGACCGTGGATTTGAGAATGATCGATGGTATGTATAAGATTTTAGAGGCTTTGGTGTAGATTAGAGTTGTTGGATGTCGAAGTTGGCGTGAAGAATTGAAGAAACAAAACAAAGGGACGGTCGGGAAAAATGGATGGAAATCGGGGAGTGACATGTTTGATAGCAGAGGCGCCAATTGACGCTTGATGAATCTCGTATTCATCATGCTAAAATTAGTCATTTAGGCTCTGTTCATCCAAAATTCACATGCATTTAATCATTAATAGAGCATCATTAGCATTTATACATGTGTAAATAATATTTACATGCATGATTGTATTAAAAATTCCAAGTGTAAATTAGCCCAAAAAAGTCGCTAACTTCTCATATTTTTAGTTAATTCATCCTAACTCCGATTGACCCCAAACCATCTCCATTGTGTAGATATTACCAACTTAATTAAATAAAAAATACAAAAAAATTACTAACTCAAATAAGTGTCAAATAATCCCAAAGTCTAATTTCACATCTGACGGACTAAAACGAGCATATCTCCCTCATACAATGTCCGATTTTGGTCCACTCACTTTTAAAGTACTCCATTTTCAAATACCTTCAAAACAAGACCAATTTCGTAAAATTCAGAGCTCGTATGTGAAAGTTGAGTTTTGGGCCTCTTTTGCCATTTTGACTTTTTGCTATTTTGACCTGAGTTTTATGTACATAATTAACCTTTTAATTTTATTTCTTCTTCTTTTATGTTCTTTGATGAAAATTTTATTAAGCGACACAAAAATCCAAATCCAGATTAAAACTGAAATCAAAGAAATTGACTAAGTCCAAGTGTCTGTTGTGAGTCTGTACAAAAATTGTGTGTTTCTTACTTTTATTTTATTTTCCTCTTTTCTTATTTATTGAAAATCCAAAAAATCAGATTAGTGTGTAATTAATTACCTTATATTTTATCGTGAATTTTCTAGATGTTTATCCTCTCTAAAAACCACCAAAAATTACAAAACTCCAAACAATCGGTTTTCTATACACATGGAGAACCACAAAAAATACCACTTCGTACAGGTGACCTCTTTTTCTCCTGGGTCCTTCATGAAAGTTTTAGATCCGTCGAGGCGAACAACTTTTGTGAAGAAATTTTTTTCGATCCGAGGTCTCCTTCTATTTCTTTTCTATTTTTCTTTATCTTTAAATTTTGATTTTTTTGGGGGTGCCACGCGGCACGCCCAACAAAAAATGTTTGGGGTGCCATGCGACACACCCAAAAAAATTTTGTGGGGTGCCATGTGGCACCTGCTGCACTCCTCTCGCACGTGCCACCTTCTCCACCCCCCCCCCCCCCGCGCGTGCGCACGTGTGCAGCACGTGACCCTTTCTTCTTCCTCTTGGCCGTTACCGCCATGCCCAGTCGTCCACCTTCCTCCCTCGTAACGTCCGCCACCGCCCTCACCATGGCCTCCGGCCGTTACATCATCCGCGTAACGCCCTCCGTTCGCCCTCCAATAAAGAACCCGCGCCCTGCCAGCCGTTTGGATCATCCGCCGATCACTAGAATAGAAGCAACCCTGATTGGTGACAGCTCCGGCGTACCTTCTCCACACGACGTGATCCAAGGCCTACGCCTTGTTGCAAAGCCACTTCTTCAAAGCTCTGCTCTGACTCCGATTGAGTGACCGTCGAGCACCGCATCCTTTCCAGGTAAATCCTCTCCTTCTCTCTCTATCTATCTCCCTGCCTCCGCATCACGAACCTCCGCCGCCGGCCTTGCACAGGCCGGCGCCTCGCTCCTTCCTCCCTCCAGACAAAACCCCATTTCCAACCTCCTTCACCGTCGGGACCCCAGGCCCTCCGCCCCCCTTTTTTTGCTAACCCATGCAGGTCTACCCTCCGCCGCCGTGTAGGGCCTCCTCATCCACTCCTTCTGCCAGCCACGCTTGGCAACCGCCTTCGGGTTCCCGAGCACCCGCCTCGCCTCCAGCCGTCGAAGCTCCGCCTCGGGTGTGTGTCGCCTGAGGCTGAGTCCCTCCGTAAGATGCCCGCCATCGGCTCCGCTTGTCGCCTGCTGCACCGGCCTCGTACATATATCGTCGGATCGAGCGATTCGTCTTTGATTCGACGACCCCAGAGTCGCCATGTGGAAGCCCAAGCTGTCTTCTCCCGGACCGCCGATCGCCGCCGCGTGGAGGCTCAGACCATCCGAGCCTCAGTCTCGGTCCGAGCCTCGTGCCTCCCCCACCGAGCCTCTGGTTCAGACCATCCGAACCTCAAACCAGGCCGGACCACAGGCTAGAGACCCCCGAGCCTTCGCTTCGCCGACCGAGCCTCCAAGCGCATGTGCGAAGCACGTGCTCTGGGGCAAATTGCATTGAAGCCCTTAAGTTTCCTGAAATTAGAAATACACCCCTGCCATGGGTAAATTACAGAAGAAGCCTCCCGACTTTGCTAAATTATAGATAAACCCCTCCAAGGACCTGTTTAGAAAAAAACTTTATTTTAATTACATTTTAGTCCCTACAAATTCATTTGAGCATATCTTTTTCATACAAACTACGTTTTTAGCATATAATATGTCATTTTGAAGCTCTTTTCATGCTCTATCACTTAGCATAAATTGTGGACAGATCCGAAGCTGTTTATCAATAATTATTATTTAAGGAACTATGTTGACTCTTGCATGCTACTTTTGACATATTTGTGCTTGAGGAATTAATGATATTTTTTGCAGGAATTCGGATAAGGATTTTACTCTGATTAAACCCTTATAATCATTGTTGATTATTCTCAGTAGTAAAATCTTCACAGAAGATTAATTTATATTTATTCCTCTACGATTATTATTGATTATTCAAGGAATTGAATTAAAGATATTTGGAGGCCGGATACTATGCTTCACTATTCTGAACATCAATTACCTATTAACCTGAAGCATTGAGTCAAGATCGATCCATTTTGATTTGTGATTAATTTTGTGAAATTATAGATCAGATTATTTAGGGATTTAATATGTTTAAAATCACAGATCCTTGGCATAACCGTCTTTGTTTATTTTCTTTGCATCTCATCTTCATCATTGCATTGTATTATATTTTCTCAACACAGAAATTAATCAAACATTAATTAATTATTTAATTTAATTTAAAACCACGCAACTAAGAATCACCGTTCGATGTGTTCGACCTTGGTACACTTGCTAAGAAAAATTCTCCACAACATTCAAAGATTGTGGTTTTTGATCGACCGATTTTCACCTCCTATACTACAATTATCGATTATTAAAGAGGATGATTTCACATTCATTAAATGGCATCGTTGCCGGAGAACGGCGAATTTTTAGGGTTTTAAATCATTTTTTGCAATTAATTTTTATGAGTTAATTTTTTGTGTCATTTTTCTTCTGCATTTTATTTTGCATTCCTCTCTTGCTTCTGATACTAACCGTAATTTCTCTCTTTGCATACTACTGAGAGAAAAAATTTGGAATTTAAATCAAGGATATGCAAGGACGGAGATTAAGTTTTAATTTTTGTGAGAGAGAACTTAGTTTAGGTTTAAATTTCTGCATTATTCTCAGGGTCCCTCTCTTTGAACCCTTGTAATACATACTGAACTTTTCTGTAGTGTGTCGGGTCTGTTTCAACCCCTTCTGTGTTGTTGGAACACGACTTGAGTGGTGTAGGACTTAGGCACATATACGCTTGCTTATTTATCATTGATTGTGCTCATAATTCTTATGCCACATGTTTACTAGCTAAACATACTATAAATCGTTCAGCATTAGCCAAATTTTGAAATCAATTCTTCCCGATAATAGAACTATCTGCTTAGGGTGTTTTTCATCTGTGCATATCAATTAGTGTAATTTAATATTCCTTGTCTTGCATCCCACATGAAGAATGTGAGGATTCATTGTAAGTCTTCTTCTTAAGCATGCATTATTGATTTATGTTTGCATTGGCTTTTTCGATTTTCCGTCCTCAAGTTTTACAACTTAGGAATTAAAGGAATTGGGACTGTTCGTTAGGCGTGATTTTTTGTGTTCACATAATTTCAGTGATAATCTCAATTTAAAATTGGAACTGCTAATCAAGACGACTATAAATAAAACTGACAAAAATTTAACATGTGTTTGGTGGAGAGAAACCCACTCATTGTTTGTAAGGACAAGAATGCACACCTTAGGACAGAGCCAAAAAACGAAAGGTTTCATTCAGACTATTGATTTTAAAAACAATTAGCTACTTTTCAATGAGGGACTCGGGTAGCCGTTTCACGGTCCGACTTCCCTTAGCATAGTAGGTGGTTTAGAGGACACTGCGGAAGGCTCCGTCCTCAAGTAACACGGGTAGCCGTTTAAACGGTCCGTACTTACACCTATACTTGCAGAAAGTAGGTGCAACTAGTTGTATGAACTCGGGATAGTCTTTTTGAATTATTTCAGTACCTAACAGCTCCACTTAATTTTCAAGATTGTTTTGTCATTAAATTAAAATTGAAAAGATAAGCGGCCGAGCCCTTACGTGTCTTCACTAGTGTTGAGTGGGTAAATTGACAGGTTTTGAATTATGTTTGTTTTGAGCGGGGTCCTTTGTACATTCATACGCTCTGTACAATGGACTCTCCTGAAAATCTTCATTCGGACTCTGCGAACAATTCTCCGAGCTCCTCATCTCCTAAATTTCTCGAAACCCCATGGTATGGAGACAGCCCTTCTCTCCACACTATGGTTCACCCCACACCCCTGTGGACCAGTCAACCTCAGACTAACCTTCTTTCTTACTCCATCCCTGCCAAAGAAACTTTTATCTTTGGCAGAAACACTAAACTTTCTAAACACGAGCCTAACTCAGATTTATTTGCATCTGAAGGTGAAGAAGAGGATGAGATGCCTCCAAAGAAGGACGAAAACGACAACGACCCTATTCGTGCACTTTTGGCTAGAATCACTGCTGCTGAACAACACAGTGAACTCTTTAGAGCCCAGATGGCAGAAATGCAACGTGGTGAGGGGGCTATGAAAGATACGTACCTCCCTGAAATTGATGAAGACTATAATTGGTTGAGGTTGGTACCCCCTGGGGATGTGTTCGAACACAAACAACATTTCCTTGCACTATTACCGAAGTTCGGAGGGAATAATCATGAAGAACCATATATCTTCCTATGTAATTTCGAGTTAGTCTGTGCTAACCTATGCTACCCTAGGGTTAGCCAAGACTAAATAAGGTTGAGAGTTGTCCCCTTCGCCTTGACTGATAAGGCGGCTTACTGGCTGAAAAACTTAGGGGAAGTAGTCACTACATGAGCCACATTGAAGACTCTGTTCTTAAAGAAATTCTACCCAGTTAGTAGAATCAATCAGATGAGGATCAAGCTCACGAGCTTTAACCAACACCCGAGCGAACCATTCCATAAAACCTAGGAAAGTTTCACAGACTTGATCCAGAAATGCCTATGACACGGGATAAGTAAAATGATGCCGGTCCAAAGTCTTTGTTAGCGGGCTGAACCCTGAGACTCAAGGGTTAGTAAGTGCATCCTGCGGAGGAAGCTACATGGGACGCCACGAGGACACCGTCTACAAGGTGTTCGAGAGACTTGCTGAATCCAGTCGTGCACAAACCACCAACCGGTCTTACATAGCTGGCTTCAAAAAGATGGCAAATAATCTGACGACCGATCAGAGTGCCGATATGGGAATAATAACTGATAAGCTAACCATGGTCGAGCAGATTTATAAAAAGGTAGGCGAACTCCATAAATCATCTGATATGGAGAAATTGGCTAAATTACCTAAACAAATAGAGGAATTGGCTGACAGGGTATCTAAGATACCTGCCCTGACTTCACCCCCACACCCATACACCAAATTCACTACATTTAAGGTCAAGGGGGGGCAACAGAGTCGTTGGGATGGAGACCAAGTCTTGTCCATCAAACAGAAGAAACCTCTGCTCAAACTGTTTACGAGGAACCTCCACAAGTCATGGAGATAAACGGAGTTGGTATAACCTGGAATCGGTCAACCATTCAGATCAAAACTCTACTCCAAACCCTCGTCCACTACAAGCCCGACCCACCTACCAGCCTCAACCGCAGCAGCGACAACAGTACCGCACGGGTTATCAGAACCCGCAACCACAGCCACAGCAGAACCAACACCAAGGCTAGCAGGGCCAATTCAGACAATATCAGCAACCTCAGGCCAGGCAGGGCCAGGGGTCCTCCTCTTCTTCTATCTCTCTAGAACTCTAGTGAGTGTTGGACGAGCTTCATGACATGAGAGTCAACATAAATCGACTCTCTCGATGGAGAGATGAGGTGATCGCACCCCAGATCGTGATTCCAGCTCAAGTCCAAGATAACCCAAATAGCCTCGGACGTAATCGGGTATTAATCTCTGAGTATTACGTACATGAACTCGAGTTCTCATCAAATAATAATGCTTATCATATTTCTCTTAGGAGCGGAAGGACTGTAACCATGCTTGATCGAGCGAAGGAACATGGTGACATAGCTCCAATGTCCAGAAATTCACACAACCCTGGGAGAATTGAGGAAGGAAGACCAGAGGAGAAAGAAGAAGACCCACCCACACCAACCGTGATACACCGCACAACTGGAGATAATGGAGAGTCAGAGTCTGAGTCTGACGAAGACACGCCACGAAGACATCCGCAACATCTGACCACCAATTTCCATGTTTTTAGTCCAAGTCCTATAAACAAGTTTTCATTCAATAAAAGTGATGTTTTTATCACAACAAGTCCACCCCTTTCCCCCATGCTCTTACGACTGGAAAGAAGAAAACATTAAAAACCAAAAACATGATGACGAGATGACCTGCATATGTAAGGAAAATATTAAGGTCACTCTGTCCCTAGACGAGATGATAGGAAGAGACTCGGCTTTTCGAAAGTACCTTAAGGTGAGATGCACACCAACGAGGGCCAGCAAACAGACTCCTAGCAGAACAAAGAAACACATACTCTCAATTGCCACATCTCGTCTTATAAACAATGAGCTGCCAAGAAAAAAAGAGAGACATGGGTGCTCACTTTGTCACTAGCCAAATCAAAGAAATCAAGTTTGCAAGAACATTGTTAGACAATGGTTCATCCATCAATCTCATGCCTGCAACCCTGTTTGAGCATCTAAATCTAGGTCCTCTTAAGCAATCTGCAGCCGTATTTCAATTCGCAGACACAACGACTAAGTGACCTATGGGGGAGATTCGAAACGCTGTCATCAACATTGAGGGACAAAATTACCCAGTAGATTTCACAATACTTGACATGGATGTCCCTAGAAATTGGAAAGACTCCCAGATGATACTAGGGCGACCCTTCCTTAGGACCGCAGGAGCTATATTCAATTACACATCCGGGAGAATCCAGTTTGGAAAAGTTGAACTTAAAATGAAGCAAAGTAGGTTTCAAAGACCTGACACTGAGTCGAGCACCGAGTCTGAAAATCAGAAATTGAGACGGAAGCAACAGTTGGGCCCTAGAAACAAAACCCAACCGCTATGATCGAATGAACCTCGTCTGGAGAGGAAATTGTTGATGATTTAGTCTGCCAGCTCATTCATGCATCTACCTATACTAGGAGACTCAGATGTCCCTTTGGACCTGTCAGCCCATTATCCTTATGGACAATCCCATAGTAAGGTACACAGATCGGATGCGGCGCTTGCCACACCACATTCCATTGTTAGATCTGATCCTAGAAACACCCACGATGGTGGCCGGTATTAATACACTGCAAGCATCCACATCACAACAAGAAACACCACTGAGGGGACCAGAATTGAGAAACAATACAAATCTACCTGAAATCAAACCGTTACCCCCTACGCTTAAGTATGCCTTCCTTGCAGGAGATAAGGGACAGTTTCCGGTCATTACCAGTTCACATCTGACCGAAGGGCAGGAGATCCACTTGCTTAAAGTTTTGGAGAAAAATCGCAAGGTTATAGGCTGGAGATTGTCTGATCTTTCAGGGATAAACCCCACCATGTGCTCACACCATATCTACCTGGAGGATAATGCTAAACCCTCCCGTAAATGCCAACGTAGGTTGAATCCAAACTTACAGGAAGTGGTTAAGACTGAGATCGAAAAATAGTGTAAGGCTAGTTTCATATATCCCATCTCCGACTCCAAGTGGGTGTCACCTTTGCATGTTGTTCCGAAAAAGTCGGGACTTCATATCATCACCAATAAGGAGGGAGAAGAGATCACGACACAGGTACCCACGTCATGGCGTGTCTGTGTGGATTACAGGCGCCTGAATGCTGCAACGAAAAAGGATCACTTTTCCGCTGCATTTTATTGATCAAATCCCGGAGAGATTGGCAGGGAGAGAATACCTCTATTTCTTAGACGGGTACTCGGGCTACAATCAGGTAGCCATCGCCCTCGAGGACCAAGAAAAGACTACTTTTACATATCCTTTCGGCACATGCGCATTCAAGCGAATGCCTTTTGGGCTTTGCAATGCCCCCAGCACCTTTCAGCGATGCATGATTGCGATTTTTGCCGACATGGTTGGGGATTTCCTAGAGGTCTTCATGGATGACTTCTCGGTCCATGGTGATTCATTCGATGATTGTCTAGCGCACTGTTGACACGATTTTACGCGGTTTAAAAAGATGATTTTACCATGTCGTTGTTGTTTCATAAAAAATCGCAATCAAACAAATATTATTACAACTACAAGCATGGTCGGATTACAGAAAAATTGTAAGCGACAAGTAGAGGATCGAATCCACAGGGACTAAGCAAATTTGCGATATTTGTTCTTCTTTCAAACTTAAATCAAATCTTACTCCATGGCGATGAGAGAAAAATTATGAAATCTTAAAGAGTAAATGCAATCTATGGTAAAAATATTTCTTATAACTCAAAGTAAACAAATGTGGGCATAAGTGCAACTAAATAAGAAGACGAGGATAGAATTACAAATTAAGATAGAAAAATTAATGTGACATTTACAATATTTCAAAACAAATTAATGGAAGGTAAACTTGCAATATATTAAGGCAACTTAGAGTTGAGAAAGAACCTTACAAAATAAGAATGCTTCCAAGTACAACTTAAACAAGATAAGTAATATAAAAAAGCAAGAGAACGTATAACATGAGAGTCGTTTCTTTCAAGTTCAACTTAAATAAAATGACTAAAGGAAAAAAAATGCAAAAGGTAAACAAAGATGGGAAAGAAGTCTTTTCTATTGGAGCTTGCGAATCTAAAATGGAGACGATGATGGAGCTGGATGTCGAGGAGGCGGGCGCGCGAGTTGGTGGGAACACCAACGAGGCGCACAATGATCCGACTGCGTGGGGAGGTGCTGGACACGTGCTAGGCCACACGAGGAAGGAGCCGGATGCATGGGATGTGGAACCAGAGTGCACGGAGAAGGAGCTGAAGTATGCAGAGGAGGTGCACACAGGTTGATGGTTGCGTCGAGGATGACGCTGGAGGCACACGAGGATGTCGAGGGGCTGGTCGAGGTCGCGAATTGAGGAGGGGTGAGTTGGTGGGTGCCGCGGGCTGAAGCGTGAGGTTGCGGTCGCAGATCGCACCACGCGGAGGAGGAGTTGGAGAGAGCCCTGGCTGCCTTGGGCGAGAGTTTCCAGGGAGAGGGGGAGAGGTCGAGGAGAGAGAGATGAAGTTCGGGGTCGAGAGGGAAATGGAGGTCGCGGCCTTTGGCGTGGAGGGAGGAGACGTCAGCCTCATTTGCGTGGTGGAGAGGTTCTTCTTATAGACAAAGCATGCAACCATATTCCCAGCAATAAAGACAAAACATATTCATGCATGGGGAGTAAAGACGTGCATGGGGACTAATTTTTTTTGCATGGCGGCTATAATTTATGGGAAAAGAGGAGAGAGTAAAGAGGGTATGCATGGGGAAGGTCTTTGTACGTGGCTCTATGCATGCCATTTAAAGAGAGGAGATTTTGCACTATCATCCCTCCCATTTTCTTTCCAACAAAATGTCAATGGAAATTGTAATGCCAAATTGGATGATCAATGTGTAGGCTTGTTTGATTTAATTCAATGATCTAGATATAAATCTGATGCAATTTTATTTTCCCTCTTTCTAATATATATATATATATATATGATTTGTTTAGTTTATATTTTGGTGTTTGTCATGGATGATTTATAAGTATTATCTCACCATAAAAATAATATGTGAATCGACATCTAAAAATATTTTGCCTATATATATAATCATGATCTGTCGATTTATGCAATGGTTTTATCGATTTTATGTAATTATGATGGTTTCTTCTGTTGTATAAATAGAATGCGAATTATGCAAGATTTAAGTGTATACATCAAATACTGAGGTTGTTCTTCACATAATTTGATCATATTACAGCAGTATATAATGTAATCATCACGCACCTGGATCGAGTCCTCCAAAAGTATAGGGAAGTGAATCATGTGCTCTCTTGGGAGAAAAGCCATTTCATGGTAAAAGAGAGCATTGTATTGGGGCATGCCATCTCCAAGAAGGGAATGGAGGTTGATCCTGCCAAAGTTGATGTGATCAAGAAGCTCGAGCCACCAACAAATATGAAACAAGTACAGTCTTTTCTGGGGCATGTCGGATTTTACAGAAGATTTATCAAGGATTTTTTAAAAATTGCCCAACCGCTAACTGACCTCCTAGGGAAAGACACTGAGTTCCTAGTAGATCATAAGTGTCTTGAAGCCTTCGAACTCCTAAAAAGAAGGACCATTGAGACTCCCATCCTACAAGCACCCGACTGGTCTCTTCCCTTTGAGATCAAGACAGACGCATCCGATTTCGCAGTAGGGGTTGTGTTAGGACAACGAAAAGATGGGATCCCGTATGCTATTCACTACACAAGCAAAGTTTTAGACACTGCTCGGAAAAATTACACTATGACCGAAAAGGAAATGCTTGTTGTATTTTTTACCTTAGAAAATTTTCGATCTATACTTCTAGGATCGAAGATGGCAGTTTACACAGACCGTTATGCCAT
Source organism: Ottelia alismoides (assembly GCA_037367405.1). Taxonomy (NCBI): domain Eukaryota; kingdom Viridiplantae; phylum Streptophyta; class Magnoliopsida; order Alismatales; family Hydrocharitaceae; genus Ottelia; species Ottelia alismoides. The sequence goes on from JAZKJV010009806.1 coordinate 54,974, forward strand.
TCGATACTTAATGGCCAAAAAGGACGTAAAAGCACGACTCTTAGGTGGATACTATTACTTCGGGAATTTGATTTGGAGATTAAAGACAAACCCGGCGTTAAGAATGTCGTGGCTGATTATTTATCATGGATCGAACATAACAGAATTCCGGAATCTGAATCCATCCGTGAAACCTTCCGAGACGAGTCAATTTCTGCTATTGACTCACTCCCATGGTATGCCGACACGGTGAATTATCTTGTCACCAAGAACATTCCTCAGGGTTGGTCTAGGAATAAAATCGATCGACTCGTATCTGAAGCGAGACACTACCATTGAGAGGATCCGTTCCTTTTCTTTGAAGGACCGGACTGCATATGGAGAAAATGTATTCCTCAAGAGGAATACCAAAGTATCCTCAATCTGTGACACACCTTAGAGGCAGGAGGACATCACTCTGGAAAGAGGACCGATGAGAAGATACTGCAATGTGAATTTTATTGGCCAGCCTTGTTTAAAGATGCTTACAATTTTGTCATGTCGTGCCCCGTCTGTCAAAGAATGGGAGGGACCATTGGTTCCAAAGATGCCATGCCTATGCAACCAGTGATCATCTGTGATGTATTCAATGCACGAGGCATTGACTTTATGGATCCATTCCCTAATAGTCAAGGATTTGAATATATTCTTCTCGCGGTAGATTGTTTATCTAGGTGGGTGGAGGCTATCCCTACTCGAGCAGCAGATAACAAAACTGTTTGCAAGTTTCTGAAAGATAAATATTATTTCGAGGTTTGGAATTCTAAAAATTTTAATATCTGATGGGGGTAGCTACTTTGTCAACTGGGAGGTGAAGAATTTGACTAAGAAATATGGCATCGAGCACCGTGTCGCTAGTCCTTACCATCCACCATCCAATGGCATGGTCGAGGTATCAAACAGGGAGGTTAAAGGAATTTTACAGAAGCTCGTTTGCCCTGACAGGAAGAACCGATCCCAACTCCTAGACCAGGTTCTATGGGCCTACCGGACGGCGTATAAGACCCCATTGGGCACCTCCCCATTTTGAATGGTATACGGAAAGCCATGCCATTTGCCCGCATAACTCATGCATAAATCAGAATGGGCAATCAAAAAGATTAATTGGAACTGTCACCAAGGGAAGAAAAAATAGAGAAATGGATTTGAACGAATTATCCGAAATCCGGAATCATGCTAATGAAAACAGCACCATTTACAAGGACAAAGTAAAGAGATCGCATGACAAGAACATTCGAACAAAGATCTTTGTCACAGGGCAGAAAGTATGGTTATTTAATGCAAAATTGAAAATTTTCCAAGGTAAATTGAAATGAAAATGGACGAGACCCTTCATTGTAAGAGAGGTACACAATAATGGTAGTGTTGAGATCTCAGAGACCGCAGATAGCACGCAAACATCTATAGTCAACAGTCAGCTACTTGAACACTTTGTCGAATCCAACGAGCATTTAGTACAAGTTGAACAGATCTCCTTCACTCAGGGCATAGCATTTGACGAAAGATTTGAACCGCCTAGGTAGAAACCTCTCCGAATCCAATACTCTTCTGTATATCCATCAACCCGCTCTCGGTCCCTCGATACTTAGTTTAAGGGGACCGATTTCGTTGTCTATACATCACTTATGTTCTTTCCGTTCACCTTCGACTGCCTCATTTCATTCTTTTCTTCCATTCTTAGTTCCTCAAAAGTCTAAGTATAGGAGGCAGATCGACTTCTATTTTTCTCGTCTCAATTATGCTGAGTACGAGCTATGTCTACATTTCACTTTGTGCCATGAGGACATAGCACTAGCTAAGTATAGGGGGTGTGTTTGTATATATTCTATCTACTTTATCCATAGCTCGTACTTTAATCGTTTTTATTTAACATCGGGGATGGGTACAATTAGTGCATATTATGTGTATAATACATGTTTTTCAAAAAAAACCTTTTTGCAGAAAAAAATCACTCATAGTCTTGCATTTCATCAAGCATTTCATGCACTCCTTGGTTAATATATCCCTGACACATTCACTATCACTAAAGGCTTGAGGATTTTTGAGGACATTTGATTTCTGAGATCTTGGGATCCGGAGTTAGACAACCTTAGTCATTAGGGTTTTGAGCTTAATTATATACACTTCCCTAGTTTGAAAGATTGAGCGCTATATTGCACTCTTCATTTCTACCTTCAAAAGAATAAGATCGGTACAATCACTTTCACAACTGCATGATTGATGAGATGAGTTGAGTTATCACTTGAGGAACCAGGACTAGAGATTTGAGTTTAGACCGATTTAATGATATTCGAGGATGTGATAAATTTAATGAAGGCTTCAGAAAACCTAAGTGTCAGCAAAATCCTAGCCAGTATGTGAACAAGTTCATATGCTATCTTTTTGATACTGACCTAAGTGTCAGGGTGTGTTGAAACTTAATGAAAATTATTGATCAGTGTGTGCCAACTTTTGGTAAAAGCAGTGGAGCTAGCCAACAAAAGAAAAGAAGAAGAAATATCAAAGAAAAGTTCTATCATCCAAAGTGAAATTACAAATGAGCTTCCACCAATGGTGAGCACTCCCAAACATTTTCAAAGTGTCCACTTGGACCAATCGCTAATTAGGACCAAGGAGTCGGGCTGACACCATAAAAGGGCTTTGCATAGTAAGCGATACAAGCCTGGGTGTCGAAGGTATCTTAGATACTCAAAAGAGACACACCCCGGTGTACTCCCAGAAAAACAAGTGCAGACGACTCCAAATTCTCTTGACGGATACGTTGATCAACAAAATAAAAATATATTGCGTTGAATAATAAGGCACTCGAGAGGCACCTTGTTCCAATGTGAGGGAGAGAAAATTAGACACAATCCTATGCCCTCCATCATCTGGCCGTCCATCTACATTTCAAGCCTGACGAACTAATGAGACGATTGACTGAAGCAAGAATAGACTTATTCCCTAGTGTTGAGGATTAGGTCTAGAGAAGAGTCTTTTGGATTGGAACCTTGAGTGATGTCTTGACCTGACTCTCATGAATGCAGTCCACTAACAATCATATCCTTATATTATATGTACAAATAGAGAGTATGAAAATTAGACAAGTTGGATTCCTTTTGATTAAAACATGGTTGAGCCTAAAATTTTAGGATCACTCAAATTAAAGGTCTTCTATGAATTGAGCCTTGAAAATTCACATGCACAGTCAGGGATGTATTCAACTAAGTCATTCATTCATTGATGCTCAGGGACGAGCATGGGTTAAGTATAGGGGTATGATGAATCATGTATTCATCATGCTAAAATTAGTCATTTAGGCTCTGTCTCCCGAAATTCACATGCATTTAATCATTAATAGAGCATCATTAGCATTTATACATGTGTAAATAATATTTGCATGCATAATTGCATTAAAAATTCCAAGTGTAAATTAGCCTAAAAAGCTGCTAACTTCTCATATTTTTAGTTAATTCATCCTAAATCCGATTGACCACAAACTGCCTCCATTGTGTAGATATTACTAACTTAATTAAATAAAAATACAAAAAAATTACTAACTAAAATAAGTGTCAAATAATCCTAAAGTCTAATTTCACATCTGACGGACTAAAACGAGCATATCTCCCTCATACAGTGTCCGATTTTGGTCTACTCACTTTTAAAGTACTCCATTTTAAAATATCTTCAAAACAAGATCAATTTCGTAAAATTCAGAGCTCATATGTGAAAGTTGAGTTTTGGGCCTCTTTTGCGCATTTTGACTTTTTACTATTTTTGACCTGAGTTTTTATGTACATAAATAACCCTTTTAATTTTATTTCTTCTTCTTTTATGTTCTTTGATGAAAGTTTTATTAAGAAACACAAAAATCCAAATCCAGATTAAAACTGAAATCAAAGAAACTGACTGAGTCCAAGTGTCCGTTGTGAGTCTGTACAAAAATTGTGTGTTTCTTACTTTTATTTTATTTTCCTCTTTTCTTATTTATTAAAAATCCAAAAAAAATATATTAGTATGTAATTAATTTACCTATAAATTATCGTGAATTTTCTAGATGTTTATCCTCTCTAAAAACTACCAAAAAATTATAAAACTCCAAACAACCGATTTTCTATACACATGGAGAACAACCAAAAATACCACTTCGCACAAGTGACCTCTTTTGCTCTTGGGTCCTTCATGAAAGTTGTAGATCTCGTCGATGCGAACAACTTTCATAAAGAAAAATTTTTGATCTGAGGTCTTCTTCTAGTTCTTTTCTATTTTTCTTTAGCTTTAAATTTGAAAATTTTTTGGGGTGCCATGTGGCAGCCCCTGGGCGTGCCACATGGCACCCCCACATGTTGCACTCCTTTCGCACGTGCCGCCTCCCTCCCTCCCCCCCCCCCGTACGTACACATCAAGTGACCCTTACCGCCCTCACCATGGCCTCCGGTCGTTATATCCTTCGCGTAACGCCCTCCGTTCACCCTCCTATAAAGAACCCGCGCCCCGCCAGCCGTTCGGATCATCTGCCGATCACTAGAATAGAAGCAACCCTGGTTGGTGGCAGCTCTGACGTACCTTCTCCGCATGGCATGATCCAAGGCCTACGCCTTGTTGCAAAGCCTCTTATTCGAAGCTCTGCTCTGGCTCCGGTTGAGTGACTGTCGAGCACCGCATCATTTCCAGGTAAATCCTCTCCTTCTCTCTCTCTCTATCTCCCTACCTCCGCATCGCGAACCTCCGCCGTCGGCCTCGCACAGGCCGGCGCCCCGCTCCTTCCTCCCTCTAGACGAAACCCCATTTCCAACCTCCTTCATCGTCGGGACCCCAGGCCCTTCGCCCCCCTTTTTTTGCTAACCCCTACAGGTCTACCCTCCACCGTCATGGAGGGCCTCCTCATCCACTCCTTCCGCCAACCACGCTTGGCCATCGCCTTCGGGTTCCCGAGCACCTGCCTCGCCTCCGGTCGCCGAAGCTCCGCCTCGAGCGTGTGTCGCCTGAGGCTGAGCCCCTCCGCAAGATGCCCGCCATCGGCTCCGCCTTGTCGCCCACCGCACCAGCCTCATACAGATACCGTCAGATCGGACGGTTCGCCTTTGATCCGACGACCCTAGAACCGCCACGTGGAAGCCTAAGTCGTCTTCTCCCGGACCACTGATCGCCGTTGCGTGGAGGCTCGGACCATCCGAGCCCTGCGCCTCCCCAACTGAGCCTCTGGTTCGGACCATCCGAACCTCAGCCCCAGGCCGAACCACAGGCTCGGGACCCCCGAGCCTTCGCTTCGCCGACCGAGACTCCAAGCGCACGTGCGCACTGAAGCCCTTAAGTTTCTTGAAATTACAAATATACCCCCGCTAGAGATAAATTATAGAAGGGCCCTCCTGACTTTGCTAAATTACAGATAAGCCCCTCCAAGGACCTGTTTGGAAGAAAAACTTTATTTTAATTATATTTTAGTCCCTGCAAATTCAATTGAGCATATCTTTCTCATACGAACTCCGTTTTTAGCATATAATATGTCATTTTGAAGCTCTTTTCATACTCTATCACTTAACATAAATTGTGGATAGATCTGAGGTCATTTATCGATAATTATTATCTGAGGATCTCTGTTGACTCTTGCAGACTACTTTTGACATATTTGTGCTTGAGGAATTAATGATATTTTTTGCAGGAATTCGGATAAGGATTTTACTATGATTAAACCCTTGTAATCATTGTTGATTATTCTCAGTAGTAAAATCTTCACATCCTCTAAGATCATTGTCGACTATTTGAGGAATTGAATTAAAGATATTTGGAGGTCGGATACTATGCGTGGCTATTATGAACATCAATTGCTTATTAACCTGAAGCATTGAGTCAAGATTGATCCATTTTGATTTGTGGTTAATTTTGAGAAATTATAGATCAGATTATTTGGGGATTTAATACGTTTAAAATCACAGATCTTGGGCATAATCGTCTCTGTTTATTTTCTTTGCATCGCATCTTCATCATTGCATTGTATTATATTTTCTAAACATAGAAAATAATCAAACATTAATTAATTATCTAATTTAATTTAAATCCACGCAACTAATAATCATTGTTCTCTATGTTCAACCTTGGTACACTTTTCAAGAAAAATTCTCCACAACATTCAAAGATTTTGGTTTTTCATCGACCGATTTTCACCTCCTATACTACAATTATCGATTACTAAAGAGGTGTATTTCGCATTCATCAACTCTCCTGATGAATCTCCATTTCATCACCTTTATTCTATCATTTTGGCCTTAAAAAACCGTGGCTAGTGTATGTAAATAGCATTCATTATTAATTGTGTTTATTGTGTATAAAATAAGGTTTTTAATGCCAACATTATAGAATAAAGAGAAGAAAAGAAAAAGCAATAAAATATTGAAAATATTTTATGACCCTGAACCCCGAGACCAAGTCAAGAATTGAGTTGGTCGATAAGGAATAAAGTAGGGAGGGATAAGGGCCAAAAATGGAATAAAAATCAAATTCTTTTATTCATTGTTTAAGCATTTTTTACACCTATTTTATTCTTCATTATTTATTCATCAAATGAAGAAACTTTGAACATAAAAGTTGTAGATAATAATGTAAATAAAAATACAAATTTGAGTTTGTACAAAAATAACACACGGTGTTCATTTTATTCACAAAATAAAAATCCAAAAACCAAACTTCATAGACCCATATCTTTCAAATAAAAACTCAAAACATACCAAAATCATCTAATTGTATATAACTTTTCACAATCTATTTAATGGTGGTGATTTTACATTTTTTGGAGTTACTGTGTCAAAGTTAGGTTTTTGACCCCTATTGTATATCATATCGATTAAAATATTCAATTTATTCATTCTATATTATTTTCACAAATTTATATTTTTATAATTTTGTAAATATTATTTATAACATATGTACATATTGAAATTAAAATAAAACCAAAAAGAAAAGGGAAAATGAAACAAGTCTATAAACACATAGGCAAAATACCTATAGTATAGTTGTATATAAAAAAGGGAATATATTATTTAATTCTTTATTCATTTATATTTTTATAATATTGTAAATATTATATATATTCTTTTAAAAATATAAAACTAAAATAAAATTTAATAAAATTCATTAAAACAAAAAGATGTATATAAAATATACGTAAAATACCTATACATATACCTATCCAATACACATGTCTATTTATTTAAACATACAAACAACATCATACAAATAAAATAAAAATATATTTATACTCACAAAAATAAGTTATAAATATATATAATAAAAGAATAAAATAATAAAATAAAGATAAAAATGTACAAAACATAGATGAATATACCTATAAACACACTATTAAAAATTAACTACTAATAAAATACACCAACAAAATAAATAAAAATCATAATAAAATACTACATAAAATAATAATCATTTTTTATTTATACTAAAAAATTAATAAATCGTTTACTATTTTTAATTAATTATTCTTTAATAAAATTTACTGTTTTGTCATTTAATGGCCTATGTAGCCCAATCAGGGCACTTCGTGAGTTGACCTTGGTCAACTTGACCCCTGCCTCATGATTTGACGTGGCGTGTCTCATCCCGCATATTGCACCCTTTTCCCTGGTTGATCTATCGATCAATCGCTCTCGAAGTCTTCTTGACATTTGATCACCACTCATTGTACATCCATGCCCAGCTTGTAGATCCCCTGTACATACGTTCGATTCTTCGATTCCACCCGGTCAAATAAGGGTGCCATCAGTGCTCATAAATAAAACCTCTGATCCTCCATTGCAAATTTGGTCATCTTCAACTCCTGAAACCCCGTAGCCTCAGCCAAAGCGAGCTTCCCTGTGGCAGAGGGAGAACCCCTGAAGTCCGCGGTGGTCAAAGGCGGGCAGAGGTGCACCCACGGCCACCATCGCCGATGGTCCTGCTCCCTAGCGTCCAACCAGGTTTGAGTTGCGCTATTTATCATTTCCTAGGTAGTTGTAGCTTATAGGATCATTTTTATGCATTTTAATTAGGGTTTTAAGTGGTCAATTAGCGCAAATAAGTCCCTTCGTATTTCACCGGAGCTCCGCTTCGGCGAACGATTTCACCGTACCTCGATTGTTTCTCGACCACTATTCTACCCCCATTTCCTTCTCCTTCCATTTTCCTACGCCCCACTCGCCCTCATATCACCCAGATCGGCTCCTCCACCTCTGCCACTCGCCGGAGGAGCACCATCACGCACCAACAACGGCCATTTCGCCACCAATAAGGTCCTCGGACCCCTTGTTTTCTTGTGCGAGCTTTCTTTGCAGGTCTGGAGGCCAAAGGACCCCCCAAGGGGTCGATTTTTCCAAGAACGTGATACCTGGGACCTGTCCACTTCCTTGACCTCACGGAGGAGCTCCGGTGCACGCCTGAGCATTTTGCAACCTTCAGCCAATAGACGGTCCCAGGGACATTTCGAGCCCCCTTGGAGCATCAGAGACTGACGGGGAGGGAGATTTCGTCGGAGGAAGTTCGCCCAGGCTAACCTTCCTCCATGTTCTTCCTCAACCCCTCCTTGTCGTCGGATGAAGAAGGAGCCCCCATATTGAACCTCATCTGTCAGATCGATCCACGTCTCCACCGTCAGATCACCTTCGCCGATCTGATCAAAGCCGTCGAAGGCGAAGTGTCATCGGCCGTTGGATGAGCGACACGTAGCAAGTGAGAAGACTAGGACCATCCGATCCACACCTTATATTGGAGTAATTGCATATTAAGACCTGTATTTTTGTAATTATTATTAAGTCCTGTAAATAAAGTTCATCGTTTAAAAATAATTGAACATTTTGCAATTAGGACCATGAGCTTTATGTATTTTCAATCAGGTCCTGCCCAACTCAGCTCATGTGTCGTCCCACGTGAGCTGGGCAAATCATGGGGATACCCTTGTAAGTTTGTGTATTTATTAATTAGTCCAATAAAATTTAAAGCATGATGTATATTTATGTGAAAATTGCTGAAAGGCCCTTGAACTTTCTTGTATTTGCACTTTAGTCCCTCTCAGCAGGCGTCATGTGTAATCCCACGTGATGGGTAAACTACGTGTCTAATCCTGACATTTTTGTAAGTAATTAGAAGCTCAATAATTTTTTAAATACATTGTATAGTTTTGGCAAATTTGCATTGTAACCCCTGAAGTTTATTTTTATTGCAAATAGGGCCTTGTCAGGACATGTATTTCTGTGTTATTTATCTAATTATTAAAAATACCTACTCTACTCCTAAAAATCCACAAAAATATGATTAAATGATCTATGCCTTATACTTTCATGTCCCTATTTTTAATTTGCATTTGTTTGCATCTAATCCATTTATTAAGAATCAAATAGAGCACATTTATTCCCTGTTTAAGTTATAAAATACCAAAAAAATACGAAAACATCTCTAAAAATTCCAAAATATTATATAGTATATTTTATCCTATTTTATTTACAGGACAAAAATCACTAAAATTTACAAAACAAAAACCTTAAAAATTGAAAAAACCTTAAAATCTCTTCTAAAAATCTAAAAAATTCTTAAAAATACAAAAATGTCTTTTTCTATTCTATATTTTTATGTATATAAATATTTATATATTAAAATTGTTTTGGGTAATTTTGGGATTCATTTATTATTTTTTTATATCCAAATCAACTTCGGGTATTATATTTAAGCCATATTTGGGATATTTTTGACTTTAAAAATATATAAAAATTAGCAAAACTTTCTTGAAAAATACAAAATCATTACAAAAATATAAGAACTCGAAAATAAGTTATTTTCTGAATTTTATCTATATTTAGTAGTATTTATAAATACATTATTATATATTGAGTATATATACCCTTATATATGTTGTATTGTTTCTATAAAAAGAAAAGAAAATATAAAAAGATAAAAATATAAAAAGAAAATATAAAATCAAAAAAACTAAAAAATGAAAAATATAAAACAAAAATAAAATTAAAAATTAAAATTAAAAAACCCACAAAAAGAAAAAAAATGGACAAGAGACAAAAGATGAATTTTTTTGCGCATTGTATTTTGCCTCCTCCTCCTGCTTGCTCCTAATGTTCGAACTCTACAAGTACTTACACCTATACACTTTTACTGTACCGATATTCATTGATTAATTCTTGTTGTGGGTTAATTGTTGATTAACTGAGGTTTATTGAGCGGTCAACGCATCGACCGGATCTCTCGTCTTATGAGATTTCTAGACCCCCGATAAATCTCAGTTATCAGCTCCCCATTGGTCCAGCTATACCACAAAAAGACAAAATGGTTGGAAAATAATAAATGATTAACATAAATTATTAAATGAATTAATTATATAGAAGGTATAAAATGAAACATGTTTCTTATTTTATGTAGTCTTTTAATCTGATTTTTATTTATTTTTATGGATTAATTTATTGTAAGTTATTATTTGCAAGTATAACTATAGATATATTTACCTGTATAGAACATCTTTTATTTTTATTTTGTATTTCAGATTTTAATATTTTATATACATGAGTTATATATATTTATAATGTATTTAAACATACTCAATATATTTTTATTTTATTTTATTTTTCTGATGTCATTTGTACACTTAAATAAATACATGTATTAAATATATAAGTATAAGTATAGGTGATTCGTCTATGTATTTTAATATAATATCTTATTTTATTGTATTTTTATTTTATTGCATTATAAATATGTTCATATACTATAAATAATATTTACAAAATTATAAAATATAAAATAATGAAAAAATATAGAATAAATAAAATGAATATTCTATTCGTGTATATGGTGCAATAGGGGTCCAAAACATGACTTCTGCATCTTAACTACAAATAAATGAAACCGTCTTCATTAAATAGCTAATAAAAAGTTATATACAACTAAAGGTGATTTTGATGCATTTAGAGTTCATATGGAGAGGATATAGGTCTGTGGAGTTTGGGTTTTGGGGATTTTATTCCGAACACTGTATATTATTTTGTGTGAAATCAATTTTATAATTTTCTATGTTTTTTATTTACAGCTTTCATCTACAACGTTTCCTGATTTGATGTGTAGATAATAAAGAATAAAATGGGTCTTAAAAATGCATTATTAAAGAATGACTAATTAGTTTTTTTTTCTAATTGTGTTTTTGACCCTTGTCTCCCTTTACTTTATTCCTTGTCGACCCAGTCATCATGATTCCTAAGTCTCGGGGTTTAGGGTCATTCAGTTCCTTGGCTCCTCATTCCTTTTCTTTTCTTTTCTTTTCTTTCTTTATTCTTTTATTTTGGGATTAATTACAATATTCTATACAATATTTATACAATAAATAATAAGTATTAATTGATGCGCAATAATGATATTTTCATGCATTTAGATAGGATTTAAAGGCTAAATGAATGAATAAAGGTGATGAAATGAAGATTCATCACATAATAAAACTAGTTAATGGACATCGTTGTATTGGGTGAATAAAGCCCACATTGTATTCAGGGACTTTCCATACTGAGTGAGCCATGACCCTAGGAATTATAGCCCAAAATCCGACCTAGATACTGCCTTGTTTATCGCATGGGCTTGTGAAGTAATAGCGCTTCTATTGATGTGATACAAATATCAAGGTTCGTGAAACATTATCTCCTTACTTTTCGAATATTTCGGAATATTGTATTCATACCCATACTCCGAGGGTTGATCTTACACGACCATGGCCGACCGTCTTCATCATCATTCCAGCGGAACCCTCTATTTGAGACGGTTCCTTCCCAACCATCATACTCATCCACACCCATTCCATTCCATGACCCCACTTCTTATTCGATTAAGTATTTGAAATATGAACCGCTCACATAACCGAGTGAATATTATATGGACATCATGGAGCAGGCAAATTCGAGGATGGAAATAAGTGTAACCAACTTTGAAAGTGAAACATGATTCCTGACTACGGTTTATAATTCATTGTAAACTATCCCTTACCCGGGATGAATTTCTTCTCGAGCACGATCACTTTTCCTTTGACCATGCATTTAAGATCCAGAGTCAAGGAAATTAGACTCATGATCAAATCAAATCATGACTACAGAGAATGACTATTACTCAACTCATGATTACATGCTGGAGTCACGACATGAATATTATGGTTATCCCTTCCCTAGTCATGAGACGATTGCGAATGACATAGATTGAATAACCAGAGAGCTGATCATCCGGGGGGTAAAAGAAATTATTAATAACCAAGAGGAGTGAGGACCACACAAAGTGAACCCAAGACACATCATGTGCAACATAATCAGATACATATACCACATGCACCCGAGACCACTGACTATTCCAATGACCCAAGCAAAAATACAAAAAAATCAGAAAGTTCAAAAAAAATATGGACAATACTGCCATGGAGTACATACTCTGTCTTCAGATATTTGTGAAGAGCCGATTATTACATAAGAAGACAGACAATAAACAATCTAGAACTGAATCTCATTTAATCACTATGACCAGTTCAATGGTGATGACCAAAAAGACATATAACCGAAAAGTTAAGGGTGTTCCTTAAACATCTCACCGAAGTCTGTGTTTGACCAACTCAAACTCGTACAACTAAGAAGACTAGAGTGATCTTTCAACTGCTTGATTGATCCATCAAAAGACCAAGAGGAATTTTTTCTACCGTCATGAACTTCCACGATGTTAAACATAGAGTGGATTTTATTATCCTGGACATTCAGTACCGAGGATAGTTGCCTGAGTCTCCCATCATTCTAGGAATGCCATTCTTAGCCTATGCTAAAGCGACTATCAATTGTGAGACTCACGACTAAAATGACCCAATTCTCGAAGACACGCCTAACTGAGACAACCAAATAAGAACCGACAATCGTGGCCAATAGGAGACCACATAGTCAAACCCATTCACCCAATCAACCTCATTTATCCTTAGCGCTTCCAATCACGGTCGTTGGATCTTCCCAGATCCAATGGCCATCATTTTTCCAGCCACCCCCTTAGCCTCCTCACATACATCACCCATGACCCATCCCGACCGTTGGATCGTGGGTGATCCACCACCACCAGTCCATGATTATCCTCCTACCTCCAGCCCTCTCTGCTATGCCTCATCTCCCGGCTTCGACTCGCCCTAGCCGAACCACTACCTCTCCTCCCACTGAGAAATCACTAGCAACGATGCCATTTTGATAGCCAAAAATCACCCTTATTAATCGTTGTCGATCTTGGTGTAGTCAGGTAATTCGAGGTCTATTAAAGATGATGACCACATTGAGAGATAATGTTGAAGATGAAATCTTATGGTGATCAAGTATTTATTTTACTTGGGTAAGTCCCAAGGTTGAACTCATGGAGGTAATACGGGGATTTAGAATAATTTTCAAGAAATTAAAAAAATTAGGTTTCCAAGAGAAGATTATTTAAGCGTTTTTTTATTTTTGCAAATATTTCATGGTTTTTAAATTAAGAGATGCAATTAATTAATTAATTATAATGTATGAAGTTTTTCAAACAATTTTATATAAAGAAATAATGCCATGTTGTGTGAATAATAAATAGATAAATGCAGTATTTTTGGAGCTATTTATATAATCAATATGATGCAATAAGATTAATGCAATATGTGCATGTGCAAGCAAGCCATGTCAGTCTAATCCAAGAGCAAGCAATTCAATTAATCCACTCAAACCATTTTATTACAGAGAATGTTTAATCAATTAATGTCAAATGAGACCCAAGTTAAATTTTAATTAATATCATAATTTATTGAGCAAACAGAATTAATGGAAGATAATAAAAACGTGCTAAAGACATCAAAGAATACCTCAATAATATTTATAGCAAAAATATCTCCAAAATTAATGCTTCAGTGTTCTGGATGATAGAGACTAAAATAGGGTTCAAAAACGATATAAAGGACACTAAAAATCTGACAAATAACGTCTGGTAAATAATTAAATGAATTCATGGACCAAATTATAAATAAAATAAATGAATATGTCTCAAATTGGTCCTTCTGGAGGACTGTATTATAATTTGTAAAGCTTCTTGGGTATCCTGTGCAAATTTCCCACATGCAGAGATCTTCTTGTAATATTCAGAAGGCGTAGGGGGTTCGATGTAATTTCCCGCAGAGCACATGTACGACGCATGTGGTTGGATCACTGTGCAATAACGAGAAGAGGGAAGGGTCTGACTGCAAAAAGTCACACCCCCACATGAGGGGAGCATGGTGGTTGGTGACTCGGGTGGTGTCGTAGGCACGGATCCACGAGCCTCCACATGGCCGTGCTTAGAAGCTTTGAGTCACTCGAAGCAAGAGGGTCAGATATCTTGTTGATGGGCATCTATAATGCATGCGATCAGGGTTGATCATGGATGTCGATAATGCGGATTTGGACGACTGAGATGAAACATTACCCCTTGAATCGACGACACCTGTAGTGTGTGAGAAACCTCATCTTCTTCTCTAGTGAATCGAGTCATGTGGCCTTCCTCTTCAGTAGGATCGAGCAGAGGACACTTTCAGTCGAGATTGGTTTGTAGTGATCATGTTTTTTTGCTACTAATCATTGATGTTTTGTATTTTTTTAAATGAAACATTGTAAATAAATTATTTATTAGCCATCCTTATTGATATTTTTGTGTGATTTATTGTTTCTAGAATTATGATGTCAAATTGATTTTTACGGCACTGTCAAGTATGTACATTATAGTTTACAACTTTTCGTATCATGTTGTCATTTATTTTTTTATAGCAATTGTTCTATTAGAAATAAGTCAAGTATCCAATATATGCAACTATTAGTATTCATTATCTAAAATAATTTTCCTTATTCTAAAAAGCATTTTTCCTTTTATGATGTGACAAAATATTTACATGATTATCCTTTTTTTCCCAATTAAGTTTAGAAAATTTATGTGGCTAGCACAGAATTGCATGTTTGAATTATTCTAATAATCTTATATGCTTTGATTGTCTTGTTGTTCATATAAATTCATGCAGAAAATGTAGGATGCAAAGAATTATTTTTTATCAATATATACGACTAAAAACTTCCTTATAGACATTTCTCCACTTGAAGAGGCGATGAATCACTTTTCTCACCTCTTTAATAATGAATACTTGTTGCAGTATGGGAGGTGGAATACAATTCATAAAAAAAAAACACAATTTGAAATATGCATAAAATTTTAACTTGGTAAGTATACCAAAGTCGAACTCAGGGAACATCGGTTTTTAGTTACATGATTTGAAATTAATTTAAATAAGTAATATATTATAATGTTAATCTCTATATAAGAAAATAAAATACATGATTATACAGTCAAACAAATAAATACAAGAAATGAAAAATAGGTAGAGCAAGGAGGATCCGTGATGGTGATTTTTAATCTCAATGAAATGCCCATTTCATCCTCTAAATTATTCACAAATCCGCATAAAGATGTTCAAGAAATATGTATTCGATTCAATTTCAAGCTGCATGATAGAAGATCAATCAATGAATAAATAACTTTGCAAATAAAAAGATCAACGATAATTTTCAAGGAGAGCTGATCTCTAAATTCCTTGCAATTTATTCCTCTAATCGATGATCTTTAAAATTCAAAGAAATTGAGGAAGTCAATCAAGTAGCCCTCCTCAATGAAGCCCCTGCAGTAATAGGTT
Source organism: Ottelia alismoides (assembly GCA_037367405.1). Classification (NCBI taxonomy): domain Eukaryota; kingdom Viridiplantae; phylum Streptophyta; class Magnoliopsida; order Alismatales; family Hydrocharitaceae; genus Ottelia; species Ottelia alismoides. The sequence continues at coordinate 70,686 of JAZKJV010009806.1, forward strand.
AAACTCCTCAAAATATCAATGCATAAATAAGTTAATTTGAGTATGCAAAGATCAAATTAATCCTCGAATAATAATTAACTTAGCCAAGCTCTGATCTATTCACAAGTTATACTAATATGAAAGAGCATTCAACATGCTTCAAAGTGACATATTATGCATTAAAAAGGATTTCAAATGAGAAAGTTATGACAAAAGAAGTTTTGGGGATTAAAATGAAATAAAAAATATAGTTTTTATCTCAAAAAGGCCTTTGAGGGGACTTACCTGTAGATAGCAAAACTAGTCTGGTACTTCTACAAATTACCCGCGATGGGCAAGTTGATCTCGGCTGCCAGGGGCTTGAATGCAATTTGTTGAAGATGCAAGGGCCTAGGTGCACTTTTCCCAAGTGGCTCGTGCAGTTCACGTGCATCTGGAGGCTCGAACTTTTAAGCTGAGATTCAGGTCCCCAGGCTGCACATGTATGGCTAATGGAGGCTCGGGCCACCTGAACCTCGAGGCATGGGCTGAGGGTCGGGTAGCTACATGGCGAAATGGGGCTAGAGGTTGAAGGCATCGAAGGGTGGATACCCGACGATGGAGGCAGAGATCGGGTTTTATAAGAGGTGCATGGGGAGTAACGGTTGGGGCATCGTAACTGAGATGGAGGGAGCGGAGGTGAGGAAACGCTTGGTCGTTGCAGGAGGAAGGCAGAACGACTGGAGGAGGCGAAGCGGAGGAAGAATGGTCAGTGAGAAAGGGGGTACCATGTGGTGCATTGCGAAGCGGCCACATGGCAGCTAAATACTTAAAAAATGAAGAGTAATATCCGTCGTATTCACAATATTCTGAATCATTATATATTTTGATGGATATAATACGTAGAAATTATAAACATCGGTGGCATATAACACATTTGCCCTACTTTCCCAATGTTTGTGTATATTTATATCTATTAGTAACTTTGTAATTTTCGAATAAATTTGTTTATTTGACTTTGATATTTTCTTAAGTGCCGATTATCTTACGTTCCATCCAACACAGTTGGTATATGCAACAAATTTTCCATATGTAATATGGATCTTATAGTATATATTTTTTGTATTATATTATACATGTCAATGGTAAAATGCATAATGGTTTACCTTACAGTAGATAATCCTTCGGTCTTTTATCTGAGACAAAAGACCAAAAGATGATACTGAACATGTTGTATAGTTATTTTTTAGTATTTGCATTTATTCCTTGTATTTTTCTTATTGTTCTATGCTAAATTGTGAATGTGAAAAGGCATCGAAGATATTGTTTGCATTATCTCCTTGAATATTTTTTTTCTATTTTGCAATGAACATTTCTCATGCATAAAAAAACATTATTAAAAAATTGAATAAAAACAATTTGAGCCTTTATAAGATATTTACTTACTTATTCTCTCATTATCGTATTTTGTAGTGCTAAATCTGCATTTATAGTTATCACATTGGGAGTTTAGACACTATATTCCAGTTAGCGATTGACTGAAAAATAACATCTTCAGAACATTAATACCAAAGTTCCTACCATTTACATCTTTTTTTGATAGCTTCTCAGCTTACTTGAAACTAAATTATTACTTCACGAAGGTAATGAATATACCGTTTACATATTAGCCTTACATTGTCGATTGGCGAGGCAATTTGTATCATCGTAAGAAACATTGCAGCCACAAAACATGTAGGTGGAGGAACATACATGCTCTGAGCCCATATAAATATATTTATTTTAATATTCTCTTAGTTCCATATTTCTATAACTTTCATATTATTTGTATATATTTTTGATAGTTTATATATTTACTTTGAAATAGATTATTGCCACGTGAAGGCAATGAAGATACTGTAGTTAAATCATGGATTGACGAAGCAATTTTTTTAAACATTATGCAACTATCAAACATTGAGGATGAGAAATTAACATGAACAATCTGAGCCTATATATACATATTTACTTCGATAATATGCTGAACTCGTATTTTGTGAATTTTTCCCATGGTTATTATATATTCACGATAGCTTATATCTTACTTTCAACTCGATTACTACTATGTAGAGGCAATGAAGAGAATGCATGCACACTGGAACTAAATTTTTGGATTGGACATGAAATTTATCTCTTAACTAAAAGCATTCCGCATCCAATACTTGACGATAAAAGATATATATATATATATATATATATATATATATATATATATATATATATATATATATATATACATACAAACTGAACCTTTATAAACATATTTGTTTTAATATTGTCTTAATTTCATAATTTGTATTATAAAACAACAATGGTAACCATTGCTCCATGAATTCGCGCTTTCGATTAATTTGTGATGGAACATTTCATTATTCCTTTAAAACTTTGAGTTTGTATTTCCCATCATAAGAGATCATGTACCAAGATCGCACAATTGTGCTCAAGCTAAACCATTGACGAGCATATATACCATATGTTCTTTTGGTTCAATCTGAGTTACTAACTTCTTTTAATAATACGATACACTGTTTAAACATTACTGATTATGTATTTGTTTTTCCTTTTTTTACATTAATTAAATGAACTTCGTGAAAATACTGTATTTATTTTATTCATTATTTTATTCATTCTACTGTTGCATTCATGCACAAGACAACTGTGAAATTTAAAACATAGTAATATTTATTTTTGTCTAATTACTATTGACAAATATACATTTTATATCATGTGACTTACTTAGATGGATCAATGCCACCTTTCAGATTTGGTATTATCATAAGATCAAAGTCAATATCGTGCGGTTGCAGAACTCTTCAAGTCCACTATAAAAATGAAATACCAAGTGTTGGAATTATTGTTGTTTATGAGAATGTATACTTTTACTTACACACAACCTCATTATTATAGATTAATATATACAATCAGTTATATTGTGATTTATAAAATATGTTTTCTTGATTGACTAAAATTATATGTCATGCTTTATGTTATTGTTCGTGTTATCTCAAGACTGTACTATAATAACCATTTTGTAGCAACTTATATATATATATATATATATATATATATATATATATATATATATATATATATATATAGGCAACTGCAATTGGAGGTCTAGTAAAGATCAATGTTAACACAATTTTTTTTTTTTATCATAGTGTAAGAGAAGGATGCATATATTCTATATTTGATCGTATGGTTTGTCCAAACAAGTCATCCTTCAACATTGCTCCTAGTGAACTTATTATAATGTTTACCAATGTAATGTATGTTGTTCATCGTATGAAATTACATAGCACCATCCCTTGGTACACAATTTTATTCATTGAGTTTGAAGATGTCACATCACCAATCTTTAACAACACATATATTATTGGTATGTTAATTTTCATTTAAATGTCATACAACAATACTCTGTGCTATTATAACAATTGATATTGTGAAGTTATTCTAAATGTTGTTGGTTGTCTAATTCCAAACATGCGTTTCAAGGATAATTATTCCGAGGAGGAAGCTCTCCAAAAAAGAAACATCGAGAATGAAGGCACCATGTTTCATTACATACTTCGAAAGCTAAAATGTGTTTTTATTTGAGATTGAAGATACCACATTTCATTACATACTTCGAAAGCTAAAATATGATTTTATTTGGGTTGTTTATTTTCAATACCTAATGACACCATCGAAATCATGCTTTTAAATTATTTTGAATTAAATAGTAGGAAGATATTGTCTATTATATTGTGGTATCAAGTAGTTGCATCCTTCCCACCAATCTCTTTCTATAGAAAAAAATAAACTAATCATCATCTTCACGGTGTTAACAATAAAATATTACAAATGTATATTTCTTTTAACATTCAGTTAATTGATTATTATTTAAAAAAATACAAATTAAAGTTTGTTTGTTTTTGTATATTTTTACAGATCATCTTAATTGATTATCATTTTTAAAAAATACAAATTGATGTGTAACATCCGGGATACACGTAAACCCGAACCCGATCCGATTTAGGTCCGATGAACCCAATAAAGTTGTTGGTCAATATCAAACAACCTAAAACGATCAATTGATCGTGAATCAAAAGTCGTTCGGGTGAAATCAACCAAAAAACAGTCGCATCGCAGTGCACGTCGTGAAAAAGCCGCGACGTAAATTTGGAAAGCGTAAAACAAACTGAAACCGTCATGAGATCCGATTCGACGAAAGAAGACTAACGGAATTAAACGTTCGTCAATCGGAGATCGGTTGATATTTTAAATCTACAATATTTTATCTTAAACAAAAACCGTATCCGAAAATTTCGGGTATTTAAAACCCGATCGGAAGTACATCAATATTATACTCATTTTGATCGTCGTTGAAAGACGATCAAATCGAGATGTCGCACATCGAAATCCGACACCCGATGCGCGAATACGGTCAATTTTAAGTATGTCAAGTAAGGAGAGAATTTGGTTAAAAAATATAAATAAATAATTTTTTTAAAAAAAGGATAGCTGCTGGAAAAATCCAGCAGCCTCCACTTGTTTCCCAAACATCTTTCTACTTCGATTTTCTTTCCAATCCACTTGGCAACAAACAAGAGACTCACCTCCCTTATAAATATCACCAAATCTCCTATTTTCTCCAGCCGTAGGAGTCCAAAATCCTTTCCCAAGTTGCTGTCCAGCGACCCAAATAACAGCTATTGCTGCTTCTTAGCCATATTTGGAGCTCCATCACCTTCTTCTTCTCAATTTCTTCAACATTCTCAGCAAGAACCCCTCCTCTTCCTCTTATTTTCAGCCATCTGCAACTGCAACTGCAAATTTGTTGCATTCCAGGACATGGAGCTGCTCCAAATCAGCCCTACTATAGCTCCCCTTCACTGATTGCTAGAGCTCTTGCTGCAAATTTCAATTTGAAGCACCTACTGCTGTATACTACTCCAAGTGCAGCTGCTGGAGCCTCCATTTCAACCCTCCTGCATGCTATTTTAATTCCTAAATATAGGAATTTTAAGGTACATTCCAAGACCTTTCCATTTGTTGCCATGCATGTACCTTCCTTCCCCATCACTTGTTGTCATGCATGCATCGTATTACCTCTTATTGCTGCAATTAGTGTAAATTCTACATTTGTTTAACCCAAAATTGATGTTCCAGAAATTCTAAATCTATAAAAATTTCACACATTTTAGGGGGCTTCATCCCTCCTGTAAATTTGAGGATGAAGTAACTTGGTTGTTGGAATCATGGATGTTGGAGATATGGTGGAGAGAAAATGATTAGAACATTCCTATTGTTGGTCATGAAAAGTCTGGTTTGTTAAAAAATGCTAAAACTGTAGGGTATATTCGGAAATTGTTTCATCCAAAATGGGATATTCATCTAATTCAACACATACAGACTATCTCGTTCTAAAGAGTAAACTGATCATGCAGAATTTGATGACTGTTACATTTAAGTTTATTCTATATTGAGTAATCCAGTAGATTCGTTGATAGGAATCCAGCATTGGAAATATTGAAGAAGCTACATGTTTCAAGATCCAAATTGATATCATGAGAGGATGTTATAAACGTATTATATCTCATTCAAAAGTATGCATGAGAGTGCCATTTTGTACACCAACCAGATGATAGAAGAAAGAAGAATTCATTTGTTTAGCTTAACGGTGGTATAGTTGATTGGAATTTACTTTCTAAACAGGATTATAAATCATTACTCTATATTAAATTATGTTTAAGGATGGATCTTTCTCTGTTTCTCCTTAATTTACTTTTATATGACGTTAAGAAGAATTGTACAAATCATTGCTATATATTATAAGGCTGACCGCTCAATCCCCAGATCATTCAAATGAATTTACTTCAAATAATGAAATTCTTCTTTCCACGAGCAGAAGAGGCTAAGACCAATAAAAATAATAATGATAAATGTAAGTCAATTGCAAGACAACTAACAATCAGAAATGTCAATATCTGGCTTTTGGTGAAAGTAAACGATTACTAGTTATAGCAAACAAATGTAACTTCTTTAGAATAAGGCACACTTTCTGCTGTAATGTTAAAGTAAATTCTTAAGAATATATACTCTATTCACGTTTTAAAATCAAGGAGTTTAGGAATAAATTGCATACTTTAAATCCAAATTCATTCTACTATTATACTTGAAGTTCATGAGTAAAGTTGGGAGACTGAAGAGATCATTACATAATCAAGACCCAAATTCGTATCCAAAGAATACTTGCTAAGCTTATGAGTTAGAAATATTATTCCAGAAATTTAAGGACCGATCATTCATATAAATTAATCTTTTAGGAATACATTACCAACAATAATATTGTTGATTAAAAGACCTAGATATGTACAATCATTGAGAATAAGTCGAGTTACCAAAGAAAGAAAGAAAGAAAACAATGAATCATTGAAGTCAATTAATTATGTCGGTCATGGTGATCCTTGCGCCTGACTGTGCGTGGGCGTGGTGACCTTCAACTGGGCGGCGAATAGGAAGCCCAGTTAGGGCAGCGGTCGCCAAGCGCGCGTGTCTAGGATCCCATTCCCTTTTCGGTTTTTACGCGAGCTCGCAGTGTTTTCACACCTCGTTAGGATCCTGACTTTATACCTGTTCCGTTGACCCTCTGTTTTAGGCTACCCAGGCGGGGGATCCTCGGTTTTAGTTTTTCACATGAGCTCGGTTGCCCGTTACCGGTCGGACCGTTTTTCTAGAGTGACTTTTCTGGAGAGTCTCTCTCACCCATCTTAGCGGTGTAGTTTTGAAGTAGATCTATCCCTCTATTGGACCATACTTCCAATTAGAGGGCGAGACGGAAGAGCCATTTGTAGGCTACCTCATCGCTTGAGTTTACTTTCGCCAACAGACTTAGCGATTCTACATTCAGATCATCCATATCTATATCTACATCATATAGAGTTACAACTGAGACTGTTGCACTTGAGGTTTGAAAGGATTACAATCAAAGTTGAGTAAATGGAAGTAACTATAATCTGATTTGAAATCTCATTAAGCTAGTGCACGTGTTGGGAACTTAGTTAGGATGCATTATACTACACCGCATGCCTACGGAGGTACCCCAACCCTAAGGGTGCATTTCGTTGGTGGGTTAAGGCGGGTTAAACTGGTAGAGGGTAACCCGTTTTTGTGTTTTGGTGTTCGGATAGAGGGTTAAACTGGGAGTGGGTTAGAAGTAGGTTTGGGGTGATATGATTGTATTGAAGTTTGAAAAAGTGAGTAGTTATTGTGATGTGATTGTATTGAAGTTTGGAAAAGTGAGTAGAAGTGGAGTAGTTTATAACTTTTATATGATATGATGGTATAATATATTATTTTTTGATAGGATTGATGATGTAAAATTAATTTATTTAATTTTTAAAAAAAGAAATAAAGTGGGGCCCACGGTGAGAGAGGGTGATGTGGGTTAAGGAGGGTAAACCCCCCTAACCCACCGGCAACCCTTGTGCCGAACGACACCTAAGACATTTCCCAAATCTTAGAGTCATAGTGTGAGGTTCCACACGAACCAAGACCACATACTATCCACTAGACTTATGAATCTAATTAAATCAAGAAATCATTCCAATCTCAAACTCTTCCATCATCACTCACAAACATGATCTCTTGATATATACTTACACTCACACATTCATTAATTTTCAACTACAACATAAAGATGTCATATTTGGGAAACATTGGATTAATGGCAATCATGAGAGATATTTAAAAACCACTCGAATACCTTTTTACTTAAGCAAGTAGATGTAAATTGTACTTGTTCCACCTTTCTACTTGTTTACTTTTGAACATTAAAAATGCCAGTTGATATTTTTTTATAAACTTATGGGAAGTACCAGCGTCCGCTGACGCCTTTTTCTTCCTTTCACGTGGCAGGCAATGAGCCTTTAGCGCGGTAGCGGGTTAATGACTTCAGGAGACAGAGTATATACCGGACGGTATGTTTTTCTGTTTCAGTTTTTGGTTCGGTTGATAATGTAACATGCTTCTTTTCTCTTTAGTCAGATTTTTGAGAATATTGTCAGTCACTGTACATGTTGTAAAATAAATGGAAGCTAATGAAATGAAAATTTTGGTGACATTTGTCTCTATTAGCTTTGTGGTTATGAATGTGAATGTGAATATCATATGCAATTGCTTCAGCGCAAAAAAATTCCCCTATTTTTCTGTAGCTTGTGCGATCTCATGTGAATATAATAGCGCGAAATGTGTGTTAACGGGTACCCAGATCCTTGGGGGTTCACATGATGTTTGTTTGTTTTTGTATATTTTTACAGATCATCCTATTCTTTGCTCCATTGTTTCATCGAGATTTTACGTTGGCTTAGGTATTCTCGAGGTCAATAATACTGGACACGGACAAACGTCGTTTACATGCAAAATTTCACTAATTAAAATACGTACTTTTTAAAAATAATGGTATTTGTAATACTTATACTTTGAAATCATTAAGGATTGAATATGGCGAAACCAATATACATGATGGAGGGGCCATGACCTCTCCTTGGTTATTGTCTTTCATCAGTACAATGCCATGAGTTTTTTTATATGGCCACTCCTTAAGTTTACAATATATAATGTAATGAGAGAAATAATTTTAAAATCATTTAATAGTCAATTTGTAAAGTAGTTAAGTTAGTTTTTTTGGAGACCATGGTTCGAATCTCACCTTTACAAATTTTCAACGCATTTTATTTATTTTATCCAATCACTTCCAAAATATTATAATTATATGTATAATTTGATATAAAATTATATTCAGACTCGTCCATCATACCCATTGTTTCTAGCACTCCTTGTAAATGACATAAATTTTGTTATTTTCTTTTATCCATTAATTTTTTTGTTATAAAATGTCACTTGATAATTTAATCTTTTGGGATAGATTTAGAGGGGCTAAAATTATTAGATTTATCAAAATGGAAAAAAGGCATGATTAAAAATAATGTTTTATTGGAAAATCCAACCTTGACAATAGATTTAAATTGCAAGCTTATTAAAATTGAAAAAAATCATTATAAAAATATTAACTCTGCTTTAAAGTGTCATTTGATGTTATTATAATTTTGGAGCATATATAGTAATCGTATACTTGGCCTCTCCTTATTAGAATTCTTGGTTCTACCCTTGATTGGACCACAGTTTACACCTTCAACATCTGAAAGTAGTTCAAACAGCGAGCAACAACAAATAATCATCAAGCTGATATGAAGTAGGAGGGACGAATACTATTGTACATGTGTAATTATCTATTGTTCTCTTTTCTAGCATTTAATTAGTAAGTTTTGTAATCTTTAAATTTTCTTTTACACGAGAAACTATAGATTTTGTTGCAACAAATCTCTACAATGTATGGATATTTCCTTTTTAGAACGTTTTTCGTTGTTTTTTTTGAACAAACAACTTTTATGTTTCATCTTTGTACGAAATGTGTACTTTCTGCCATCCCAATGTCATTTCTATGTTTTTATTTTTGCTAAACTAACTTTGATGGCATAGTTGTTTCAAATATTTTTAATATACTTCTGTATGATGAATTGCTTGCATACATTAACAACTATGTAGGTCGACGAATTCAAACTCCTGTTATTTTATCTTATCATATTTCACATACACGAATCCCTTTCCATGGTCTTGCATAGGTTGCCCATGTGTGCATTTCCTATATTGAAAGTATGAAAAATATTTATGTAGAATTTAATGTTGTGTTTGTTATTAATAAAAAAATGTACAAGCGTTTGCTTCATATATCTATATTGCGTATATCGAAACATGCTTTGTTATTGCTTACATTAATACTTCTATTGTTCAAACATCGTTGTCTTACTGAGATAGTATTCCCCATTTTTTACATTTTCTGACTGATACATTGGGAGGCAATGGTGTAATAGCTATTTTTCTCTTGTATTATCATTGAATCCTAACACGCCATATGACAACATAATCTTTTTTCATTTAGTTTGTTAGAGTGTATGTTTGTGTCTATATATGTGTGTGTATATATATGAAAAAATGAAGGTATCCCATGTGTAGTCCGGTGGTAGCTAAGTTGGCTACATCTACCATTCTTTTTTATTTTTTTACGATATTTTTCAATTACACTTGGATGAATTTAGATCACATAATATCGCCATATTCTCATTCAAAATTCAACTAAATTTGAGACTCTTGTCCTGTACATCAAGTCTATAAAAAATTAATGGTTTCATGATTGTTGAAATTGCTGCTTTCCATAAGGATAGGTTAGAAATGTCTGTTTTTATGAAATTTTAAACACATATTACTCTTATTAATTTAATGTAATCCCCCTCGCATCATTTAAAAATTCCACACAAAAAATTAAAAGATAAGCGTGGGAGTAACTAACTTGGCTACCCACATGGGGTAGCCCCATTTACACTATGGGCATGTTTTGTAGTTGGGTTGGGTTGGCGTAGCCTTCTGTAAATAATAGCAATTTAGATGGTTATGGGGGTTTGAGAGGATTTGAATGATAAATGTGATGTGGTGTCACGTTGATTATGTGTTATATTAACTTTGTAATGACTAGGGATGCAAACGGTTACAGATATATCCGTATCCGATCCATCACCATATCTGTTTTATACAGATTTTGACATTTGTATCCGTATCTGTTTTAGATTGTATATGGATATGGACATCGTTTTGATATCCGCAAACATCCATATCCGTATCCGTATATCCGTTTTTGTATATAAACATAGTCATAGATTTATTTTTAACCCTATATAACATAATTACATACCTTCTTTTATCATATTTGTATAGTTTTTATTATACAAACATATTTAGTAAATTTTATCATGTATTTTCCATCCAATTCATATATTTAAGTCAATTCTATAAAGTATTTCTAACATTACTCGTATGCGATCAATATCCGTTTTACATCCGTATCCGTTTTTAAGGGTATGGTAAGATATTTTTAATATCCATCAATATCCGTATCCACATCCATATTCGTATTCAAAAACGGATAAGGATACGGTAATACCTATATCCGTATCCGTATCCTCCCGTTTGCATCCCTAGTAATGGCTATAATATGCTTTTTATATACTTTTTTCATTTGAAGATGGTTGAAAAAGCTTATAACAAAGAAATTGTGGGATTCATACAACTAATTCCAACCCAGCAATGCAATAATTGAGCAAGGGCTAACCTCGCAACCAAACAAGACCTAATACACACATATGCATTTAAGCGATAATAGACCCTTTAGGTATTTTATATTTATCTTGATTTCAATTGACATGGGTCAATATAGCAAGCTATATTTGTCCATTAAATTTCTTTACGATGCTATAAACTTTTGTGTTGTTTGTGATTTTAACAATAGCGGTTACATTCGACTAAATTATATTATTAGATGTTATCTTATAGTTTAGTTTTTGTATTTAGTTTTTAAGCCTTTTTTTCGGATAACCATTGTCTTTAGAAAAATAAAGACAATGCGACTAACTTTCTGCGCCTCTCTTGATTCTGAATGTAATTATCCACATTAAAAATGAAATTTATATTTGTTTATATTTTACATTACAACTCATGTTAAAAACTACCAATACAATATTTGTGTTTCCCTTCCCATTCATAAGTGTTGTAGAATAAGACTATTTTCAATTTGTATTCCATTATAACAATCATTTCTATACATATTCCAGCTGATTGTTTTACATGAAAATCTCGGGTTTCAATTCATCTAGGTTTTTTCTCGTGTTTGTGTTTATAATAAGTACTTTTGTAGGATATGTAAAAAATAACAATCGAAAAAATATTTTTAACTAAAAGTTTTGGATATTAATTTTTTTATAATTTGCCTATGTTAAAGGGTTTTCCTCTTAATCTATAGTTGTTTGTTTGTGTTACTGCTCATAGTATTTTGTTAATGTTAGCTATGACGTTGTATGTTCTCCGTTTTTTGATTGGGATTTTTTACCCGGCAGACCTTATAAACTTTGCCAATCACCTCCATGACATTTGAAACAACCTAATTACTCCCTCAACCCTGTAAACTTGCCAACTCTGACACCCATGAACCCTCCGGGTAATATGTTTTAAGCCCGTAAAGGTTTTTGGGGTAATTTACAGGGTGCGGTAATTACGTTGTGCAAAAGGTCATAGAAGCATTTTTAAACGTTTATAGGGTCTGTTGGGTAAAAATCCCTTTTTGATTTGTAAACGATGTTGGAGCCTTTTAATTATTTCGAGGCAATGATGATAATAACAGACTTCTGAGGAAAAATGACACCCAATTATTACGGAACGGAAAAAAAACTTAAGCCTCTTATTATTACATATTATTAAAAGCATCCTAATATTTATATAAATTGTCTACAAGTCGTTACATGGTTTCCTTGTTTTTTTTAAGGCATTAAACTCTTTTCTGCTATATGTGTTCCTCATATACAAGCATCGTGTTGATGTAATTATTGCATATTATGTGATATTGATGTTGTGGGATTGGGGTTTAAACATATAACAATCACTCATTGATTTTATCATAAATGGATAGAAAAAATTAAACTAAAAATCGCATCGATTTTTTTATCCATTTCAGATATATCCATAATGATGCTTTTTGAAAGTGAGCAGACAAATAATGCATATCAACGAGGGCCTCAAGGACAACACACGTATGCGCACCAATCAAAAGTGATGAATTTGCATATAATGATCAATGACAGGTAAGTTTACAATTGGGAATCATGCAAACAGAAGATTGCAACTGTAGTTTTACAAAATTCCAGATAAAGAAGACTAATTTACCATAGATCTATATCGTTATACTCTGAATATCTATACTCCTACTATTAGTGGGTTTTCTCCCCATCCATTGCCACGTGTCCCCTCTTTTCCCTACCCCGACCCACTGCCCCCCTTTCTCTCTCCCTTAAATGGTCTCACTGTTCTTTCATTCTCTCTTTCCTCAAACGGCCCCCTCTCTCCCTTTCTCTCTCCGTCCACTTACTCTCTCTCTCTCTCCATTTCTCTCTCACTACACTTACTCTCTCTCCCTCTCTCTCCACTATATGTCTCAATCCCTCCCTCTCTTCTCTCCCTCTTTCTCTCTCCCTTTCTCTCATTCTCCTCTCTTCTCTCTCTCTCTCTCTAATATATCATTCTTTTTTCCTTTCCTTTAATATAGTTTATTAAATTAAAAATTACCTATAAATATTTTTCATATATCAATGCATAAAAAGGACTAAGGAAAAAGTTTTTTGTCCTAATTTAGAATTCATTTTCTACAAAATAATGTTTGTTTAAATTATATTGGTATTTTGTACATGTTTTTGTCAAGAGTAGACTTTTTTAAATATAGTTTACCCCCATACACTTACATATATATATGTAGTACGAAACTATTATGAACCTTTTTTATTTCATTCATATTTTGAATATATAATGACAACTATCATTTGTTACATGTAATACAAAATATTGTCTGTCACTGAATTTTTAAATATACCATATAGTTTAAAATCATAAATTAAAATTTATGTCAATATATAGAAACTTATATTTAAATTTAAAAATAAATAACTTGCAAATGTTTATTAAATTAAAAATTTTAAATTTACAATTTTTTTATAGTTGATAATACATATATTATATTAAAGGCTATGATAATAAATTGCACCACAATTAAATTTAATAAATGGCCTTCTTATTCAAATGAGTTGTGACAATTATATTTTTCATCACATGTTTACTCAAATTAGGTTTAACTATGATAATTGATTGCTAATATTTCATTCCTCCTTATAAGTGGTATTATGGTCTTATATGTTCTATATTATTTACTGTTGAATTTATATGTCATTATTTTATGAATATAATTTAATTTCCATCTAAAATAATACTTATTTTAATTTAATGACAATGACAATAACTCTTCTCACAACTAACTACAACTGATAAGATTTTTAAATCTTAAAATGTTGTAGCAACTTAGAATGTATTTTGCATAATCAGGTGGTAAACTTTTAAGAATCAATATATGTTGTTATTGAAAAAGATTAAATATTTCATGTTTATTTTAATTTATTTATGTTCTTTTAGTTTCATTTCTAAATGTTATCTTGGTATTTTTATAATCATAATTCTGATTATTATATGTTAATCTATCTATACTCCTGCTATTAGTGGGTTCTTACCATTTCGACTACCACGTGTCCACCCTTTCCTATTCCCTTTCTTCTGGCTTTTGTTGTGTATTGAAATGCGTTTTCCCCGAAATTTCATTGCCACGTTTTCATGCCGCTTCTTGAATGTAACGCTTGGATTTCTAGGTTGCCTTACACGTGTACATAACTTTTAAACCTTATTCTAAACCCTAATTCCCTCGTACATACCATTGCCCAGTTTTATCACATTTACCGACACATGTATGTGTTGGTTTTACCTCTATTGTGCATGCCTACCTTTTTTCATTTTTGGCCACTGATAACACGCCTGTCCACTCGGGTATAAGGTACTAAAGAGGTCGTTGCGACCCAAGCGATCAGACTATGTCAATCAAGAAAAATATCGAACCGCGAAAGAAATCAGAAATCAAAACACGAAGCGCGATCCTGCTATAAGATTAACCTGGTATAGCTCCCAGGGTCGAACACAAGGAGCACGGGTTGGCCTAGGGCCTACGAAGTAGTAAAAAGAAAATAAAAGGAAAAACAAGGATTTTTAATGGTTTTTAATAATTTTTATATTTTTTTTGGATTTTTAAAAGGTGAAGAAAATAAAAGAAAACAAATATCAACACACTTTGGCAATTTATTTAACACACCAAAAATCAAGCAAAAATTAAAGAAAAATTGTTTTTATGTTTTTTAGGTTTTTAAGTGTTTTTGGTGAATTTTTGGTATTTTTCTAATGTATATTTTATTTTATAAAAAACAAACTGTGCTCAAAGGCCTAGGTACTGTCCAGCAAGGCTTGAAACCCAAAAATAAAATATTTATGGATCTCAACAAGCCCTGGAGGTAATTTTCCTGTAATCTAGAAGGAATAAGGAAAATTTGGGCACCTAAATTATTGTTTTTGGATTTTTATATTAATTATTATAATTTTTATGAGTTTTTAGGGGTTTTTAGATTTTTAGGGTTTTTAAGCAATGAAAAATAGCCAAAATTGGCTAGAAAATCAAACAACACACAAGAAATAGTAACTAATTTTTTTGGAATTTTTGAAGGTGTTTTTATATTTTTTTGGTATTTTTAAACCTAGACAGTAGCTAAAAAGGATGTTTTTGAATTTTTAAAAATACTAAATAAAATCCAAAATGTCCTCAAAAATCTGTAAAATTCCTACACCATGGCAGGAGCCATGTGTCAAAATCTCATTGGATTTGGAGGTGATTTAATATGTTATTCAAAAATAACAAAAGCACAGGGCACAGGGACCTTTCTGCAATTAGTATAAAGTTCTGGGTCCCTGGAATAACAACCCTAGAAAGTAGAGGTATAGGGGTGCAAATAACCCTCCAGGCCACGCACGATACGCGTGACTCAGGCCTGGAAGGACTAAATTGCAATTCCTATTTTTAAAAATATGAAACGTAACAGGGCAAAAACGCAGGACCAAAGATGCAAAAACACCAAATAATCACGTGTCGATGCACGTGTCCATAACAGGCAGGGGCATAAATGCAATTTTCATAAACTAGAAGGTCCACAATGCAAATTTCACAAAAATAAAAGAACTGAACTACTTATTTACAGGATTAAAAACTAAATGCATAAAGTAAAGGGGCCTACAGATAATTTACCCCTTTATTAATGTCGAGGGACGGATGCGCGACGCGTGGCGGATTGGATGGACGTGATGGCGCGCCGCAAACCCACAGGACCCCTCGGCGCGATCCGACGGCTGGTGTGTGTCCACGTGGATGATCGGATGAAGGAGCTGCGACGTGGGTCTTCGAAGAGAAGCCTGGCTCGGATCGGATGGACGAGGTGCAGCCACATGTTAGATCGGATGGCTGAGGGGCGTCGTGGCTTAACCTCGTCGCTCAACGGTGGAGATCGATCCTCGCAAGATCTGGCGGTGGACGTTGCTCCGGAGATGGACGGCTACGATCTGAACTGGAGCGTCGAGGCCAATCTGACGGTGAACGAAGGACCTGGAGGAACTGGCGGCTGGCGAAGTTCGCCGGCCCTCTGCGTGTGCTGGAGTCCTCGTCCGGTGCTCAGGAGACGCTAGAAAGATCCGCCATGAAGGTCCGCACCTGATGCACTGCTCCAATGGAGGCGAGGAACTCAGGAGAGCTCCGGCGACGTCGAAGAACGGGAGCTACTGTGCTCTAAAGCTCCGACCTCCAGATGAGGTCGATAGACCTGAAGACTTGCACAAAAAGAAAGGGGGGTCGAGGGCAAACTGATGGCTGCTGTCGACTGGGCTGGAGCCAAGGAGGCTCCCGGTCGTTGCCTCAAGGGGTCGTCGAGCTCCCCGAGGCTCAGGCGCGCTCGCGGCTGCACACGGCGGCGATTACCACCGGATCAATGGAATCCGTCCAACTCAGGCCTCGCTTCCACTCCAAAACACTCGCCTGTCACTCGGGTGGTCTGAAGGAGCTCCTTGGCGGCGAGCAGGGGTCCAGAGATAGCGTGATTAGGTCGCCGGAGACGACACTAAATAGTATGGGAGGTCCGAGAAGGAAGAGATCGGGCGGGCAGCACGGATCTCGGATCCTCTAAACCCACCCCGGGCGAGGATCCTAGATGATCGGAGAGCAATCGGAGCCCGGGGTTTGGGTAGATGGCGGCCGGGTTAGGCGGGTGGAAAATATTGAAATCGGGTCGGGCGCAACATACCCGGCTCTGGTGGTCCTGGGGGGAGAGTTGACCGGGGGTCAACAATCCCCCGTGGACCAATCAGAGCCCGCCATGCAATAAACTTTTATTTGATTTTTTTTGGGCCTTTAAATGGCCGAATTTTCAAAAACTTAAAACACAAAATATTTTTATTTTATTTTTTTTCTATTTTTTTGTGATTTTTAATTAATTTTTGGAAATAAAAATAAGGTATCTACAATATAGGTCTATACATAGGTATATATACAATATATGATTTTTAATTTTTGATTTTTAATTAGTTATTTTTATACATTTTTATTCCTATTTTATATTTTATTTATTTATAGGATAAAATGAGGAATAAAAAGCTATTTTTATTTTATTTTTATTAATTATATACATAGGTGAAATAAATAGTTATTTACAACTATATACATGGCATATGTACAAGATATTTTTGTATTTTTAATTTTGTAATTTTTATTTGATTTTTGTTTTGTTTCTTTTTTATTTATTTATCTACAATAAATATCAGAGAATATTTACAAAAAGTTTTGAACATAAATAAAGTTATCTACAAGGTGAAATAGATGAGGATGAGGGTCTATGTACAAGGTGAAGGGTTCTTTTTGAATTTTTGATTTTTATCTTTTTGTTTTGTTTTTATACTTCATAAATATTTACAAATATTTACAACATATTTTTGGTTGAGGAAAATATATAATTTTATTTATTTACAAATATATACATGTGTGAGCCCCTATCTCCCTCTACTTGGCTTTTATGCGGTCAGGCCCATGCTGAGCCCTCCCTTGGGTTAGGTTGCTCAATATTTATTCTAAATATTTCCCTCTTTTTCTTTTTTTCATCTTTATTCTTTTATTTTTGCACAAAAACATGCTAATTATCTATATTTACAAACATGCATGATTTTGCTAACTTTTCCTATTTACACATATCTACATGCATTTGCATAGGTTTTTGTAGCTAAAATATAAGAATAAAGAGTGATGAATGGGTATTCATCACCCCCCTATACTATACTTTGCTAGTCCCTTAGCAAACACTTATTTGAAAAAGAAGTGAAAAAGAAAGAAAGAAAAAGAAAAAGAGAATGTACATGGATCAAGGTTGATTATTAAACTTGCCTTCATTAAATTGAGGTATGGAGCTCAATCAGATCTTTGGATTATTAATGTGTCGGAACCTTATTCAGACTTAAGCTTAAAACCTAACAGCCTCTAAGTTCCACTATTCTATAACCAAGACTCCTCAATGCTCCAGATCAGAACAAGTCATCAATCACAAACCCTGAAGACCATGAATCCTTTCTTGTCCTGTGAAAGTGAGGTCTAAGCTCTCCACCTCAGAAATGGCAACTTGACAACCCTCCCCAACAAGGTAACTCTATGACCTCAATCTGGCCACTCTTTCCTCGAGGAGCGGGGTATTCCCTTCTAAGTTCAAGTACAACCGGCTCAAAAAGAGGGGGAAGAAGAGAATGGGTCAAGGCCAGTGTAGCCAAGTACCCTTGGGAGCTTGACCAGTGTAGCCAAGTCTCCCTGCTGCAAGCTACAACAGGTGGATCATGAAACCAAGCTTTGCTTATTGCACTTATATACATACTCCGGTGGGATTATCATTTTCTCTCAGACCCACCACTTTTTTGGAGTTCTTTTCTTTTTGCATTTTTTTCCTTTTTTCGAGTGCATCTATACAACATGTACATGTGCAGCATATATACAAGGAGTTTTTCCTCTTGAGCCAGTAGACTATCCCTCTTTTGAAGCTTTATTGCAACCCACAACTCCCGTCGTTAGACCTCATGGCAACCAGACCAAGTTGAGACGCACTTCCTTCACTAAATGAAGAAGAGAGGTTCCGCCTAGAAGTACTACCCTCATATGCTACCCCAAGCCAAGGAAGACTGCCTCCTCACCACCTCATCCGTAGAGAGCTCGGTGCATAGTGCGGTTGTCCAAGTAAAGCCATAATCTATATGAGTCATGTGTTGTTGTTAAGTGCTCTACTTAGGCTCATTGAGATGACATGTGATCATAGCCTAGTGGACTCAAAGAATTAAGTCTCCATGGACCTGAAAAGCCTTAAACCTAAGCCCTATAAGGTTCCTCTTAGAAATTAGGTGGATTAAGATCTTAATCAAGCTCCATTTCTCAATTTGATTCCAGGCTAGTTTAAATGTCAACTATCATCCAGAAAACTATATACATATGTACAAAAAGATGCATATTTACACAAATTTTACAATCATGCAAAATTTTTGAAAAATGTTTTGAAATCATGAATGATGATGCATGAAGTGCAAGTTTTGCAAAAAGATATTTACACACATTTACACAAGATTTTTGCAAACTTTTGATTTTCAAAACATTTTGGAAAAATTTTGTACTATATACATAATTTTGATACAAAAATATTTACACAAGCTTTACACAAAAGATTTTTGAAATCATTTTTACAAAAATAACTTGTACACTAGCTATGTATGTGCAACTAAAAGAAGATTATGTACATGAAAAATTTTTAATTTTTGTGGTTTTTAGCCATTTTTATTTATTAACACACTCACACAAAGTACGAGTTATGGTTAAAGTATATATGAAATATATACACACCCCCCTATACTTAGCTCGAACGATGTCCTCGGAGTCAAGAGCGATGAAGAAGACATAACTCGTGCTATGTATAGGGAAGTGAAAAGGAAGGCTATACAAAAGGAGAGTAAAAAGTCAAGAGGGACTCGGGTCTTCCCCCTATACTTAGGATCAAGTAATCCTAAGTATAGCAGGCTGTACACGAAGGGAAAACCGAGTGGAGAATGTACAGGGTCTATCCCCCCTATACTTAGGGTGAAATGCCCCTAAGTATAGGCAGCAAAACAGGGGTAGACAGAAACACGAAGAAAATCACGAATATATACAAGAAGGAGGACATCACTCCCCCTATACTTAAGGTGGAGAACCTTAAGTATAGGCAACAACAGGAGTGATGGAACAGAACGAAGAACAACCCGGTGTTTTCACCCCCCTATACTTAGGATGAGGAATATCCTAAGTATAGCAAAGATAATCCTAAGCGAGACCTGGGGTGAAAACAAGAACGGAAGAAAGAAGGATCAGAATAAGACGAAACACGTATATACAAAAGAGTACAATGTTGAGGTGCCTCTCAACAAGCGCTAGATTTTACGCCCCTAGCTGGGCGCAAAGGCTAGGATAATGCAGTATCAAGGTTCAGGACGGCATCGGTAAGGCGAATGCCGTACTGTCGTTGCAGTCTCGGTGTGAGAACAACGACGAACTCAACAGTGTAAAGTAAGACACCCAGGTATGCAATTAGGCGGGTGTCTGCCACCGGCCAAAGATATGGAAATAAATGATCGGGATCCGGTAGCACAAAAGAAATCGTCAGCTCTGGATCAGACTGGAGTGAGAGTGTGGAGCCGAAGAAATCAAACGTGGAGAAGGATGGATCAGTAATATAATCCTCCACGTTAATCAATGTCTCAAGCAGGTATGGACAATCAAGATCAGGAGACTCTCTAAACAGACTGATATCCGATGAATAGAATGAAAAGAGATCAGGCAGATCATCGAATATCTCCAGGATGGGCTCATCCTCGCGAGGGTCGTCGAGGTGAGAAGACTCGGAATCAGAATGATCAAAAGACTCGGTTCCGTGTTCCGCCAGATCGGAAACACTCTCAGTGGGTGAAACCGAGTACTCATCGAGTGCGGCATCCTCCCGCAGATAACCCTCGGGGAGAGATGCAGGATCAGAAGTGAGAAGAAGAAGATCAGGATCTAGGTAGGCATCTGCGCTGCTATCAAGTGTCCACTCAGTGCACCAAGCTGCATCATCATCTGAAGTGTAAGTCTCGGCAATCTGGAAGCAGGAGAAGGAACTCGTCAACACCGCGGAAACTGGCAAAGTGTCTGCAGCTGATCCTCGCTCTGCGGCTATGCTGGCTGTCAGCTGGTCCTCAGGAAGTGTATCTCTCTCAACAAAGTGGAGGACAAAAGGCTCGAGGACGGGACTCTCTATGTCTGTACTCTCAAAGTGCTGTCCCTCCTCAAGCTGTGGCTGCTGGGCTGAGTCCTGGTGACTGTCTGCATCCAAGAAGTGTCTCTGCAGAAAGGAGACTGACTCCTCCGGGACTGGAATCTGAAGTGTCTGAATCAATGGCTGCAAAAGCTGGGGCTCCTCCGGTTCCTGGAGTATCAGAAGATCTGATATCCAAGACTCGTCAACAGGAAACTCTGGGGCTGACTCGAACTCCATCTGGAAAGCCAACGGGAACTCAAGTAGACTCTGGGTCCGAACCTCTGCTATCGCTGTCATCTCCTCTGTCAATGGTGCAGCATCATCCAAATCCTCGGGCTGGTGTGTAGAAACTGTCCCATCGTGCAAAGTGACACACCGCACTGGTACAACATCATCCGCATGTGTTGTCCCGACCATGGCATCTCGCGAAGAAGATCTCTGTGAAAGTAACCTCGAGATGGTATCCAGGAAGTGAATGTCGGAACTGCGGTGTGAACCGCCACATGTGGTAATCACCAGTGCTATCTGCTCCGCGGTCATCCCCCGCATGGAGATCTCTATCAAGTCTGTAAGTGGAAGTCCGTGCTCTGGAAATCTCCTCAAGAGGTCAAGAAACCTCGACCATGCCTCGTGCAATGGCTCTAGGGGGTCAACTGAAAAGTCCATGATCAAAGATCGCATCAACTCTGCTCTACGTGGGGGAAAGTATCTCTGTAAGAACTCTCAGCGTAGCTCTCCCCACGTCTCGAATGTCCTCCCCAATCGTCGGTGCCATCTCATGGCTCTGTCGTGAAGCGTGAATGGGAAGGTCCTGCTCATCAGCTCCTCTGCAGTGACGTCTGAATATCTCTGCGCTCTACAAAACTCCTCGAAAGCTGACAGGTGAAGATACGGCTCCTCGTGCGCCTCTCCTGAAAATGTCGGCAGTCGCTGAATGTAATCCAACTCCAAGATGAATGGACCTAATGTAGAAGCTGACTGAGCTCCATGTGCTATCTGCTCCTCCATCCCTCCGGAATAGGATATGTCTGCTAATCTCCACTGCTCTCTTTGGTCACCAACGGAGTGCGCTCTCAACTCAGCAACAGCATCGTCCGGGTCTCGCATCTGCTCTAGCTGGTATCCTCGGACGTCTAGCACAGCATGCCCAGAGTGATGAGATGAAAGGGAGGGAGGGGGCGGGAGGTTGGTCGGAGATCCGACCTCCCTAGAAGGTGGACTGGAGTGATGGTCAGAAGGCGGAGAAGAAGCCGTAAGAGTCGGCTCCAAGTGAGGGGGATCCATCATCCAGGGGTAAAGGAGAAGAAGGTGGAATGAAGGGAGGTGAGGGAGGGGAATAGAAGGAAGATGAGAAAGGATCGAAGGAATCTGGCAATCAAACAAGATAAACAAGCAAACCCCCAATTCACCTACGCACACAGAGCTGAAGACCGAAGGGATCGGTCAATTATCTTGTCAATTTTATTTTAGGTGATCATCCAGTCTATCAGAGCGATTACGTGAGGTAAATAGGTATCCAAATCTCTCTCAACCGACTGTCCCGTACTGAAAGCCGGTAATCAGTCAAGAAAAGATCGGAGGCTCTATCCTAATGTGCGGATCACTCTCTCGCTCATCCAAACCAGACAAGGAGGGGGTTACTCTCCCCAAGATAGATTTTCAGTGAAGTGTCTTTTAGGTCAAGTATGATTAGCAGTCCCGATTTTATTGTTTTTGTTTTTAGATATTTTTCAATAAAAAGAAGTGCCTAACGAATTTTTCGATTCTCCTGATTATTAAGTCCAAAACAGGGGGGAGAAGTCGAAAAAGCCGATGCACGAAAAATCAATGATGCATGCAAAGTCAGAAATGCGTACCTGCCTCCAGCTCTCTACATGCAAAGTGATCCGCGCATAAAATAAAGACAGAAATGTAAACTAAGCTATATGATGCAACGGTGAAAGCCGAGTCCTAGACGAGCAACTTCTAGCGAAGAACCGTCTAACCGGTCACCGACCTCCAAGCCAAAGAGTCCGGTCTTGGCCCGTCCCTCCCCTGCCCGACAAATCGGGGGTAGGAGTGCGCTTTACAGGACGGGCTCTCGGCGCGTAGGCTACGGAAGCTAGCGAGTCGGTTATTTTTATTATTTATTTTAAGTAGGTCCAATACGGTCTTATAGGAACAGATAAGCCTTAGGTGTGTGGATCCTACTCAGTTACGTCACAGTCACCAGAAAGTCCTAAGTCTAGGGGCTCGAGCAAAAACCGCGAAAAACCGGCAAATGACAGTAAGAAAAGAAAAATAAAGCCGCGTGAAAAGCCGCGAAAAAGCCGCAGGTCCTAATGGGTCCCCCGAGCACACCGGTGCTCGGCGAAACAGACCCGCTACGGTCTAAATGTCCAAACAGTCTCAGAAGTCCTGTATTATTACAATAATAATGAATAAATGAAAGAAAACTATCCTAATGCCTCGCCCACTCACTCTCTCTCTCTCGCTCTCTCCTGCGGCTTCGTAGAGAAAGAAGCCGCCTCCGAACTCCGCGGCTGCACCGGCTCCTCGAAAGTAGCCTCCGCGGTCCTCGGGCCCTCGCAAGAAACAGAGAAGATAGTGGTCAGACCAATAAAATAATCAAATAGTAGAGAAAAGAAAATAAAAATAAAAGTGAGGATATATATGCAAAAATGGAAATAAAATAATCACACAAAAATAAAAAGAAAAGAAAATAAGAATAAAACAAAATAAAACAAAAAGAAACTAAATACAAAAGCCGCGAAAAGCCGCGAGCTCCAAAGAGCCGCAAAAAGCCGCGAAAATAAAAACGAAAATAAAAACAAAAATACTACTAAGCCGTGCTCCCCGGCAACGGCGCCATTCTGATAACACGCCTGTCCACTCGGGTATAAGGTACTAAAGAGGTCGTTGCGACCCAAGCGATCAGACTATGTCAATCAAGAAAAATATCGAACCGCGAAAGAAATCAGAAATCAAAACACGAAGCGTGGTCCTGCTATAAGATTAACCTGGTATAGCTCCCAGGGTCGAACACAAGGAGCACGGGTTGGCCTAGGGCCTACGAAGTAGTAAAAAGAAAATAAAAAGAAAAACAAGGATTTTTAATGGTTTTTAATAATTTTTATATTTTTTTTGGATTTTTAAAAGGTGAAGAAAATAAAAGAAAACAAATATCAACACACTTTGGCAATTTATTTAACACACCAAAAATCAAGCAAAAATTAAAGAAAAATTGTTTTTATGTTTTTTAGGTTTTTAAGTGTTTTTGGTGAATTTTTGGTATTTTTCTAATGTATATTTTATTTTATAAAAAACAAACAATGCTCAAAGGCCTAGGTACTGTCCAGCAAGGCTTGAAACCCAAAAATAAAATATTTATGGATCTCAACAAGCCCTGGAGGTAATTTTCCTGTAATCTAGAAGGAATAAGGAAAATTTGGGCACCTAAATTATTATTTTTGGATTTTTATATTAATTATTATAATTTTTATGAGTTTTTAGGGGTTTTTAGATTTTTAGGGTTTTTAAGCAATGAAAAATAGCCAAAATTGGCTAGAAAATCAAACAACACACAAGAAACAGTAACTAATTTTTTTGGAATTTTTGAAGGTGTTTTTATATTTTTTTGGTATTTTTAAACCTAGACAGTAGCTAAAAAGGATGTTTTTGAATTTTTAAAAATACTAAATAAAATCCAAAATGTCCTCAAAAATCTGTAAAATTCCTACACCATGGCAGGAGCCATGTGTCAAAATCTCATTGGATTTGGAGGTGATTTAATATGTTATTCAAAAATAACAAAAGCACAGGGCACATGGACCTTTCTGCAATTAGCATAAAGTTCTGGGTCCCTGGAATAACAACCCTAGAAAGTAGAGGTATAGGGGTGCAAATAACCCTCCAGGCCACGCACGATACGCGTGACTCAGGCCTGGAGGGACTAAATTGCAATTCCTATTTTTAAAAATATGAAACGTAACAGGGCAAAAACGCAGGACCAAAGATGCAAAAACACCAAATAATCACGTGTCGATGCACGTGTCCATAACAGGCAGGGGCATAAATGCAATTTTCATAAATTAGAAGGTCCACAGTGCAAATTTCACAAAAATAAAAGAACTGAACTACTTATTTACAGGATTAAAAACTAAATGCATAAAGTAAAGGGGCCTACAGATAATTTACCCCTTTATTAATGTCGAGGGACGGATGCGCGACGCGTGGCGGATTGGATGGACGTGATGGCGCGCCGCAAACCCACAGGACCCCTCGGCGCGATCCGACGGCTGGTGTGTGTCCACGTGGATGATCGGATGAAGGAGCTGCGACGTGGGTCTTCGAAGAGAAGCCTGGCTCGGATCGGATGGACGAGGTGCAGCCACGTGTTAGATCGGATGGCTGAGGGGCGTCGTGGCTTAACCTCGTCGCTCAACGGTGGAGATCGATCCTCGCAAGATCTGGCGGTGGACGTTGCTCCGGAGATGGACGGCTACGATCTGAACTGGAGCGTCGAGGCCGATCTGACGGTGAACGAAGGACCTGGAGGAACTGGCGGCCGGTGAAGTTCGCCGGCCCTCTGCGTGTGCTGGAGTCCTCGTCCGGTGCTCAGGAGACGCTAGAAAGATCCGCCATGAAGGTCCGCACCTGATGCACTGCTCCAATGGAGGCGAGGAACTCAGGAGAGCTCCGGCGACGTCGAAGAACGGGAGCTACTGTGCTCTAAAGCTCCGACCTCCAGATGAGGTCGATAGACCTGAAGACCTGCACAGAAAGAAAGGGGGGTCGAGGGCAAACTGATGGCTGCTGTCGACTGGGCTGGAGCCAAGGAGGCTCCCGGTCATTGCCTCAAGGGGTCGTCGAGCTCCCCGAGGCTCAGGCGCGCTCGCGGCTGCGCACGGCGGCGATTACCACCGGATCAATGGAATCCGTCCAACTCAGGCCTCGCTTCCACTCCAAAACACTCGCCTGTCACTCGGGTGGTCTGAAGGAGCTCCTTGGCGGCGAGCAGGGGTCCAGAGATAGCGTGATTAGGTCGCCGGAGACGACACTAAATAGTGTGGGAGGTCCGAGAAGGAAGAGATCGGGCGGGCAGCACGGATCTCGGATCCTCCAAACCCACCCCGGGCGAGGATCCTAGATGATCAGAGAGCAATCGGAGCCCGGGGTTTGGGTAGATGGCGGCCGGGTTAGGCGGGTGGAAAATATTGAAATCGGGTCGGGCGCAACATACCCGGCTCTGGTGGTTCTGGGGAGAGAGTTGACCGGGGGTCAACAATCCCCCGTGGACCAATCAGAGCCCGCCATGCAATAAACTTTTATTTGATTTTTTTTGGGCCTTTAAATGGCCGAATTTTCAAAAACTTAAAACACAAAATTTTTTTATTTTATTTTTTTCTATTTTTTTGTGATTTTTAATTAATTTTTGGAAATAAAAATAAGGTATCTACAATATAGGTCTATACATAGGTATATATACAATATATGATTTTTAATTTTTGATTTTTAATTAGTTATTTTTATACATT
Organism: Ottelia alismoides; assembly: GCA_037367405.1. NCBI lineage: Eukaryota > Viridiplantae > Streptophyta > Magnoliopsida > Alismatales > Hydrocharitaceae > Ottelia > Ottelia alismoides. The sequence goes on from JAZKJV010009806.1 coordinate 97,099, forward strand.
TTTATTCCTATTTTATATTTTATTTATTTATAGGATAAAATGAGGAATAAAAAGCTATTTTTATTTTATTTTTATTAATTATATACATAGGTGAAATAAATAGTTATTTACAACTATATACATGGCATATGTACAAGATATTTTTGTATTTTTAATTTTGTAATTTTTATTTGATTTTTGTTTTGTTTCTTTTTTATTTATTTATTTACAATAAATATCAGAGAATATTTACAAAAAGTTTTGAACATAAATAAAGTTATCTACAAGGTGAAATAGATGAGGATGAGGGTCTATGTACAAGGTGAAGGGTTCTTTTTGAATTTTTGATTTTTATCTTTTTGTTTTGTTTTTATACTTCATAAATAGTTACAAATATTTACAACATATTTTTGGTTGAGGAAAATATATAATTTTATTTATTTACAAATATATACATGTGTGAGCCCCTATCTCCCTCTACTTGGCTTTTATGCGGTCAGGCCCATGCTGAGCCCTCCCTTGGGTTAGGTTGCTCAATATTTATTCTAAATATTTCCCTCTTTTTCTTTTTTTCATCTTTATTCTTTTATTTTTGCACAAAAACATGCTAATTATCTATATTTACAAACATGCATGCTTTTGCTAACTTTTCCTATTTACACATATCTACATGCATTTGCATAGGTTTTTGTAGCTAAAATATAAGAATAAAGAGTGATGAATGGGTATTCATCACCCACCTTCCTTATTTCTCTGAATAATGGCATAATGCTATAATTGCCCCTCCTCAATTCCTTTCTTTCTTTATTTCCTCTCATCGATCCCCCCTGCATTCCTTGACACATAATTACCACTCTTGCCTATAATGGATTGTGTCACCTCTCCCACGTTTATGCCTCCATATGCTATGTGCGCTCCGGCCGTCTTTATTTTTGCAGAAACATGATATTTTGGATTACGTTATTACTTTTGGATTTCAACTACTTCGATGGTATTTCTGAGAAAGTTCTTCTCCTAGACAGGTACAAATTCTCACTCAATTCTCTTATTCTTCTCCAGCTGTCTTTGCATGATTTTAGATGTTTTTCCTTTTAAGTGAATTAAAATTGTTAATTTGCATTTCTTCATTTCAGAGGGTCGTGCTATTTTAAATTGTGTTGTTTACTTTGGATCTCACCTATTTCAAAGTTGTTCCTTCGAATGTACTTCTACTAGATAGGTATCCAGTTTTTTGGGCTTCCTTTGATATAGCAAATCCTCCATGATTTTTGTTTCAGTTGTCTATTACATCTATTTAGATATGGAAATTTTCTCTAAGCATTTCCTTATGTAAATAGATGCAATAGATAATTGAGACTCAAAATCTTGGCGGATTTGCAATAGTTCTGATGTATACTTGCTATTTTCAGTTTAGAAGTCAATGATGTTTCACTTAACTATTTTTTAAAAGAAGCATAAAAAATGAAATGGCAGAGTGACTTCAATTCCTTGGTAAAAAACATGTTGTAGTTTCTAAATTTTCCAAATTCGTCTATGTATTTCTATTTATTTTATAGCATAATGAAAAATAAAATTTATTAGACGAAAAATCTCTATTGAAAATTTTGCTCTTCACATCATATGCTACCTTGAGAAATTTCATGTGTGTTTTTCTATATATAAATATATGTAATACAAAACTGGGGCCCAAAATCATGGAGGATTTGTTATAGATCACCTTTGTAATTTTGTTACTTTTATAACGTTAATTTAAAATAAAATTTATTAGATGAAATATCTCTATTGAAGATAGAACGTATGGGTTAATCACCTCACCGTTTTGCACGGTTGCTTCTATTACTAGCTTCTACCAACATTTGTGGTAGTTTAACAAGCTCTATCTACAACGCATAAACAATGTATAACATATTTTCATTGATACTTTAATTTAAGTTTGTTGATTCTTCTTTTAGATTGTCCTATTATTATGTCTTAACATATTGGTAAAATTGTTTTTGTTGATTATTCCGACCATTACTCCTTTGAGTTTTTTATCGATCCGACCATCCACCTATATCCTCCGATCACTAAAAAAGAATACTATACTTTGAGCACCCTTCTACATTGCAATGTTTATTCTGCTCCTCGCCTCTACCTTCTTTCTTTTCCACGACACATTTTGTTGTTGGCTTTGGATCTCATCTTCTTCATATGACTTCCTCCAAAAGTGCTTCCACTTTAAACGTATGTATTTTCCCATCCTTCTTCCCTTATCCTTTCCTTATTCTACTTTTTTGCATTTGTGGATCTTCGAATATTTTGATATTATTAGTTTTTGCTACATGTATATGGAAGCACACATATCAATATCGGAAAAATTAACACATTAAAAAACATTTTATATATTAAACATCTATCTGTACACGAGAACTAATTACTAATGGTGTGGTATTTAATTGTTATAACATCATTTTTTCCTCTTTTATTACATAAAAAAATAATATCCAATGCACAATGGTGATGCTCCTAAATATTTTATGTCTTGCAAAGCAGATAATTCACTGCTTTGTTGGGTTAACCTTCTATAACCAACTTCCAATATCACATTATCTTCATGCATTGTACATTTCACCGTTACTGGCGGATACCGTTCACCATCGGCCCCCTTCCCCATTCTCCCACTCCACTCTCTTTAGTCCTACCCCCCTCTCTCTCCCCCTCATATGGTCCCCCCTTTCTCCCTCTTCCTCTCTCCCCACCCACTCTCTCTCCATCGTGATCTCTCTCTCTCCACCACGATCTCTCTCTCCACCACGATCTCTCTCTCCCTCTCTCCTCTCCATTTCTCTTCTCTCTCTCTCTCTCAAATGTATCCATCTCTCTCTCATCTTTTTTTCCTTTATCCTTTAATATATGTTAAAATAAAAATTATAAATCTCATATTTTTATATTTATTATATTAATATTTATATCATTCTTTATCTCTTTCTATCTTTTATTTATATTTAGTATATATTAATATTTATGTCATTGTTTTTCTCTTTCCTCTAATATATTTATTAAATTAAAATTTGTAATTCTCATATTTTCTTTTATATTTATTATATTAATATATATATGTTTGTATTATTTCTTTGTATTCTATAATCAATTTTATCTACTTTCACGTTCTTAAATTCATTGTTGTTAGATGTAAAAGTTGTGATAATAATATTATTTATCACATTTCTACTCACATTAAATCACAAATAATATGCCTATTTGTTGATATTCTATTTCACAATATAAGCCATTTTTTATGTATGTTCTAAGCTATACAATATTGAATTTAAACATGCCCACCTTATGTATATGATATAAATTCATGGTTGATAATACATATATTACATTAAAGGCTATGATAATAAAGCGTACCACAATTGAATTTAATAAGTGACCTTGTTCCATTAAGTTGTGACAATTATATTTTTCATCACATTTTTACTCAAATTAGGTTTAACTATGATAATTGATTGCTAATATTTTGTTTCTCCTTATGAGTGGTATTATGGTCTTATATGTTATATACTGTTAATTGTTGAATTTATATGCCATCATTTTATGTATATAATTTAAATTCTATTTAAAATAATATTTATTTTAATGATAATGATAACAACTCTTATCACAGCTAACTATAACGGATAAGATTTTTTGATCTTAAAACACTGTAGCAACTTAGAATGTATTTTACATAATCAGATGATAAACTTTTAAGAATCAAATATAGGTTGTTATCAAAAAAGATTGAATATCTCATATTTATTTTAATTTATTTATGTTCTTTTAGTTTCAATTCTAAATGTTGTGTTGATATTTTTTATAATCATAATTACGATAATTATATGTTAATTTATAAATGATTAAGATGATGCATCGCGTATTTTATTTTCCACCGCGAAGAATGGGTATGCACCCTAGTTATTACTAGAAAGAAGCATCCACTTTAGACAATCACCTAATGTATAAAAATTGTAGATACATTTATTTTCCATGCACAGATTCCTCCCGTTGTTATCCCTGTATACATCTCAAAGGGCTCTTTTTGTAATTTTCCATCTTTAAATAAAGGGGCTTATACGTCCCATACAATATTACACTTATTTTAAATAAAAACAAAAAGAAATCAAGCTTCATGGATTGTCAGAGGGTTTGGGCAGTTAGAGAAGCGGAGAATTGTGGGAACACTCCTTAGTGCGTGGCAGGCTGACGTGGTATTCTTACATGAATCGAAATTAGAGGAGTGTGACACCTTCCTCTGGAAACCAATCTCAGGGAGTAAACTTTCTGAATTCAGAGCAGTGCCTTCGCTTGGGGCTTCTGGAGGAATTATTGTTGGATGGAATGGAGACCTGCTGGAGATAGTTGACGTGATTGAGGCACACCACTCATTATCTATAGTGCTCCATCGAAGGTTGACGATATCTATCTCCTAGTATATGTGATATATGGACCATCCGGTGCGGGCAGAGGATCGCCCCTTTGGAGGAGCTTCTGTTGGCGAGATCCGGATTTCCTGTTTTTCCATGGCTTATAGGGGGTGACTTTAATGTCACTCTTCTAGCAGCATACCGGCCGCATGATAGAGGCGGAGTGGACCCCGGTTCGTCGACGTTTATGGAGTTTGTAAGTAACTCATCCTTGGAGATTCTTGATGCATCAAATTCAAAATACACGTGGAGAAATTCGTCTTCGCGCTCAAGGATGGATCGCTTCCTTGGGTCGTTGGAACTTTTGGAGGCCTTCCCACTAGCATCAGTGACCTCGATGCCACGATCTCACTCGGACCACACTCCCATATGCTGGGACTCGGGAGAGATTTGTCGTAATGGTAGCATCTTTCGTTTTGAACGTGCATGGCTCTTAGAGGAGGGTTTTCGTGAACGGGTGGCTGCTTGTTGGAAAGAAGTGCCAAGAAGTGGTTCTGCTTCTCGAGATATGGCAGCTCGTTTGAGCTCACTGAGGAGTATGTTGGTGCCATTCCGTAGGGAGATCCGTGTTCGTCGAGAAGAGAGGAGGGCATATGCTCAATCTGAGATAACGAGGTTGGATGCTATTGAGGACTCCCATGAGCTAGAAATAGATGAAAGAAATGAAAGAGAGACCCAAATGAAGATAATTGCAGAGGAAGATCACAAACGAGAGGTGGAATGGCGACAGAGATCCATGCAGATGTGGCTAAAGGAAGGCGACGCGAACACTCAATACTTTCATGCAGTTGCAAATGGAAGAAGACGGCACAATCTGATCAGATCTATGGAGGTAGGAGACACCCATATCGAGGGAGAGAGAGCCATCGGACTGCGGTTATGAGCCATTTCCGAGAGATGAATATGAGATTTCGATCTGGAGGCACAAGATGGTTGGGGAGGGATATCCCCCGTTTATCCGAGGCACAGAGTTCGAGACTGGTTCGGAACTTTACTGTAGCTGAGGTTCGTGCGGCTACCTTTGAATTAAATGCTGATGGTTCTCCAGGCCCAGATGGCTTTCCTGTGTTCTTTTTTCAAGAGTTCTGGGATCTAGTGGAACAGGATGTGGTAGTTGTGGTTGAAGAACTGATGGTAGATAATCAAGGCTTCGAGCGGCTTAATCGATCTCTCATATTTCTCCTCCCAAAGAAGGATGTGGCTCGACGTGTGGAGGATTTTTGACCTATTGCCTTATCAAATGCCATTTATATGATTGTGGCTAAGGTTTTGGTCCGTCGACTTCGTGAGGTTTTGGGCTCCATTATTGCGACGTCACAGACTGCTTTTATTCCCGGACGCCATATGGTGGACGGAGTGGTCATTACCTCAGAGATAATTACAGATTGGAAAAGAAAAAATACTAAGGGATTGCTTTGGAAAGTCGATTTCTCTAAAGCATATGATTGTGTGAGTTGGAATTTCATATGGGCATCTCTCTCTCGACAGGGATTTCCTAATGCTTGGATTGCATGGATGAAGAGGTGTGTAACTACTACCTCTTCCTCGATTTTGATGAATGGCCGACAAGAAGGAGGATTTTTCCAGCCGCAAAGAGGACTTCGAAAGGGATGCCCTTTGGCTCCTTTACTCTTTGTTCTGGTTGCGAATGCACTATCACGTATGGTTTCTCGAGCGGTTGAAGGAGGCTTCTTCACAGGGTACCGATTGGATAATTTATCGATTCCAATTTTACAGTATGCTGACGACACAAATTTTTTTATAGAAGGGGGAGCTAGGGAAGCAGCGGGGATTACTACAGTGCTTGACCTATTTGGAGAGGTCTCAGGTCTCAAGATCAACTATGATAAGTCAATTTTTGTCCCCTTTGGTTTAACATAGGAGGAGGTGATGGTATGTGGGATATCACTCAGATCACATAGGGGCACCCTTCCAATCAACTATCTGGGACTACCACTAGTCAATGGACACCTTAGACAAATGGACTGGATGCCAATGGTTTAGCGGATCGAAAGAAGACTTGCAGGCTGGTGTGCTTCTTGCCTATCACGAGGGGGGCGCTTGATTCTTTTAAAGATATCCTATCTGCCATTCCGATCTTCTTTTTATTCTCAAGGCTTCTTCCTGCAAGGGTCCGTGGACGCTTGGAAACTTTAGTGCGATGATTCTTTTGGTCGAGTATAGGGAACTCCCCTGGGATTCCATTGGTTGTCTGGCAGACGGTTCTTCTATCCGAAGAGGATGGCAGCTTGGGTGTCCTTGACTTGGATGTGATGAACAAGGCTCTTCTGACTAAGTGGGTGACACACATTTGGGGCAGTGGTTCAGACCTCTTATGCTCATTGGTGCGGAAGATTTATGGGGTTTCTAACACTCTCTCATGGAGATCTGATCAGGTGCGTACGCCATATAATTTTTGAAGGGGAATTTGCTCCGTCCTCCCTCACATCTCGCCATCTATGCGACCAAGTCTTGGTATTGAGGACGACTCTCGTTTTTGGTTGGATGATTGGTCTGGGCATGTGGCTCTTTGTGATAGCTTTCCAAACTTGTTTGCTGTGGTGGAGAACCAACTAGTGCGAGTTTGGGAGTCGCGGATTGATGCAGCCTGGTCGCCGAGATTTCGTGTAGAGCTTTCAGAGCAGCAGACGACATACCTCTTGAGAATGAGGGAGATACTTTCACGGGTGGGGATTCCCGCAACTAGACGGGACCACTGGATTTGGAGGGATGGTCAATTCTCTGTGAAAAAGGTATATAAAGTTCTATATGCTTCTTTTGTCTTTGATCCTAGCATAGCTATGCCAACCTTGGGGCAATTTTGGACTTGGAAGATTCCAAGTCGAGTCAAAGTATTCATGTGGTTGTTAGGTAGGGAGCGAATCATGACGGGAGCACATAGGGCCAGATTATTCCATGGAGCTAGTGACTCATGCCTACGTTGCGGGGAAGAGTTCGAGGATATCAATCATATTTTTTTTTGCCTGCCCAACATCGAGAGCGATTTGGATGGAGCTTGCGTTGACCGGGATTGATGTGGAGAATTCTAGAGCCTTTTGGTACGCCCCATATTTTACAGTCCTCAGTGATGATTCTTGCAGTGGCAACATTGTGGGCAATTTGGCTTGCAAGAAATAATGTAGTCTTTCGAAGGGAGAGAATGTATATTGAGAATGTTCTTGAACATGCCAAGATCCTTCAGGATTCTTGGTCCTTGTACTTATGATACATAACTTGTGAATATAAAGTTTTTGGGTGTTGGCCTTCACGGCTTTGCACCCTTTTTTCTTAAAAAAAAGAAACCAATCTTGGAGCTTCATTTTAAGGATTATTTGGATGCTGAGACAATTTACCTTTGTCCCAAGATAAGTATATTTTTGGTAAAAAAAAAAAGATGGTAATATCACGGTTACGTCATCCATTCTTTATCCCTTAAACCGACGGTAAAAAAACAAAGTATCACTTCATGGTACCTAGAAACAAATAAAAAACTCCGAAGGTCATTTTGGTAAGTTTCCCAAACGCCTGCCCGCCACCGCTAATCCCTCCCATCCTTTCCTCCAACAAAAAAAAAAAACGCAGAAAACTACAGCAACACCCCTCCACTTTCCCCCCTTCCCATCTCCACCCACCCGTCGCCCTCCTCGTCCTCCTCCGAATGACCTCCGCCGAGGCCGCCCCCCTCCCCTCTCTCCCCTCCACCGCCATTAACGGCGAAGAAGAAGCAGCACCAGCAGCAGAAGAGGAAGAGGAAGAGGAAGACGTCGACTTCAACCCCTTCCTCCTCGCCCCCTCCCCCTCCTCTCCCTCCTCCTCCTCCTCCTCCTCCTCCTCCGACGATGATCCGCCGCCATATCCGCCGCCGCAAACCCATACCCATCCTCCCGATTCCTGCGAGGATTCTGACGCCATCTGCCGGAGGACGCGCGCGCGCCACTCTCTTGCCGACCGCACCCTCGACGAGCTCGAGGCCTTCCTCCAAGAGTCCGACCACGACGACGACCCCTCCCTCCCCCCCGACGACGAGGCCGAGTACCGCCGATTCCTCGCCGGCGTCCTCCTCGGCTCCCCTCCCGATCCCCCCCACGACGATGATGACGACGCCGACTTCGAGCTCGAGATTGGCGAAGCCCTCGAGTCCTCTGATGATGACGATCGCCGCCGCGATCGCCGCCCGGAGACCCGCCGGAAACCTCCCCGGAATCCCCCCGCTGCTGCAGCCTGCGTGCCACTTCGGCCGATACTCCCATCGATCGTTGCGGGGGCTCCGCCGCCTCACGGTGCGGTCCCGGTGGTTCAAGGGTTCAGTGTCGTGCAGATCGGGCAGTTGTATTGCCTGATCGAGGAGCATGTGCAGCTTCTCATGCAGATATTCTCGCTCTGTGTTCTCGATCCCGCGCGGCGGCATGTCTCTGCCTCTTTGAGGCAACTTGTGGTGGAGATGGCGGAGAGACGACGGGAGGCTCTGGCACGGAGGAGTACGGCTTATCCCTCTACGTGCTTTGAGAATTTGCACATGTACCGTGCTGAGCAGCCGCACTGCTGCCCAGAGGTCGGTTGCTCAAGTGCGGTGCTGCAACCTGTGAGGTCGGTTCTGGATGTTGCCGGCCTAGGCCTGGCCAGGGGATATCTGGAGGACGTATCTGTCGGTAGGTGATCGATCCTGGTTCTTTCAATTCTCTCGCAATTTCTGTTAGTTTTGCTCATTTCTCTTCTGCAGTCGTGTCGAGCTACCGTGCGAGCCAGGTTGAAGGCACGGCAGGGAACAGCCTATCAGAGAGAGTGCCACTCTTTGTCACCCAGGACAGTGAGTTAAGCAACGAGGCAGCACAAGGGAATGTGGTATGTCAGGATGTGATTGCTTCCTCTCCAGAGTCCAACACCAAACCAAAGAAATCGTTGGCTGCGGTGCTCGTTGAGAACACAAAGAAGCAGGCAATTGCATTTGTGCCGAAGTGCATAGCCGATTTGGCTCAACGATTTGCTCCGGTGTTCAATCCGGCAATGTTTCCTCGTAAGCCACCCTTGTCGACAATCGCGAATCGTGTACTTTTCACCGACAATGAAGATGGGTGAGTCTTGAGTTTCTTTGCTCTTTATACCTATTCAAAGTGCATCAAATGCATGGTATGAAGGATATCTACTTAGGGTAGTGGTCAATCTTATTCATTGGACAGAATTAGACGATTTATGTATTGGGTTAACTAAAGTTCTGCATAAGATCTTTACAGTCCTTATTATGGATTTATTGCGATCTTATTTCGTCTCAGAGCTCTTAGATTACCCATACTATGTAACGAGTCAACACCATTCCACGTCCACAAAGATGTGCTAGTAGAACCATAGAAGATTTATGTAATTTATGTAAATGGATAGCAGGTCTTACGAGAGCTACTTATATTTCCATTATATTGATTGCAACTTGTTGAATCATCAAGCATAGAAATCCTAGAGTGAGGTTTGCAAATTATTTTTATTATCAAATATAAGTAGGTATACGTGGGGATCTGATCAGTAATTATGAATGTTGGACGAGAGTGGAGTGTGAATGAAGGACCATTCGACATGCATATTTGACCGGCCCCCAGTGTCATGAAAGCGGATAACCGAGCTTGAGGCTGAGTCAGAAGTCAAGGACCTCAAACAAGAACCTTTCTCTCGGGAAGAAGAAAAGAGAGATGGTTCATCGAAGCTCTGAAACCTTTGCACCCCTCCCCACCTGCCGGCCCCTCCTCTTTACGCATGCGCCACCGGGGTCCCTCTTGCCACCACCAAGCCCCTTCTTGCCATCGCCGTCACATAGGAGCCGCCCAACGGCTTGTTGCTACCGCAACCAAGCCACTGGCACCGCCGCCCCAATGTCCTCCAACAATGGTGGTTGATGCCACAACCCCCACCAACCGATGCCCTAGCGGCCTCCAACAACGGTAGTTGCCACCGTTGTCACCCAACAATGGGTGTTGCTACCCTAGCGGTAGCCTTGTGTTGCTCCAGCACTGCTGTGTGCCTTGTGGGGCTTCTGCTTAGTGCCATAGAGGTCTACCGGGATCTCTAGGTAACGCTTCTTCATCATTGTGCCTTTTAAGGTCGCTGAATGGCCTGATTTCAGGCCTTTTGCTTTGAAATCAGACCTGTAGACCCATCCACATGCCACGGAGCTTCTTCAAAGCTGATGGGAACAATTGTAGCATGAGTCTACACACACAATTGGTTTTCGTATGATAATGTCGACATCTTCAAATTCGTATACAACCCCAGTCGCATCCTTTCCTGGCTTCTTCAAAATCATGTCAGACGACAAAATTAATTTGTCTTTTTCCAGTACCTTCAAAGGCTGGACTCCCATTGTCAAGATGGATGTAACCAATTACGAGTTATGATCCATGCAGTTTATGAGCATTATGCAATACAAAAACAAGAAACACATTCCGAAGCAACCCGAGCCAATCGACAAGATTGGGATGAAGCTTCGTGGATGCAAGATGATGCATATGTGCGTGTATGGCTATCTTGTGCCCTTACTACATAGATAACCAATGACGTTCTTCATCAGCTCACTGCCAAGGCAATATGAGAATATCCTCGCAATCACATACTCTCAGGCGGGGAACGAGATGAATATCCTGCAGCTTCAGTACGACATTTTCACTACCGAGGAGGATGGTCGCCAGTTTCGTGTATTCTGCTCTTGGCTCAGTGGCATGTTTGAGAAGCTTCACATCTTCACACCCTTAAACGTGTCTGTAGTGCAATAGAATGCATACAGGAAGCCACTATGGTTGGAGTCTTTCTGATGCACCTGCCCCATAGTACGATGCCACATACACACATCTCAGGGGTAATTCTGTACCTTCCATGGATGAGGCACACAATAGACTGAGCATGATCACAATGCCTTTTGTAATCACTACTCAAACTTCTTTTACGATAATCGCATCTCGTAGTAACGAAAGTTCAACTCAGTTTATGACGTGGTGTCCGTGGTAGAGGTGGTGCACGTGTACACCATCAGTGCACCTATTGCCACCATTTTGGTCACTCGGAGGACACATACTACTAGAAGCATGGTTACCCCACGTCTGTTCGTATTGCCTAGCAAGTTGAGCCCACTGTTGAAATGAAGTTCGACGACCTTGTCTCTCGTCTGAGGGAGATCATGACTCCTGCTGCTGGCTCAACTAGCACTCCTTCGTGCCCTTCTGACATTGTTGCATCGGCCAATACCTCATGTATAGCTTATGCCCTTACTAGTTGTCACATGGCAAGCATTTCAGAGTGGATTATGGACTCTGGTGCTCTCATCATGATATTTGAGAAATAAACATTGGTTATTTCTGTGCCAGCAGTCGCGATGAGATAAGCATTATCTGGAATGATTCGGCGTAAAGCGTCTGTAGATGACTTTTCAAGTGCACCGTCAAATTTCAAGGCTCAACCCTAGACATTCAACGGAAACTACTAAGTTGGAGTACGGTATTGGCAGAGGGAATTTCTGGTGGAACGACGAAATATGTAGAGATCAAAAAGTGCACCAACGGTGAAAGTGCTCATCTCTGCGTAGGCAGAGCTCAGTTCACTTCCTAGAGATCAATACATCTATGCAGATCTATAGTCATTGAAGATTTATAAGCCAATGAGAGATTCATTTGACACCATCCATGTGCTTGTAGAATGTTCTTGTATTTAATTTTCCAAGGTTTAGGAAAGCGGCATGCGTATGCGTTCGGACATGTCACTGAATGCTGAATAAGCAGTATACGTGTGCATATGCGAGGCATATGCAGTTTTATGTGATTTTCTATTTTTTAATTTAAAATAAATAATTATCTATAATATTACCATTGAATTTATGTAATAAAGTGGAGTTAATGATCTAAGAAAAATATTAAAAAATCATGTTAGATGGTTGAGTATATGCCAATAATTGCTTAACATTTAATCACAAAAAACATAGCAATAAAAACGTTACATATTAGATGACTCATAATAACAAAACTTCAATACACATACACATAGATTTGCAATACACGAGCAAAACCTCAATATATATATATATATTAAATATTAGACGATACATTGCATTTACTAAAAGAAATATATGAGCAAATCGTAAAACTTTACATATATATAATGGCATGTTGCATTGCAATTGTATATAAATTGTTGCGTATTCTTACAATTGAATGGGAGAAGAGGTGGACTTATGGAGGTGAGCACTCAAATGAGAGGATTGGAGCTGTTGGAGGTGGAAACACAAAGCAGCTGTAATAGTATGTAGGGGCATATGCGGGATATACCAAGGTTGCAGAAGTCGGTAGTCAGTAGTCGGTCGGTCGTGTCACTAAGGATTAATCGACGATCGAGGGACTAATCAGATTTAGTTGTTTTTTAAATTCTAATTATTATATATATAAACTATTTTTATACATATTCTTATGTATTTACAATGATATGTACATTTTCTATACTATTATAATGAAATAAAAGAAGTAACTGAATTTAAATAAGACATTAAGCATATTAGAATAAGCATGCTTTTTAAAAAAAGGCAAAAAATGCAGAATCTCTATGCAAAAACCAGCCGACTAGTCGGACTGAGTAGTCGGCTAACGGACTATTGATCGATTGGTTCGATTAGTCGGACTAATTAGTTGGCCGACTTTTACAACAGTGGGACATACGGGGCATATGCGCTTAGGGCACATAATGCACCGATTCATAAGATCGGTTCGGTTTGCATGCCGTACGAGCATATGCGGGATATACGGGGCATATACGCTTAGGGCATATAATTCATAAAATCGATTCAGTTTGCATGCCGCACGAGCATATACGACCGCATATGTGGCCCGTGCGGTTGATTTCCTTAACAATGGATTTTTCTATGAACTTGTTATATATTAGTTAAATCATCAAGGATCTGTATTGTCATGCCATAGACCCCTATTTTCTTTTGTTTCATGATATACTCACGGACATGGTGTTTGGATGTGGCCGTGAGTAAGTTGATCTCAACAGACTGGTCCAGTCTCCTTATGCTGTTTTTTTTTGAAGTCTTCTCCTTATGCTGTTGCATCTTCCATTGCCACTGGGTCAATCTCTCTGTATATGTGGCATCTTCAGTTCCATCACCTTCCTCTATGGAAGCTGTGTAGAGTTTTTCCGCAGATTCCATCACATTCTACATTTCAGTGCGAGGCTTGCCATAGTGGAAAGAATCACCGTTCTAGTTTTCCTGGTCATCGGAGTTGTAGTAGTTCTCTATTCGAGTTGTTTTTTTTTGATATTTGTGGACCTAATCGTGTTCCTGACCCAATAGGGGCACATGTTCTAACTTTTATCTTGTTGCTTTCGATGATTATTCTGGACTTTCTTGGATTTTTCTGATGAAAAACAAGTCTGAGATTAGGTCTGTCATTCAAACTTTTAGTCAATAAATAAAGAATATTTTTCATGCTATCATTACGTATGTCCTCTTTCACAATGCCTTGGTGTTTTGTACAATCCAACTCTCTCAGTTCCTAAGGTTCCTTGGCATTATACATCAGACTTCCTGTGTTTACATTTCTCAGCAGACGATTTTTTAAGGGGCCTCCATAAGTGTATGCGCAAAACTTCACCATTTAATCACCAAAATAATTACAACCCGATTACAAGGAAAAATAAAAAGGCACGCATTACACAATCCAACTCTTTAATAGCACCTTAGCATGCGCCATCGCATTTTTACCATAAAAACGATCTTGGCGAAAGATCATCCATTTATGGCCAACAAAAGGGCCCAAATCATCGCCACACAACTCGCATGCTCCTTCTTAGTACCATGCCATTTCACGCCAATGGACTCCCAGGACCTTGAGACCCCCATTAATAGAGACCATAGTATTCCTAAATAACTCCCAATCATCCACAAATCTCCTACACCTGAAGAAAAGATGTTCTGCACTCTCAACATCCTCCTGACATCGACAACAAGTCGGGTCAACTGCCTTAACAAACCGTGCAAACCTGTCATATGTCAACAATCTCCCCCTCCTAAACGACATAAATACCTTCATGCCTGCCGAAGTTTTCCACCTCCAGATTCTTCTGTAGTCAGTTACGCAGTACGCACCCTTCGGGATAAAAAACAAGCGGGCTCGTCAGGGCCCTGTATGCCTTCCCCACAGTGAAAAACCATCGCAATAGCTCCAACAATCCCACCCCTTCGTAGGCCCTTTAGTGCTCTCCAGCTACTGCAGCATCACCAAAAGCTCGTTCATTTGATGATCTGACAACTTAGATCTAAATTGAGGAAAAAACGAGTAGACGTCCTAGACATTCGTAACATAATAATTCGAATCAACTGCCAATGCCATCAGCCGCGAGAAGCGCGTATCAAGCTCCCTTCCCTCACTCCAATCATCAACCCAAAACTTGAGGCCGCACCATCACTCCACGACCGACCTCAAGAAAGGGCGCATTGCTTGCACCACAGCGGAAATCCCTCGCAAAAAAAGAGGGGTTAGGTCCTAAAACCTTTGGGTTCGGTCCCCAAACAATAAATTTTCCAGATTAGACCGTAAATCAAACTATCACACCCCCCGATACGAGTAATCCTCTTACTGAGCAAGGCTTTGTTCATCTCCTCTAAGCTACACACCCCAAGGTGGCCACTATCCTTCGAACACGAGACCGTCCCCCAATCAACCAACGACAACCTGTTCGAATGCCCAGAAGAGGACCAGAAAAAACATCTCATGATGCCCTCGAGTCTCTTTCGCACCCCAACCGAGAGAATACTAGATGACGGGAAGAAAATATGAATAGCAGAGAAGAGAGAACCAACCCTTGTAGCACCACCAATCTATCACAATGAAATAAACAAGCAGACCTCCAATCCACCAACCTTTGCTCCATCTTTTCGATCATAGGCAGTCAACCTGTCATACGAACAACTAGAAACACACAAAGATACCACAAAGTTAGGTCCAAGGTTGTAGAAAGCGGTAGTCGGTACTTGATCGACGAGGTCACTAACTAAGGATTAATCGGCAGTCGGACAACTAATCAGATTTAGTCGATTTTGATTTTTTAATTATTTTAAATATATAGTTCATTTTTATACATATATTCTTATATATTAACGTATATTTGTCTATTTTCTATACTATCATAATGAAATAAAAGCAATAATTGATTTTAAATATAACATTAAGCATATTAGTATAAGTTTGCTTTAAAAAAACAAAAATATAAAAAATAAAAAACTCGATGTAATAGTCGACCGACTAGTCGACCCGATTAGTCGGGTTGACCGACTAATGGTCGACTATGCCTAGTCGAGTCGGCTACCCCCCGACTCAATTAGTCGGGCCAAGTAGTTGGCCGACTTTTACAAGCTTGGTTAGGTCCATACGAGGGGACCTCAACCAACCTGCATATTGCCCAATCTCCCCCTCCAGGTTGAATGGCACAAACTTCGACTTATCCCTATTAATACTCAAGCCAGAGACCGCACCAAAGATGTCAAGGAGCGCAGACAAACCTTTGTAACTCTCAGAGCCTCCTTCTGCAAACATGATGGCGTCGTCCTTATACTGCGGAGCTAGAGATGCCAAAGAAGCTCTAACAGAGAAGCCCATACCACACCCATGTCCTTCAAGAAGACCTCATTCGACATCGTCGAGGGGATCCCCGTAGTTTGGTTGCTAGGAGGACCTGTGGTCGACCTGAATAGGATCGACACTGATTCACCAACATTAGGTTTTGTCGGGTCGAAGTACGAACTCGGATAAGCTGCCGGGTTTGTTGTGATATATTGACCCAACGAGGACACCGAGCCGATAGGCTTTCCCGAGCCCGCCAACATGTTGCTGCTCACGACATAGCAAACGTCGGATCCGTAATCAGGTAAGAACCTGGACCCTCCCGATGCAAGATTAGAAGAGCTGAAAAGCACCATCTCTTGAAGGACTTCATGACGCTAGGGCTACCAATGCGATTTACAGCTGTCGTCGATGCTCCTCCGCCTTTGCCGACTTTGCCGCCATCACTGGCAGCCATTTCTTCCAAAAGAACAAGCCAAATGGGCACAACCCTCTGTCCGATCTTCAACTCGATCTGAAACGGCAATGGTGGCTTGCCTCCTGGAAGCAAAACATCCACCTGGGAGCCCTCACCAACCCGAAGCCTCATGCATCACAACTTCTTGACCTCCCCCACTTGCGCGAAGACAACTTGAGGAGATTCCAAATTCTGAAATCGGAGAGGTACAACTTCCACATTCTACCTCCAAATCTGAGCTGCGCAATCAGATCTACTGTCCAAGAAATGTGGCCTCCACCACCGAACGAGCCCCCTCAACTCCAACAGGAAGCACTCCTCCAACGCTCCCACCAAACACCTCTCTCGTGCCTCTACTTGATAGGCCCGAACACAGAGAAGGCCCTCCGACAGCCATATGGAATCGACGTCCAGTTTCCTTAGCCACCCACTGCCTCTCCCGTACCCTTTTCAAGTCCTCTACCTTCCCCTCCCCTACGACAACCCCATCCAATGGTCACCTAAGCTTCACCTCCTTCGACAACCGTTGTAGCAAGGTGACCACCTCGTTGTTAGAAAGGGGTTTGCTCGAAATCTTCTTCGTTGTGCACATGCCTTTTCCTGGACAAGCCTGCCTCTGATGTCCTGACCGACCACAATGGAATCAAAGCTGTTATGATGCCGTGCAGACCTTGGAGAGATAGTATGAAGCTCCACACCTGAGGAACCAAAATTTCCCATCACTGCGAACCTTGGAAAGTACATGACTTTTTCTACAAGGCGCTTTAGGGCCCCTCCCCAGCCAACTCTTCCATGGAGACGTCATCGGGGCCTTCGGCATCGCCTTCTTGGAGATCCGTACCGCTCTCTCGATTATCGGTAGCCCTCTACTCTCCGCTCCCACCCCCATCACTTCACCCTCCTCTGCACTCTCCATCTCCCAAATTTCCAGTAACCAAATAGCGTTGATATCCTGCTTCTCAGCAGAACGATGTTGCTGAGCGTAAACAATGCCATCTTCTTCACATTACTAGGACTCTTCTTATTCAGAGTCGCGCTCCCCGCACTTTCTGTGGTGATGCGATTTACATTCGCATGCCGCCTACCGTACCCTCCGTTCCTGTGCCTCCCATCATCCAGCACACCCAGGTAAATTTTGAGCACTTGGTTTCTACTGATGACATCGGTGATATGTTTGTACAACAGGAGGCTTTACAGGTTGAGCATGGAGCACCTCAAAATTCTACTTTACAGGGCACATATCGTCCATGGGATCTTGACCAATCCATTGCTCTTCGTAAGTTGAGGCATACATGTGCTACATATCCTCTTGCAACCCATGTTTCTTTAGGGTGTCTTTAAGAGGATTTTAGGAGATCTGTCGTGGGACTGTCAGCCATAAAGATGCCATGCACATATCAGGAGGTTATGAGCGTACCGAACCAACCTGCACTTCGGGGGAGTTGTGAAGCGAGATGCTACTTTTTAATAAAGCGAACGAGATAATCAGTGGTGCCTTGCTATCAAAGCGGAGATGACAACACTCCAGTCCTGTGGCACATGAAGCTTGGTTACTGCCCTAGCAAGGGCTTCCGTGGTTGGTTGCAAATGGATCTTTACAATGAAGTACCAAGTAGAGGGCATCGTTGATCATTACAAGGTTAGACGTGTGGGTTCACCCATACATATGTGATGGACCCCCAAGACATGTTCTCTCCTGTAGTCGCTATTCTACGCTTTGAACCCTCCTCTCAGTTGCTGCGGTACGAGATCGATCTTTTTCCCAACTGGATGTGAAAAATGCTTTTCTATATGGCCTACAACCTACATGAAACAACCACCTGAGTTCGCTGCTGAGAGGGAGTATTAAAAGGTATGCATACTTCACAAAGTCCTAGAACATGGTTCCAGAAGGTCTTGATAGAGCAACATGGCTTCATGGGATCAACTGCAAATCACTCACTTTTTGTACACTGTATAGAGGACACAAAGAGGTGTTGTTGTCATTCCGATTTATGTTGATGACACCATTGTTACATGAAATGACTTACATGGCATTATTGTGGCTAAGGAGTTTCTTGGACAACTATTTGTCACCAAGGACCTTGGCAAATTACGATACTTCCTTGGAATTGAGTTTGCTAAGAACGATAGGAGGTTTGTGATGACATAGAGGAAGTACGTTACGTATCTCCCTTTAGAGGCTAAGATGGCATATTGTAGATCTGCTACTACTCCAATGGATCCCTGCATGAAGCTCTACGATGACGATACAAAGGATGTGGTCAAGATGATATACATGTAGCTTGTTGGGAAGCTCCTATACGTAACCATTACCTGGCCAAATATCTCTTCTACAACGAGCAAAGTCGGTCAGTTTATGGAGTAGCCGCGACTGACCTACATGGATGCAATTTACATGATTATGAGGTATCTGAAGTCTTCTCCAAGTACATGGTTGCTATTTAGCAAATGGACATCCTTTGCCATCACGACGTGTGCAGATGCTGACTATGCATGACATCTTAAGGAAAGGAGATCTACATCTGATTTTGTAGTTTTCATATCGAGCTCTTCCATCTCATGGAAAAACAAGAAGCTGATTGTGGTTGCTATATCTAGTGTTGTGTCAGAATATCTATTTATGGTGCAGTGGAGCATTGAGATGATGTTGGTCATACGCGTTCCTGCCCTCTTCAGTGCTAATAACCCCGCTTTCCATGAGATGACCAAACACATTGAGGTAGACTGCCATTATACATGAGACATGATTCAGAAGAGCTTTTTCTCTACCTCCCACGTTAGTTCATGGGAATAGACAACAATTGTTTCCACCAAGGCCTTAGCTAGAGGGCCATTCTAGAAGCGTTCAAGCTGAGCATGATTGACATCTATGCTCCATCTTGAGGGGGAGTGTTAAGAGTTATCTTTGTATTTTTCTATTTATATATTTCTATTACGTAATTCGCTCTCTGAGATTTCTCCTCTCGATTTAAGAGACCAATATGGCCACCTTTGATTATCAAGTCATTATTCTATTTACACAGGTATTCTATGGTAACAAAGCATCTGTAGGGACACTTATGAGCAATATAAAGAGTAAATTACGTAATCGAATTCAATGCAGGTCACAATATGATACTTGATTTATACGAACTGTTTCTATGCATTACTTCATCTTTTTCGTTAATTTGGCTTTTAGTTTCTTATTTATTACCATTATAGCCTTTCTCATTTGAAGAAGAATGAAGGCACCCCCGCCCTCCACCTCCACTCCTTGTTTTCCCTCGACCCCTCACTCCGCCTCCTCGGTAGATGCCCAACACCGATGTGCTATTGCTCCATCCACCTTTGCTCACTCCTCACCACCACCGCTCCATCCTCCCACACCCCCCAAAACCTGACTACTTCCTCCTCCCTCCTCTACCTCCATCGACGCCTCCCTCGATCCCTCCACCTTCTGCCTCTTCCAACCCCATCCTCCGCACTCCCCCATCCCCGCTATCCCGTACAGATCCCTACTTTTAATTTGCCTTTGTATTTCCTTTTTAAAAGGAAAAATACTAAGTCAAAAAGGGTCCTCGGATTCTTCAGCAGGAAGGGAATGTGTCATTTCATGGCCTGAAGCTTATCTTAGCCACATTAAAGATTCCAAATATGCTCTGCCAATTATTGAAGCAATAGTTCGGAGCAACATAAAATAAAAAAATCTTGCTTTGGATATTCCAGCATTGAAAATGGATGCCATTGAGATTCCTGAAGGATTTTGATTTCCGGAAATCATGATGCTAAAGTGTTGCGGTTGCCAGTGGCTCTGTGAGTTGCAGCCCCACTGTCTATGAAGCTCTGGCTGCGCTTGGCGAATGCCGAAGTGTGGGAATTGAGCAAAGCAGAGGTCAGCAGCTGCTGCTGTTGCTGCTGGTGTTTCGACGGCTTCAGAGGCGAAAGCAGAGCGGAGTAATCACTTGAAATGATCTCCAATTCCAGGTCAGGCTTCGGGTGGGAGTTCTAGTTCAGCCAAGCCATCATTGCGAGAGTGGATGGCGTCGAAGACGGAGACATTGTCTGTTGCAGCTGCTGCCGTTGGATGTCGACGGAGGAGGAGGCTGACTGAGGGGGCGAGGGGGAGGAGGGTGCGGAGGTGGAGGTATGGAGGTGCCTTCATTCTTCTTCAAAGGGAAACAAGTATAATGGCTATAATAAGAAATTAACGGTTAATTTAATGAAAAGGATGGAAATACTAAATTGAAACCGTTCATATAAATCATGTACTACATTGCGATTTTAAAAGTTGGGATATTTACACTCATAACCCCGACTAATTTCGTAATTACAATCATAACCTCGCGTAATCGCGAATTACACCCAGGTTACTGAATAAATATTCCGTTTTGCACCGATAACCTTACGTTAGTTTAGTTCATTAACTCAACCAGATGAATGAGTTAATCTGACTAATCAACGATCTAACGGCTATGATTAACCAAAAGTAAAAAAAAAGAAAAAGAAAAATAACACCCATCCCCCTTCCTCCTCCAGCCCCAACCCTCCCCTCCCCCTTGTCGACCACCTCCTCCTCCGCAGCAACACAATCTTGTAGCTCTGGAGGAGCTTCCCGTTCTCCTTCCTGAGGTGCTCTACCTGTCCAACGAGGTCGTCCAGGTGCTTCTGCTTCCCCATGTGGGAGCCCTCACAGACTCACGTATATCGACATGGGACCGATATCGAAATCGATATATCGATATATCCGATTTCAGTTATTTTCTTCAGAAAAAATCCTAGATATAGCGATATATCTGCGATATATCGGCGATATATCGCCGATATATCGATATCGACACGATATCGAAACGATATCGATATCGATATGTCCTTCCATGACTCACGGTTCGAGATCATCTGCTTCAGCCGATCCATTGCGCTCCTGTCGTCGTCCTCGCGGGGGAACGAGTGCCACTGGAATAGGCCATTGCAGCTGGGATCTTGAGGTGGGTAGCGGCCAAATCGTAGAAAGGTGGGATCTTGGGGGGTTGAACATAACAAGAAGGGTGAAAATGTGAGATCTTTGGGGGAGGAGGACGTGGTTGGTAGGGGGGAGGAGGTAGTCGGTCGGGGGGGGGGGGGGTGGAGGGGAGGTTGGTGCAGCTGGAGGAGGTGTTCGACCGGGAGGAGGAGGTGGTCGGTTGGGGGGGGGGAGGAGGAGGTTGGTGTTGGAGGAGGATGTGGTCGATGGCGGATGGGGTGGATGCTGGACGGGGAGGAGGTGATCGGCAGGGAGGAGGAGGTGGTTGGCAGGCGGGAGGAGGTGGATGTTGGAGGAGGAGGAGGTGGTTGACAGGGAGGATGGGAGGTGGGAGGGGGGAGTGGACTCATTTGTAAATAATAGAACTTAAAGGGTAGAAAATGTAAAATGTTTGATGGATACCGTCATAGTTAATGGGAAATTGGATGGAAGTTAACATGGAGGTTATGAGTGTAAGAGTTAAGACTATCGAGGGGTCCTGTGTGTAATTCGTGATTACGTGGAGTTATGATTGTAATTACGAAATTACTCAGGGTTATGGGTGTAAATATCCTTTAAATTAGGGACTACATTGAATTCGAGTGTAAAGTTCAACGACTTTTATGTAATTACTCTAGTATAAATGATAATGTATCCAACCCAAGATTTTCTAATTTCCATGTAACAAAAGAAGTATTAATTATTTGTTTTTTTTTGAATAAAAACAAGGGGGAGCACTCCCAAGATGGGAGTCACCACACCGCAAATTTCATTGATATGCAAAAAGTTACATCATCCGGATACCCAGAAGTTGTACAAAGCGTTACACTGCGCCACCACATTTTCATAGTAAAAACGCTGCCCTTTGAAAATGACATCATTTCTACCAAGCCATATAGCCCAAAGTACCGCAAAAACTCTGGAAACATCACCGGTGGAGCCGGCTCCCACCGCCCGAATAGATCCCCAAAAAAGATCTGCACAGGAAGACTGAACCCATGGCAACCCCAAGGACTCCCACACGTCCACCGACAACGTGCAACCGAAGAAGATGTGATTCGCGTCCTCCACGGCATCAGTGCATCTGTCACAATGAACGTCCGTCGCGCCCAACAATCTTCCCCTTCTGACCTTGTCACACAGACGACCCCGCCGCAGACACCAGAGGAACACCTTAACCCTGGTAGGAATCTTTGCCGCCCAAATAATCTTCAGATCCACACATAGGTCCTCGTCATGCTCTATCCCTCCACCACACAACCTCCGGTACGCCTTCTTAACCGAGAACTTACCCTCCACCCACTCAAAACAATCCGGCTCCCCCGACAACTCCCCGGCAGAGGGAATCTCCCCAAGCAACTGCAAAAAATCCTGCATCCTCTGCTCAGACAGAACCGCAGTGAACCTCGGAGCCCAAGTACCAGAGTCCACCACCTCCGCCACCCGCGCCTCCTTGTCCACAGCCAACGCCACCAACCTAGGGAAATGGAGCGCCAAGGGCCCCTCTCCCGTCCAGTCATCATGCCAAAATCTGAAGAGAAGCCCATCAACCATCTATTTTCTCATATGCATATTCTACTCTCTAACACATATTGGTATTTCGGCATGAAGCATATAATGTGTTACAAGGCAAACCTCCTATTTGCATCCTTTTCTAGTTAACAAGTGTGTACTTCTATAATATTTATGGATTGAAGAACATTGGAACTCTTAATTTATGAAAAAAATGCTTTTTAAATTGATCTCCATGGTTTCCTCCCATATCGATGAAATGTCCGCAAACTGTCCCCAATAATTTCCATTTCCAAATTAAACGACTCCGAAATCGACATTTGAGGCTGTGTCATCGTGCCTCTCTGTAACACCAACTATTCCACACAAGTATTCAGCACATGCTAGCTTCAACCATCGGTGCAACTATGATGGCCAGGGTTGAGAATTTTATTCCCAAGTGTTTAGTCATGATGGTGACCATCAATCAGGAAACTTCCGGGTTCTGTTAGAAAAGGACTTAAGCAAGCTAGATATAGCTCATAGGGATGATAATTAAACAGATATTGGGAACTTTGCTGGCTATCCATAATATGTTTATCGCTAGATACTTGAACATATAACACGGTCTTCAACTGTGCAAAGACTTAAATTTTGGAGCTTTCCTAGGTTTAATTTAGGAAGTGAACCCTGTGTACTCATTATCCCGTTGTATGCTTCTACAGATTATTCTTATACACGAGCTTTGACTTCATTAATGTACCTTTCCTGACCTGGTTTAGTTTCATTATCACCTAATTTCAAAATTTCTGGAGTCAAACTGCAGATTGCTAGCAATGGGAATCATGGAGTATAATCATGACTGGGAGGCAATCAAGCTACGGTTTCTTCCTTGTAAATCGACGAATCAGGTTACAACATGTACATGCTCTATTATCATTCTTCTTTTGAGATTGTATTATTGATTGATTTAGTTGATGTCAAGTTAACATTGTACTGAATGTATAGTTTTTCAGATAAGTGCAGAATCTTGTTTCTCTGAATACTCTTATCTATGAAACAATTATATCACAAAATATTGGCAAATATCATCCCATGCTCTCTGCCATTATATTGCCTGATATATTAGAGGTGCGTGACCATGTTTTTTGGGAAGAGTTGAGTGCGGTTAGGCGGGAATTTAATTTTCCGTGGATTATTGGAGGGAATTTTTAATGTAACGCTATCGTGGGGGCCAGGACATGGGATCGGAGGATTTCATGGAGTTTGTTGGTGAGCTGGAGCTAGAGGTCCTTGATGCTGCGAATGGGAAGTTCACCTGGCGAAACAACTCTTCAAGATCACACCTGGATCGCTTTTTGGCGTCGGTAGGGATGATGGAGATGTTCCCACTTTGCTCGGTGCATGTGCTTCCTAGATCAAGATCCGACTACACCCCGATTTGTTGGGATTTGGGCGTGGGGCCGATGCCGAGATCAATGTTTAGGTTTGAGAAAGCCTGGTTGTTGGATGATTGATTCAAGGAGATGGTGATGGGTTTCTGGAGATCCGTGCAAGTGGAGGGTTCAACTGCTCAAAGGCTGACGTAGAAGATTGTGGCTTTGAGAGAGAGGTTGATGAAGCACAAGAAGGATGTAAACAGAAGCAGGAATGAAAAATGAGAAGTCAATGTTAGTGAGATTGCCAGACTTGACATGCTAGAGGATGAACGCGAGATTGATCCGGAGGAGCGAAAGGCTCGCGATGAGCAACAAAAGATCATGGCTGAGGTTGATAAGCGAAGAGAGGTGGGTTAGCATCAGAGATCTAGATAGAAATGGGTGAAGGAACGTAATGCGAATACAAGATTCTTTCATGCTCTGGCAATCAACAGAAGGAGAAGGAACATGATACATGACTTGCTGGTTGAGGAAGAGCGGGTACAGGGTGATGGGGCGATTGGTGCGGCAATTGTGGACCACTTTCGGAACTTTAGCAAGAGGATGCCTTCTTCTGGGGTCAAATGGAATGGAAGGGGGGTCAGAATGCTGAGACTTGAGCAACAGACGATGCTTGTGTCAGATTTCACAAAGGATGAGGTGCGTCGGGCGATTTTCGATCTCAATGCAGATGGGTGCCCTGGCCCAGATGGTCTTCCGGTCCTCTTTTACGAAGAATTCTAGGATACCGTGGAGGTGGACGTCATGGGACTGATGATGGAGTTTAGAGATGTGAACATGGGCTTGGAAAAGCTCAATAGGTCGATGTTGTCTTTGCTCCCAAAAAGAGATGGTGCTGAGCGGGTTGATGAGTTTAGGACCATAACGCTTTTTAATGCCATCTACCTCATAGTGGTGAAGTTGTTGGCCAACCGTCTCAGGGGTGTTCTAGACGATCTTGTGATGCCAGCTCAGACGACATTTATTCCGGGGCGATAATTACTGGAAGGTGTGGTCTTGCCTTCTGAGATGATCTCGGACTGGAAAAGAAGGGACGTTGTCGGTTTCCTTTGGAAGGTGAACTTTTCTAAGGTGTATGACTGTATGAGTTGGAAGTTTGTTTGGGCGACGTTGGTGAGGAGATGCTTCCCAAATATCTAGATAGATTGAATGAAGAGGTGCATTACGACTGCATCACTCTCGATGCTGATTAGTGGGTAGCAGGAATGCGGTTTCTTTCAATCACAAAGGGGAGTGCAACATGGATGCCCCTTGGCTCCACTATTTGTTCTGGTGACGGATGGTCTGGATGTCATGTCGGGATCGGCAGAAGCTGGTGGTTTCTTTAGGGGATTTTCTAGGGAGAATATTAATGTGCCAAATTGCCAATCTTGTAGTATGCCGGCGACACCTTTTTCTTCATTGAGGATGGGGTGGAGAGTAGGGCGATAAAAGCGGTACTTGATATTTTTGGTGAGGTTTTTGGGATGAAGGTTAATGGGGCTAAGTATGCTTTCATCCCCTTTAACCTTTCCCTGATTGAGGTGGCATGTGCTAAAGTCCTGGATACGTAACGGAGGAGCCTTTCGATTAATTATCTTGGTCTGCCACTCATGTGTGGTCGTCTCAGGCAGGTTGACTGGTTACCAGTAGTGGAGAAGTTTGAGAGGAAGCTGGCCAACCGGAAAGCTTCTTATCTTTCGAGGGGAGGGGGGTTGGTTATGGTTAAAGCGGTTCTTGCGACGATCCCTGTTTTCTTCATGTCTACGAGAGTGCTACCGGTTGGCATTCGTAGAAGATTGGAGTCATTGATGCGACGTTTCTTCTGGTCCTCATTGCAGGATGGCAAAGGTCTCGCGCTGGTTGATTGGTCACTGGTGACTACACCTATTGCGGATGGAGGGCTTGGGATGCTTCGATTGGAGGATATGAACAAGGTGTCACTTGCTAAATGGGTGATGAAGATATGGGGTGAAGTGGACAGGTTGCTCCCAAGGTTGTTGAGATCTATCTACAGTCTGTCACCTAGCCTGTGTGCCCGGACGGATGTTGTGTCATTGCTTTCCACCTTCTGGCGAGGTATTTATTCTGTCCTTCTGGTGATGTTAGGCTTGTTGAGACCTCTTCTTGGAGATGGACGTGGCTTTTTCTTCTGAACGGATGACTGGTCAGAGGAAGGTGCCTTTTGTGATCTTTACCCCAGACTTTTTGCTCTTGCGGTGGACAGGGAGGCTTCGGTTGTAGATGTTTGTGCCGGGGGTACTTGGACTCCTATTTTTGTGGTCGATATGTCGGATCGGAGAATAGAGTAATTTCTATGTCTTTTAAGAAGGTTGGAAAGAATTGAAGGCCCTTCAGATGGAAGGTATTCGTGGTGTTGGCGAGATGGGAACTTCACTATTAAAAAGGCTTACAAGGTATTTTCTTTCTCAATTTTTTCGACGGACGTGGAGGTTGCGCGTGGCTGTGCTCGGATCTGGGGTTGGCAGATCCCTACAAGGGTAAAGATCTTCTTGTGGCTATTGAGAAGAGAACGTGTTATGACGGCTGTGTGTAGGGCCATGATATTTCCCGAGGTTGAGGAGGACTGTGGGAGATGCACCGGTGATAGAGAAGATATCGATCATTTGTTTTTCTGCTGTCATGGTTCGGTGGAAACATGGAGGGTGTGAACATTCCAGGTGTTCAATGGAGTGATAAGGGCTCATTTTGGGCCTCGCTTGGAAGAGGGTGGATTGGTTCGAATGATGGGCGTGCTAAGGCTTGTGCGGTGTTATGAGCGATGCGACTAGCTAGAAATGAGATTGTCTTCATGGAAGGAGGTTTTACTTTGAAAATATTTTGGGGCATGCTAGAGCCCTTTTTGAATCCCGACGGATGTAAGTTTTCTTCTATTCATTTATAATATATTTTTTGGATGAGTCTCTAAAGGAGACCCATCCCATCTTCTCTAAGAAAATCGGAGGCATCTCGACAATACAAGGTGAAATGTCAATATTACTTAGTCGATTTCCCATATCTCTTCCGATTTCCACGAAATTTCTTTCCATTTAGTGGGGTCGCCTTTGTTTTTTTGGAGAGAGTTGCTGCTCCTTTTGATACCCGAGATCCAAGTTTTATATGTGCCTTTAGATATCGCGTCCGTATGGTGCCGTGTTTTTTTGTTGGGTTTCTTCTTCCATTATAGGATCTCCTAAATGGACGTGGTACATTTTGAGATTATAGACAAAACTTTGCAATTTCCACTCCCAGTATAAAAAACAGATTTTGGTATTTAACTCAACCTGTTTCGGATAAGGGACTTTTCCTCTATGAAAAGATGAGATGGAACGAGATGATTTTTATTAAGGGGATATGATTGCAACATGATGGGGAAATTGATGGAGATGTCACTAATAGAATAAATGCAGGTTGGCTAAAGTGGAGAGGAGCCTCTGCTGTTCTCTGTGATAAGAAAATTCCTTTAAAAATTAAAGGAAAGTTTTACAAAGCAGCCATGAGACCTGCTATGCTCTATGGATCTCAATGTTGGCCTATGAACCATAGACATGTGCAGAGAATGGCTGTAGCAGAAATGAAAATGCTAAGGTGGATGTGTGGACACACACGTAAAGATCAGATTCAGAATGATGCAATCAGAAAGAAAGTTGGTGTTGCTCCGATCGAGGATAAGATGCGAGAAAATCGTTTAAGATGGTTTGGTCATTTGCAAAGAAGATCAACTGATACACCAGTTAAGAGATGCGAGTGTTGGGATGTTGAGCCGGCTAAGAGAGGGCGGGGACGGCCCAAGAAGTGTTGGAAAGAGACCATACGAAGGGATCTTTGTTTTGTGGATATAAGCCCGGGATTGACCCAAGATAGATTTGAATGGAGGCGAAGAATCCATGTAGCCGACCCTACTTAATTGTGGGAAAAGGCTTGGTTGTTGTTGTTGTTGTAGATGAAGCCCTAAATTCCAAAAAAGTGAAAAAAACCATGTAGTCCTCATAAGAAATAATATATACAAGAAAATCCAATATAATAAAACATTAATACTCACTCTTAAGTTTGAGTCTGCCTATCATGCCTTACTTAAAGATTAATAATGAAATGCATTTCTTCCAAAGAGCTTTGATGACAATATCTGCAAGATGGAGTTTTACAGAGATATGAATAGCAATTTTCCCTTCACGCAATGCTTCCTTGATAAAGTGACATTCCACTTCAGTGTGTTTGGTGCACTTGTGAAAGACATGATTAGTAGCAATATAAGTGGCTGGCTTGTTGTCAGTTGTCATATTAGAGAGGAACTAGAATTTTAATAGACAAGCTAATTTCTTGTAGAAAAGAGGCAAGGCAACTAATCTCACAAGTGACTTGTACTGTAGCTCTATATTATGCTTTTACATTGGATTTGGAAACTGCAGTATGCTTCCACCAATAAATATAATAATATCAACAGCTAATTGTCTATCTTCAAGACAACTTACGTAGTATGCGTCTGCATAGAATGTTATATTCGTTAAGTGACCATTAGAAGTATAGAAGAGTCCGCTACGTGGAGATCCTCTTATACACCTTATAATAAGAACATCATACCAACGGTTATATCTTGGACTTTTTAATTCCACATTAATCTTATTTATCTAACTGATCCCAAGTCACTTTTTTGTTCTATTGTAGGCCTAATCGTCTCTACGCGCTCTTGATGAAAGGGTGGTGTGCATGATCATAAATATACTAACTGAATTAAGGTTGAACAGAGCTCGTCTGAGCATGTATTCTGGTTTAATCACATCCAAGAGGTTATAAATGAATCTTATATATGATAATAAGTTCATTATAGCCCCTCAATTTACATAAAATATACAAAAATATAAGTACATATAGATTCGTGATATACAACATCTCATACTAAAATGTCTCACCTTTGACTTTGCATGATCTTTTCATCCTTGACTTCATCGAATCTATGATACTATAGAGAGATACAATTTTAAATTTATTCGACAATTAATTCAACTTTAGATTCTTTAAGTGGTTCATCATTAAAGAAGCATGTTTTTTAAAGGTAAATATGTCATCTAGAATAAAAAAACGGGCAAAAGCGTGCCCCCACGTTACATTTGCCAAAAAGTGTTGAGGATTGCGTGCTTTACAGAGATTAAAGATAGGATGAAACGCATAACCCCCTCAACGACATAACCTGATAGTTGTGTCATATGAACTTAAGATCGCCGTAGAAGAAGGCATTTTTTAAATCCAACTAGAAGAGCCAATTCTTATTGGCAGCAAAAGATAACCTAGCCTTTAGTCATATAGATTGAGCCCATTGGCTACTGGAGAGTTCTTAAAATAACCCATACGTTAAGACTTACTAAATCCTTTGGCCAATAATGTAGCCTTTAGTCTATCAGTAGATCCACCCAGAGCTTGTTTTGTTGTAAAGTCCCATCTGTAATCAACAAGAATGATTCCCGTGGGACATGGCAATTGAATATGCAAATTTGCCGCTATGCTGGAAAATCAATGATAAGAACTGCTGAATTCAAAAGAATGGTCACTGAATGGGAAAACTGGTTATGCGTGGCCATCCAATTCATTTCCAATTGGTATTTGATGGATTCTACATGTTTATATTCGAAGGGGGTTCAGACCCAAATTAAGCTATTCTCTAAGAGTGCCTCGCTCAAGAAATTTGAAGGATATCCATGGCTCCATTTTTTGTGACTGCAGTATCAATATTCTGATGTTGAAGTCCGTCTCTGCTTTACACCTCCACTCTCTCACTCTATTTCCTCTCCGTCTTTCTCTCTCTCCATTGCGTTTTCTACTATCTCGTTCTGTGTCTTGTTCTGATCAGTGTAATTGGCTTATGTCATCTGGTCATTCATTTCTGGTTTGATGTAAATAATGATTAGCCCTACCTGCAGATATTTGATAGATGCTTTCACCATTATGGCATCGTTCAAATTTGGAGTGAAGTATTGCAGCAAGACTGCCACCATTACTTCCAAATTGCAGTGTATTATCCGAGACTGTGTTAATTGATGGCTGCATGATGCCATCATGGTGGGTTCGTTACGCGAGTCCATATTTCTGTAATAAGTACCTGGACCTACAACCTTTGGTGTAAATGAAACATGTTTATAGCTTTCATTCTTCTTATGTTTATTGTTTTATTATGAATCAATTTTCTGATTGTTCCATGCAATGGGATTGCAAATAGAAGGTGAGATGGTGCATTCATGGTTTGATAATTATCAAACTTATGTTTTGCAAAAAAATATAATTACCCAATAAGCAAACACCATCTGGATGTGTTAATCCAAGACCTATCACTTTTACTGCACTTCGAATGTGGTGTTAGATTTTCTTCTGCATTTAGAGTTCTCAGTGTTTCTAGCTTGTTGTCCTGCAGTCAACATGTTCTCTTTTGCTGGCTTGGACCAAAAACTTTCTATCTGTGATATGCTTCATTAGATTGTATCTGAAATACAGAATTTTTATTTTCCATTTGTAGATTTTTGTCAGGCAGAAAAACAGAAGCTCATCCAGTGCCCCAGAGAATCCTATTAAGGTATGCCACTTCGCCTTTTATCTACAGAATGGAAACATTGCATGCATCATTTTATAGATTGTTATTCTCCTTAAATCATTGCATTTATTTAGGCATCATGTTCTTTTAGAAAAATGAGGTTTCATGTTTTCCTCCCCCAAAACTCTATAACAAACTCAACAAAAACATCTTTTATTTTTTGGATTTATGGTTCTTTTTTCTGTGATAGGGAAAATTGAACAATTTTCTTTTATGTTGAGGCTGACCTCTCTACTGCCAGATTGTTGATTCATAGAATGTGTTTCTGTAGCTTTATATTAATAAAATTCATCATGAGAAGTATCTAATCATGTTGCATTCTGATGAGCACTTTCATGCATTGCAATTGGCCTAATGGCTAACATGAAACTTTTCTCACTTTTGCCATGATGCATTTGACATTTGAAAATATTTTTTCACATTCAGACTTATTATCCTTGTAACTGAATTGCATTTCCTTTGTGAGTACAGGTGCACCATGTCATTGTCATGTACACTTTATGCATACTCTTATGTTAAATCATTTATGTTTTCAATTCATCACTTGTTAATTGTTATACAATGAAGGCTGTACGACGTATGAAAACATCCCCACTAAATGCAAGTGAGATGGCACTCATTTCTAAGGTTTGGCGCTATCGATCTTGTTTTTGCTTTGACCCAAAAAGTTTTCAACCATCATTAAAAGGTCTCGCTTTTTCTTCTGCTCATCACAGGGTCTTAAAGCATTTAAAAATGATTGGAATTCTGTCTGGAAATTTCTCATGCCTTATCGAGATCCATCTATTCTACCTCGACAGTGGAGAATTGCGTGTGGGACACAAAAGTCTTATAGGAAAAGTGAGACTGTAAAGGAGAAACGACGACTATATGAAGCAAGTAGACGAAGAAAAAACAAGAACTTAATGATCCAACAAGCTTCTGCAGAAAAGGATGTTAGTAACTTAGTATTAATGAAGAATTGCTTTTGTTTGATAATTGATTCCTAAAAATGTATAGAACAAACATAATAACTGATATAAGGCTTTGTGATTCCCAGGTGTATGAGAACGGGCATAATTCTGCAGATGATGACTTGAATGCAGATGACGAGGCTTATATCCATGAAGCATTCCTAGCAGTTTCGTATCCAGGATATTCTAAACCTGAGTATGATCATTATATCTATCTTACATATGGCTCCTCATTATACCTTATGTTGGCGTACTGTATTTTTTGTGTCTACTTATATTGCCATAATGGAATACTTAACTCAGTATACTTTGTAATCAACTCGATGCGGCACACATTGTAAAAGTATACATACCAAAGTAACAGGAATCCCTAATCCAAATTCAGATATGTTGCATGCTTTAACTACTCGGTGAGGATGAGAATGAAGTCCTCAATCTCAAAATTGCTTTGCTCCACTTGTATTCTTCCTTACGAAGTCAGTTCTGATCAGATCTTAATTTCTTATCAGGGCCGGCTTTCTATAAGCTAACTAATTTAGCTTGGAGATTAGAGATAATAGTTAACACAATATCAAGTGAGTGATATAAGATCCACATTGATTCATCTAGATATTAGTTATTCGGAGCTCGTAATTCTTGAATACTTGCACGCTAAATCCACTCAGAGGCATGCATACTGTAGACAGATACATCATGTTCGTGAAAGGCTCATTTTAGAAATGGGTATGCTGATTCCACATTTTAATTTTTTAGTAATAAATGTTATCCATGGTATTCACCTGACTTTCTTTTTAATTGAGGCATCAAAGGGACTCTGTTGCTTGTGGTGAGACCCACATATAGAATGTTACTAGTCTAATTACCTGCGCTTCGCAGCAGAATTGTAGTTATTTGAAGGATTTTTATACTGTTTTTGCTAAGAATAATAGTTCATGGAAGTTCTCATGCAGTGATAGCTAATTCAGAGCCTCTATACATGATTGAATTAGATGCACCTAATTCATGTAATTACAATTGTGCTTTTAAGTTAGATTAATTTTAAAAAAAAGATAGTGGGTGAAAAAACGGAGAATACTACATGCGTACGTATGTACATACATACATACACACATATATATATAAGTAGAGAGAAGAGAAAACGAGAGCATGATAAAGATACCAAGGGAGGTAATAGTTATATTATATATGTTGTATCAAAGAATTGTTATATTATATATGTTGTATCAAAGAATTATCATATTATTATGAATCATATTTATTCACATGAACTTGTATAAATTATTTTTTACTTTGTAATGATTTAGTTAGAATATTATGATTTAATAAAAAAATTACTTATAAAAGTTTAAAACATTCATAATTGATGGAATACAAATAGAGTTTAACGTGGCTGGCCCCACGCCGTATTACAATAATTTTTTGTTTTTTCGGAAAATACTGTCATTTATTTTCATCACTATATCCCTCTAATATGTCATTCCAATTTCATTATAAACAGAGATTCACATACCCTCCATCTACAACAGGTAATTTTAACGATTTTAGATTTGTTGTAATTGACATGTTCTAGATGGAAGTCATATGAGTCTTTATTTCTGATGCAATCGGAATGACATATTAGAGGGATATAGTGATGAAAATACATCACGGCATTTTTAGAGAAAAAAATCGTCAAAATACGGAATGGGGGCAGCCAAGGGGGCATGCCAAAATATTTAGCAACATAAAATTATAAAAAATAGAGGAATAGTGGATACTCGTTATTCATACGATTATTAGTCCCTTTTATTTTTGCAATATATCTCTTTAGATTTCGGATTCTTGTAGAATGTCAGATATTTTTTTTAAATAATTGATGAAATAATGATAGCTTGTAACTTTGTAAAAATAAAACATTTTTTAAAAATGAAGTGAATGAAAAGATGCGGAGAAAAAAAGAAGAGAGAGAAATTAAGAGAGACACAGGAAATAATACATTACTACTGATAGTTCATAAATATTGGGGATATATTGGAGAGGGAGCATGAGAGAGAATGGAAAGATATCATGAGAAAGAATATGGAGAGATCGGAAGATTCGGAGGGAGGCAGAGAGAGCGTTGGAGTGTGGAGAGATGCAAGAGAAAATGTCGAATGGCAGGGCCACGTAGCAGAGATATAGGAATCGTAGAACCCCATTTAGAGAGAGAAGGAGAGAGGGATGGAGGTGGAAAGAAGGGGTGATCGACGGGAAAGGGAGGAGCTATAGGGAGTGTACCACGTGTTAGCTGTAGGATGAAGGATGGAAAAAACCCAATAATAGTGTGGGTTATAGATATTTCTTTGAATTACTCTATTCATGCTTTTCCTTGTATATGGGGTTCATGTCAGAGTTTTCATGGGGAGGAATCTGATGTTGATGGTCTCAGGCACCTATCACGGTAATCAGTTTTTGGTGCACTTAATAGGGTGGCATTTGATAAGTGGTACTTCTATCATCATCAAGCTCTATCTTCATGATTGGACAGTGGAGGTAGTAAGATTGTAGTGTCATGGCTGATGGTTTACAAGTATTTTCCAAATCTGATGTGCGGTATTTCCACATCAGCTTGCAAAGATTTTGGTTGAGGGAGCATGAGAGAGAATGGAAAGATATCATGAGAAAGAATATGGAGAGATCGGAAGATTCAGAGGGAGGCAGAGAGAGCGTCGGAGTCTGGAGAGATGCAGGAGAAAATGCCGAATGGCAGGGCCACGTTGCAGAGATATAGGAATAGTAGAACCCCATTTAGAGAGAGAAGGAGAGAGGGACGGAGGTGGAAAGAAGGGGTGATCGACGGGAAAGGGAGGAGCAATAGGGAGTGTACCACATATTAGCTGTAGGATGAAGGATGGAAAAAACCCAATAATAGTGTGGGTTATAGATATTTCTTTGAATTACTCTATTTATGCTTTTCCTTGTATATGGGGTTCATGTCAGAGTTTTCATGGGGAGGAATCTGATGTTGATGGTCTCAGGCACCTATCACGGTAATCAGTTTTTGGTGCACTTAATAGGGTGGCATTTGATAAGTGGTACTTCTATCATCATCAAGCTCTATCTTCATGATTGGACAGTGGAGGTAGTAAGATTGTAGTGTCATGGCTGATGGTTTACAAGTATTTTCCAGATCTGATGTGCGGTATTTCCACATCAGCTTGCAAAAATTTTGGTTGATTCCAATTAGCGTGTGCTGGCCGGATCTGAGATTGCACGTATCTCACCAGAAGTTGTGCAGCAATTTATGTGCAAACATTAGCAATTCATAACTTCTTAGCTCGACTCATTCTCACTCTTGATAGTGAAATAAGCCATGATATATGTTAGAAAATAACATAGCTCTGATACCATGTTAGAAAATAGGAATGCGAAAGCGAAAATGATAAACATAGCATAGAAGATAAAGAAATATGAACATGAAACTCAGAGATTTTACGTGGAACCCTACTCCCTAAGGAGCAGGATGAAACCACGGGAGAACGCCGCAAAGGGATGATAGTCTATTGCTCTTCTCATCTGAATACAATGGGTGTGGGGTCTATATATAGCCCCCACCGAGTCTCCACATCTCCAAACTGGTAGATGTGAGATTAAACAACTGGATGGGGTAAATGGATCGTGGAGAGATCCATTTACCCATCTACAAATAAGAGGCGCACAACCAAATACTCCAACACTCCCCCTCAAGCTGGAGCATGCAATGCTCAACTTGGATAAACAGAAAGAAACTCTACTCACAATACAGGACACTACAAACAATATCAACTCAACGCACATAACTGTCGGCTGCTGTCGAGGACGTTGCTTCTTGTTGGGAGAAACGTTTTTCATACGATAGAAGAGACCCTAGGGCTCTTTTTTATAGGAGAAAAGCCCTGGGTTAATTACATAAGGGAGACATACCGAAAATAGAAAACTAACATAATTATCTCAACAACTATCATAATTATCTCAACAATCTCAACACTCCCCCTCAAGTTGGAGCATAGATATCTATCATGCTCAGCTTGGTACAACACTTCTGGAAAGGACCTCTAGTAAGTGCCTTGGTGAAGATATCAGCTGTCTGATCTCCAGTAGAAACATGAGTGGTGGATATGAGACCTTTCTGAATCATGTCTCTAGTGTAATGGCAATCCACCTCTATATGTTTAATTCGTTCATAGAAAGCAGGATTATTGGCAATAAACAGAGCTGCTTGATTATCACATAACAACTGCATAGGAAGAGGAACCTCAACAGCAAGGTCCGTCAATACGGATCTAACCCACATCATCTCTGCACTTCCCTGTGCCATGGCCCTGTATTCAGATTCTGCACTGGATCTTGCAACCACTGTCTGCTTCTTGCTTTTCCATGAAACAAGGGAGTTGGCTACAAAAACAGCAAAGCCAGAAGTAGACTTCCTGTCTTTGGGGCACCCTACATAATCTGCATCTGCACATGCAGTTACCTCAAGGATTGTATCCCTGCTGAAGATAAGACCAGTACCAGGTGAGTTCTTCAGATACCTCAAAATCATCTGAACTGCATCCGTATGTACCTTCCTGGGTTGCTCCATGAACTGGCTAACTTTGCACACTGCAAAGCAAATATCTGGTCTGGTGATGGTGGCATATAAGAGCTTCCCAACAAGCTCTCTGTATCTCCTGCTGTCAACCTCTTCAGTGTCATCATCATACAATCTCACACCTGGATCCATAGGAGTAGTAGCAGGTTTGCATTCTGTCATACCTGTCTCAGAAAGAAGATCCATCACAAACTTACTCTGGGTCATCACAAGACCACGCTGATTCCTTGCAAACTCCAGTCCAAGAAAGTATCGAAGAGTGCCAAGATCCTTGGTCACAAACTGCGTACCAAGGAATTCCTTGGCAGTCTGAATGCCCTGCTCATCATCCCCTGTGACAATGATATCATCTACATAGACAAGAATAGCAATGGTACCTCTCTGTGTCTTCTGGACAAAAAGTGAATGATCTGTAGTAGACCGTACAAAACCCCTGTTGCTCTATTAGCTCCGATAGCTTCTGGTACCAAGCTCTAGGGCTCTGCTTAAGGCCATAAATCGCCTTATGGAGCCTGCATACCTTCTGAGACCCCCCCTCAGTAGCAAACCCTGGTGGCTGCTGCATATATTCCTCCTGTAGATCCCCATATAGGAATGCATTCTTTACATCAAGCTGATAAAGAGGCCAATCCTTGGAAGCTGCAACTGGCAGAAGGATACGAAGCGTAGAGTGTCGGGCTACTGGGGAAAAGGTATCCTGGTAGTCCACCCCATAGGTTTGGGTGAACCCACGTGCTACAAGTCTCGCCTTGTAGCGATCCACACTGCCTTGTGCTTTGTGCTTGACTGTAAATACCCACTTGCAGCCGACTACGGAGGCACCCAAAGGAGCAGGCACAAGACTCCATGTACCCCGCGACTGCAAGGCTGCCATCTCCTCTTCCATGGCCATACACCACCTATTGTTCTGTAACGCCTCCTGATATGTTCGTGGGACAGTAACTGCAGATAGTCCCACAACAAAGCGCCTGTACTCTTCTGAAAGATGATCCAAACTAACATGTGCAGCAAGAGGGTAAGTAGCACACTGACGACGAGGCTTCCTCAAAGCAATGGGAACCTCCAGGTCATCATCCACACTGTTCTGTATAATTGTCTCAGCCTGTGATCCATCCAAAAGACCATCAGATGAAATAATATGTTCATGACATACGTGAGGCGTGTTGGATGATGTAGAGGGCATATGAGCAGCGGGGTGAGTAGAAGACCTACGAGTGTAAACACGTGTCAAGAATTGAGGTGGAGGTGGAGGTGGAGGTGGAGATGGAGATGGAGATGGAGGTGGAGAGATTTGTGGTGGAGTAGGCAGAGTTGGAGGAGAAGGAGGTGGTGGAGGAACAACCACATCTTCTTCAGAACTACCATCGGATAATCTGTCACCTGTAGGAGAAAAATACATAATAGACTCAAAAAATGTGACATCAGCACTCACATAATATCTCCGTCCTACAGGATCAAAACAACGATACCCTTTTTGGGTACGAGAATATCCAACAAAAACACATTTGACCGCTCTGGGTGAGAGCTTGTCACGACCAGGAGCAAAATTGTGGACAAAGGCGACGCAACCAAAAACTCTGGGAGTGAGAAAATAGGTCCTTCTCGGGAAACGCAATCAAGAAGGGAACCTTTTCTCCTAGCATGGTGGAAGGCATCCTGTTTACTAAGTAACAGGCTGTAAGAACATCGTCTCCCCAGAAAGAATGGGGAGCTCGACTCTGAATCAAAAGCGTCCGTGTGACGTCTAGAAGGTGACGATGTTTGTGTTCAACTACACCATTCTGCTGTGACGTATGAACACAAGAGGTCTGATGAATAATACCAATAGATCTGAGAAATGCAGATAATTGTAAGGTAGAGAATTCCAAGGCATTATCCGTACGAATAATTTTAACATTAGCGGAGAAAATGTTTTTGACCTCAATAAGGAAAGACTTGATTAGAGCACCAGCTTCAGACTTATATTTTAACAAAAACATCCAAGATAGTCTAGAGTAATCATCAACAACAACCAAATAAAAACGATGTCCCTGACGGTGTTTGCGTTCAGCTACACCATTCTGCTGTGACGTATGAACACAAGAGGTCTGATGAATAATACCAATAGATCTGAGAAATGCAGATAATTGTAAGGTAGAGAATTCCAAGGCATTATCCGTACGAATAATTTTAACATTAGCGGAGAAAATGTTTTTGACCTCAATAAGGAAAGACTTGATTAGAGCACCAGCTTCAGACTTATGTTTTAACAAAAACACCCAAGATAGTCTAGAGTAATCATCAACAACAACCAAATAAAAACGATGTCCCTGATGATCAGGAACACGACTAGGACCCCAAATATCAAAATGAAATAACTCAAACAACTGACTACTGTCACGACTCTGACGAGACGGAAATGAAGAGCAATGGTGCTTTCCAAGCTGACATGCTTCACAATCCAAGGTAGTACTAGTAGATAATTGAGGTAGAACATGACACATCTTCTGAAGAGGAAGATGTCCAAAGCGTAGATGCCACATGAACGGTGAAACAAATCCAGAAGGAATAGTAGCGATCCCAGCATGAGATGGTATGGTAAGCTTGTACAATCCTCGCTGCTCACGGTCACCACATCCAATCACCCTGCCCGTCAGTATGTCCTGAAACACAAAGGAAGATGGATCAAATATGGCACGACAATGTAAATCTTTTGTAATTTGACTAATAGACAAAAGATTCATCTGAAAGGCTGGAGCATGTAAAACGATCTGCAAATGAAAAGAAGGAGCTAGAACAATCTCCCCCTGACCAACAATAGGTAGTCGAACTCCATTAACAATCACCACGAATCGACCAGAGGCAATCGGGCTGTAGGAAGTAAACTGTGCTCGATCTCCACACATATGATGAGATGCTCCCGAATCCACAATCCAATCAGTCAAATCAGAGCTGCTACAACCCGTAAGAGCATAAGTAGTACCTGAGGAGCTAGACGAGGCTTTGGCAGTAGCCGCGGCATCAGAGGAAGTCGCAGCCGGAATAATGGGAGCGGACATCATCTCGTGAAGTTTAGAAACAATATCATCCAGGCGAGCATCCTGGGATGGAGCCAAGGTAGGTTCTGTCTGTTCAGCAACCCTTGCAGAGGTTGGATATCCATGCTTCTGAAAGCATGTCTCCTCAGAGTGACCAGGACGATGGCAATAAGAACACGGGCCACGCTGACGGCCACCACCACGACCACGAAGACCACGTCCTCGAAACTGGGAAGATCCTCCCCTTCCCCGTGAGACGGCCATAGCGGAAGGATTCGGAGCGACAGTATTGGGAGTAGTGGTAATCCGACTGAGCCGCTTGTATACTTCTTACATAGGGGGTATCGTCTCTCCAGTTAGAAGCTGTGTACGTGCTGCATCATATTCGGAATCAAGAGAGGATAGGAACACCCCTGTCATAGTGGCGTTCCGATACTGTTGTTGCTGCTCGGTGCTGGCAGTGATAGGCATGAAGCTGTGTAGACGTTCAAACATGCCGCGAAGATGAGAAAAATGCATATGAAGCGGGCGACCATTCTGTTTGGTCGAGAAAATGTCAAACTGTAACTGAAGAATCTTGCTCTCATTCTTGGCTTGCCCATATGTGGCTGCTAATATATCCCACATAGCCTTTGCGGTGGGTTGGTTGACAATATCGTTGGCAATCTCCGTGGTGAGCGTCCCGGAGAGCCAAATACGAGCATAAGCATCATCTTGCTTCCACGAAGCATTTGTCCCAGT
Organism: Ottelia alismoides; assembly: GCA_037367405.1. Lineage (NCBI taxonomy): Eukaryota > Viridiplantae > Streptophyta > Magnoliopsida > Alismatales > Hydrocharitaceae > Ottelia > Ottelia alismoides. The sequence continues at coordinate 137,340 of JAZKJV010009806.1, forward strand.
TTTGTCCGCTGGTTCGGATTCGGTGATAATGTGTTCTTTGTTGTGGCACTGCATAAGAGTGCAAAACTGCATGGACCATAGTTCATAATTGATCCCATCCATCTTGACTATTGGTGCAGGTCCTTTGAATGCACCAAAAGAAGAGAACACGCCACTTTTAATGTCGGACATTGTATCAATGAAATGAACCTCGGACAACTGAGGAGTAGATCAACCGAATAATGTCTACACAAGCATGAAGAGGAGTGGTTGTATATGTAGACTTATACAACCATTCCTATGCAGTTTATTAAGGTCTAGTGGCGTTTAGATGTGATATGGAAGACCAAAAACACCACCGACAACCAAAATCAGACCAATAGATTGCAAAACAGGGGCTGGAATACCAGTTTCAGATCACGGGAAGTCAATCGGAGCGCACTCGGCACTTGCTGGACACCCCAGCCGAGCACAGGAGGGCGGGGGGGCTTTTGCGGCACCTCGGGATGGCAGGGGTCGGTCCGGGCGGCGGCGCAGGAGGCTGGAGGGGCCCTGGCGGCGGCGCAGGTGGCTGGGGAAAACCTAGGCAGCGACGCAGAAGGGCTGGACCGCCTTAGGGCAGCAGCGGTCGGCAGGGGGAGGGCCCTAGCTGGGCTGCGGCGGCGCCGAGAGGAGGTGGGGGGGGGGAGGGGAGGGGGGTTAGGGTTAGGGTTTTGGGTGGGATACGGGAACCCTGGTCTAGGACCGTTGCTCCGATATCATGTTGGGAGAAACGTTTTTCATACGATAGAAGAGACCCTAGGGCTCTCTTATATAGGAGAAAAGCCCTGGGTTAATTACATAAGAGAGACATACCAAAAATAGAAAACTAACATAATTATCTCAACAACTACCATAATTATCTCAACAATCTCAACACTTCTCATGCCGTGCATGTGAGGATGACGAACGAGCTGGAGTGTGAGTCAAACTGAATCTCCTCGTCGGAGAGCATGTGCTCTGTACTGCGCCTGTCAGAGTCACTGCAACTGGAATAAGTCTCTTCGTCGGAGTACTCTGGCCCCCCATAATAATGTGGACAACTGCTCCATCTCTGAAAAGGGATGAACAAAGAGCATCGCTAATTATCCATACGCATATCTCTGAAGATGGGTCTCTCTCATAAGGACCTCGAAGTGGATTCTCTCTCGTAGGAACCTCATAAGGATCTCGTACCGGAGTTCACGATCGCTTGAGAATGGAGTCTGAAGAAGTCTACTCATCGGAGAACTAGGTCTCTCCCATCTGGCACAGAGATTGGTACTCTACTATGGAGTCCTTATGAACCACATGAAAACCCTAGCCAACATGGCATAGGGAATGATACTCTACTCTGGAGTCCCTTATAGATCACATGAAAACCCTGGCCGAAAACAAGAATGATGGAGACCACACAAAAGATGGCAATCATGTGCTCATCTGAAATGTCCGCATACATGTGCGTGTCTGAAATTGATGACTCGGAACCAATCTAACGTCGAGTCTGAGTATCTGATCATCTGTAGAGTTTGGAAAATCTGGCTGGTCTAGAATCTGACATCTGAATCTGTAACAAACCTGTGACTTTACACAATACTCCCCTTCTCTCTCATACTGGTCGGAATGACAAATATTGACCAAGTGGGAGAAGACAACAATGACGGGGACGGGCAAAAACCAATTAGCCGATCACAAAATTTTCGGCTTCCCAAATCATCATTTTTTAATCATTTTTAAGCCGTTTCAATTTTTTACAGCTTTTTCTCTCACATCACTTTTTTTTTCTTTTGCATACAGTTTTTTTGTACGCATCTTTTTTTAAAAAAATCATTTTTTTGAAACTCTCTTTTTTATTTTTTATTTTTTAACTATCGGCCCAAAAAGGGTCTCTCTCTCTCTCTCTTTCGGCATGAGCCACTTGGGCTCTAATTTTTTTCTTTTTTTAACATACCTTTCGACACACGTCAGGTCTACCCTATTTAGGGTTACCGATAGGGAACCCCTCACAGGAGCTGCCCTGCGCCTGCGCAAATACCGCTGATAGCGGCTATGGCTGCAAGTCGATGGAAGCGGCCCTGAGGAGAACCGCTCGGGCTTCTTCGCGCACAGAGAGGAGGTTTGGGAGGGGAGCGGCATACGGGAGGAGGTGGCACCACCGTCATGCTGGAGAAGGAAGCTCGTGTGGAGAGAGAACAGTTGGGGAGGGCGGCTATCGGGCCGCCTGCACGTGCGAGAGAAGAGGTGCGGTCGCCTGGTGCACACCTGCTGTGTCGCCTAGGGTTGTGGCTAGTCTGGGAGTTCGCTTGCGGTCCGGGGTACCATGGGACCTCCCACTTGGAGCGAAGGAAGGCGAGGAGGGGACTCCGAGATGGATGTGCGGCACCACTGGGAGGTCTTCATCGCCGCCTGTGGACCTAATAACTTGCATTTGTAGATGATTCTGCATATGTTGCTTTGACTGAAGGTGGTTTAGCACAAGCCCTCAGGACTGCTTTATTCTAAGTTATGGAACATAAATCTCTTGAAGCATGGATTTAGTGCCGCTTGGAGTTGGTGCCGCCTGTAATGGGTTCTAAGATCTGGGTTGACTGCCGATGATGCTTTGGAACCACGAGTGTTGCTCGAAGACTGACCGCCGGAGACGAACCACGAGTGTTATGCGCGCCGCTGCTGGGAGAAGGCTCGCTGTTAGGAACCTGGAGAAGAGGGCAACCAGCGCTTCCGCCAATCGCCTGGAGATGCGAGATGGGCCTGAAGCCAGGAGCCTGCTCGCAGTAGATGTTCGCTGGAGCGACGCAAAGGATTTGATTGCCTTCGATGAATCTGGAATCTCTGGTTGAAATTAGGGTTCAACAAATTGAACCCTAGAACCGTCTGGAACTTTAACCAATCTGATACTAAAATCGATTCTCGTATAGAATAATATTTAAGAATAAACACCAAAATTGATTCTCAAACATATCATGAACATATATAAATCCTCGAGAATCGAATCCACTCTGATACCATCTTAGAAATAACATAGCTCTGATACCATGTTTGAAAATGGGAACGCGGAAGCGAAAATGATAAACAAAGCATCGAAGATAAAGAAATATGAACATGGAACTCATAAATTTTTATGTGGAACCCTACTCCCTAAGGAGCGGGATGAAACCACGGGAGAACGCCTCAAAGGGTTGATAGTCTATTATTTTTCTCATTTGAATACAATGGGTGTGGGAGTCTATATATAGCCCCCACTGAGTCTCCACATCTCTAAACTGGTAGATGTGGGACTAAACCATGGCCTCAAATTTCAGCGAAATTTGGTCGAATTTTTGTCAAATATCGATATCCTGTTGAAATTGAAATTCGACCGAAATGACCGAAATATGGGGGCCATAATACAAAAAATGACCGAAATAATCGAAATTTCGTTCGAAATTCGACCGAAATTCCGTTTCGATCAGTCACCGAAATGGTGACCGAAATCGACATTTAGGGCCTTGGACTAAACAACTGGATGGAGTAAATGGATCCTGGAGAGATCCATTTACCCATCTACAATATAAGAGACGTACAACCAAATTCTCCAACAATATATGCTAGGGATGCAAATGGATGGATACATACATACATATAGTTATTACAATATTTCTATCTGTTGTTCTTGAATACAGATACAGAGATGTTGCTTTAGGGTTATTGACATGTATGAAAGGTATTACCATATCCTTAAAAATTATACATATGTAGAATGGATATGATCGAATATGGACATGGGAAGATATGGTATCTAGATAAGCTAATAGAAACGTTTAAATGGCTTACATATGAAAAAATCCATCAAAAGGTATTTATTACCATAATTATATCGATATGCTTAGGGAAACGATAACTTGTTGTCATATATTATTATATGAGGAAAGGGAGCCTTCACATCCATTTTTCGCAAATTTTTCTATTTTTTTGAAAAATGCAACCGTGGATTTTCATAATTATATCCCTCTAATATGTCATTCAAATTTCGTCAGAAACAGAGACTCCTACGGCCTCCATCCAGAACATGTAAAATACAACAAATCTGTGACCGTTAAAAAATGACTGTCTGGATGGAGGCCGTAGGAGTCTCTGTTTCTGACGAAATTTTAATGAGATATTAGAGGGATATAGTTATGAAAATCCACGGTGGCATTTTTTTTTAAAATTTGCTAAAAATGGATGTGAAGTAGGTAAGATTACCTACTTCACAAAGTAGGCTCCGTTTCCTCTTATTATATATAACTTAGACAACTATATATACGAGGAAAAAATGAAAGAAGTTGCTTTTCATTGATACTTCTCCTCTCCATCCTGAAGTATATAAAGATCAAAATAGGAGTACATGAATATGGAATGAAATCAAAGGGGAACAATAAAGATCCCAGAATATCTCTAAGAATATCCCAAGGATCTTGAAAGGATGTTGTAAGGATCTTATAGATCATGGATAATCTCTTATACATAGAAGTAAACTTTAGCACATCCCTTCAAGATGGATCGCATGTATCCATCATGCGTAGCTTGCTGCAGCAACACTACAAAGGTGCTTTGGAAATGCTTCAGTAAATGTATCTGTTGTCTGGTCTGCAAAAATGACACTGAACATCTAAAGAAGACCTCTTTGGATGAGATCTCTAGTAAAGTGGCAATCAACCTCTACATGTTTTGTACAATCATGGGATATAAGGTTGCTTGCAATGTACACAATAACCATGCTGCCATATCTGAGCGCTATCATTCTACTAGATGGATTATCTAAATAATCAGATAATACATGTGTCCACTGCAATTCCACAACTGTCTTAAGTTATTTCCATGTATTCCCTCTTCACACTCTAGCATGACAACACTGCTTGTTTCTTGCTCTTTCATGTGATTTGCTTCTTAGATAAATGCACAAATCGACAGTGGACTTCTGATCAGTCAAATAACATGCACAATCATCATTGCAGAATGTTGCGATATGTATTGCAGATCTTGCTTTGAAAAATTGCCCCTCTTTTAAGGGCGACTTTGATATATCTCAAGATCATTATAGTGGCCTGCTCATGAACTGATTAAGCTTTTCCACAACCACCGAAATGCCATGTTTGTGATAGTGAGGTAGAGAAATGAAACTGCCCCTTATCAAAATATGTCATAATCCTCATATATCGAGCCTTGTCCACAGGAATTTGAGCCAACTTGGCACCTAAGATGCTCACTGTTTATAAAGATAAACTGCATACTTCCTTTGAGATAACAAAAGTCTTCTCTTGTTGCCTGGCACCTCCAATGGAATTATCTCAATGGTCCTAGATTCTTGATCACGAAGTGATCAACTAGCATCTTCTTCACTTCTCTAATATCTTATTTATCATCTGTAAGTACTATGTCATCATTACATATTATATGTTGAAAATCTTGCAAATTGCCAGTAGCTAGAAGACAAATAAAACAAGGACTTTCTTTGGGTTAAAATTAAACAACTCTGATCTTCTGAAGGTTAAAATGAGGCAGGGATGGAACATGGGTTCTTTCCATATGACTTATTTGGGATTTCCATTATCCACAAGTCATCAGGAGTCGAAACTTCAGGTTGGAAAGCAAAATTCCTACCCTTGCCAGCTAAGGTTTGCCTCAAACTCCTCGCTAACTCCATTAGCAACACATTTATTGACGTGCCACAAAATACCAGTAAGCATCATCAAGAAAATTGATAAAATAAGCAGATTTTTGTGGAATGGAAACACTCAGGGGAATGAGGTGGCCAAGGTTGCGTGCAATAAAATCACGAGCCCACACTCAACATGATGGTTGGGGAATCCTTGACTTAAAAGCATTCAATGAGGCTCTTCTTTCAAAATCTACAATTAACATGATTGACAGAAAAAGCCTTGGATCTCCAAAGTAGTAAGCACATGCTCTTTCAAAAGGCACCTATTCATGGGGCAAATTCCAACTCTCGTGCACTATCGCCAGTGTGGAAGGCCCATCGACAAGGCATCCAAAACCTATGGCCATCGGTTAGCAAATACATACACTCGGGAAATCATTTTTCCCTTTGGAGTGACTCTCTAAACGGGGCACCGCCTCTAAAATTGGTAGCGAGAACCTGTGGCCATATATCAAAAACAAAAAGTTTCGATGGCTGAGGGATTAAAATCTTGGACCACGAGAAACAACTGGTTCAAGCGATTAGAAGGTAACACACTATTGGCTTACTTTCAGCTAGTTAAAAAACTAAAAATAGTGCTCAACAATATTCACAATAGCATTTCAAGCAGCATGGTGGACACATGTGCCTTCCCATCACGAAACGACTTAAAGAAACGTAGCTCTTGACTCGCTCTCTATATCGACTATTTAGAGATGAAGGGGTAAACACATCATTCCACAACAATTCTGGTCCGACATGTTTGATTTCAGGGTTACTTATTTTATTTGGCTGCTAGCACATGAGAAGATCAATACTCAAGACCTACTGTTTAGAATGAAAATATCATCGGTCAATCATTGTCACCTCTGCGAAACCAATCTGGAAAGCTATCAACATATTTTTGAAGATTGTCCTATTACTATTGGCATCTTCACTAGATGTGGTCTCTTAAAAATGCAAATCGGTTTCAAGAAGCCTCAAGAAGCACAATGAACACACGATAAGCACACCTTGGCAGATGATGGCCATCAAGGCATCTCTCTGGTGGTCGATTTGGAAAGCCCAATGTCATTCCAAAACATCACAATAAACACAGATAGAATCATTCAAGAAGCACGACTCATCTGCTCGATTCGGTAGGGAATCCGAATACTAGATTAATTCTTAAAATATTTGGAGGTCCAACCGAAACTAAAGTGGTTGTTGAAACATTGGTATATCCTTAGATAACATAATTAGTGTTTGTGCAGAGGTGTCACCTCTGGTGGAATCCGAGGGAGCGACTTCCGATGCTAAGAAATCGGCCTTTCTAAGTACCCGAACAAAGACAAATACTCTGCCGAACCCTATCAAGATCTGAAGGTTTGGAAGTGTTTATTTCTGGTAGAAGTCTTTTTTTGCAGGATAATGGGTCTGTGTAGGGCAGGACGGTGATAGTACGACTAACTGTTACAATGGTGGCTGGATTGAGATTGAGGGTTTTTGTTGACACTCTAGACTCTTATTTTCGTATCTCCAGCTGATGTGCGGGTTCTCTCATTCTTTGGCCTAATTAAAATTTAAACGCTATCTGTCTGGGCTGGTTGGTTTTCTCTTAAGATGAATGAATGTTGAATCATTTTCAAAAAAATAAAATAAGGACATCACCGTGGAGATCATATGTAATTTGCAGATGCGTGACTTCTTCCTGAGAGTAATTGGAAGATTAAGATCCTTTACAGTAAGCGCATCATCCCCCAATAAGATGAACATTTGTCGTAAAAGGCAAGGTCCCAGTAACATTAATTTTAATTTATATGGCGATGTTTGTATTTTGCAACATTGTTCTTTTGAGAGGTGCGCACATAAGAAGTCTCATGGATAACCCCCTAAACCAATTGAAATCATGCAACTGAAAAGAAGAGCGCATTTTTACACAACGATACAGCCAGTTGATCCTCATGCACAACGATGAAGCGGGTTCCATGCAACTGACATTAAAATCATACAACCCATTCTTGACTCTCATGTTGTGCTATAACAAGGAACACATTCTGACACAGCCAGAACTGACGGATAAGAATGGGAGAGTGCTTTGTGGAAACAAGAAGACATGTATGCACATATTTGGCTCTCTGGGACTCTTGTCACGGAGATTGCAATGATATCGTAAACTAGCCCACCGCCAAGACGATGTGGGATATCTTGGCAGCCACATATGGCCAAGCGAAGAATGAGCAAGGTTCGAAATCTCGATTTTGATTTCGTTTCGGTCCCCTTCAAACCCGAAATTTTGATCGTTTTGATGGAAATGTCGAAAATGACTCAAAAAGCTATTTTTCGACCATTTTTTGTAAATTAAGATCTTCCAAGTTATTACAACATTAAATAACTTACAAATACACACTTATATCACACATATCGGTCATATCGTCCAAATCGGCGTTAATGTTGATTCTTGGCTTATACATACTAGAAATTGATATCATCCAATCCAAGATCTTAAAACAACAATAGCTTACAAATGCACACTTATATCACACATCTCTCATCTCTACGCCTTATATCACACCATATCGGTCATATCCGACATATTGTTGAGCTGACTGATAGATACTGGAAATGGAAATCAAAATAACTAAGTTAACAAAACTTAGAAGACGTCTTTTGTTAATAAAAATAGATGAGCATTTTGATTCTAAAATGTAGATAATGATTAATTAAACAATGTTTTGTTCATAGGAATAATGGTCGTGGACAAAGTTCTAATGGATTACAGAATTAATTACAGACTTGTTGAAGAAAATGAGGGAAATTAGCGAAATTTTACCGATATCAGTTGAAATCCAGGAAATTTTATACTGAAACCCATGAATTTCAACTGAAATGGATCGCTATGTTGAAATATTATCGAAATTTCAATCGAAATATGGGAAATCGACATATATAGGAGTTTCGATACCCATGACCTCTCAAAACCGAAATTTTGATGAAATTTCATCGAAATTTCGCGATGTTTCAATCCATGAGAATGAGGCGAAGGTGCTTCAGTTGCGGTTTGACATCTACACGAGCGAGCAGAATGGTTGTCATGTGCATAGATTCTACTCTTCGCTTCATGACATGTTCGAGAAGTTTCAGAGCTTCATGCCTGTGACTGCATCTACTGAGCAACAGATGGCGTACAGGAACTCCACGATAGTTAGATTTTTCTTGACTGTATACCCTGAGTATGAGGTAGCATGCACACAACTTCTTATTGATGCAACCATACCTTCCATGGAGGAATCATATAATCGTCTCAACAGGATCACTGTCCCACCATCTACCATCACATAGATCTCCTCGGCTATGGCTACATCTCACGACAGGGGAGGTTCTACTTAGTTTAGAGGGTGTGGTTCTCGTGGCAGAGGAGGCAGGGGTCAGCATGGTCCAACACATTTTGCTGTCGTCCTGGTCATTTAGAGGATAAATGCTATCATAAGCATGTATATCTTGCTTTTGCTCATGTAGCTGAGCAATCAGGGTCTCTGGATAGTTCGACCCCATTTACAGATTCACGACTACATTACATTGTCTCCCATCTGAGGGAGATAACGACTTTTGCTACCAGCTCCACTACAGGTTCCCCAGAAATTGTAGCCTCTACGAGAGCATCTTCGAGCTCCTCAAGTATAGCCTATGTTTTTACTAGTTATAGCAGTGTAGATATGATAGAGTGGATCATGGACTTTGGTGCTTCCCATCATCTGTGTGGAGACAGAGCACTATTCAGTTCGTTCAGATCTGTAACCCATGGAAGGTCGCTTGTCATTGCGAACGGGAGTCATTTACCTATTATAGGACATGGGGATGTTTATTTGACAACATCCATGTATATGCAAAATGTCCAAAAATATATGTGTGATTTTGAGATGAATTTACTTTCTGTAATTCAGATCACTAAGGATTTGCATTGTTGTGCCTTTTTTGGTTTCTCTTCTCTTGTATTTCAGCCTCAGGACATACTCACATGCAAAGTGATTGGATGTGACCGTGACCAAAGGGGCTCTACAGATTGATCCAATCTCCATATACTGGTGCCACTACCGTTCCTACTGAATCAATCTCACCTTACATATGGCATCTTCGATTTGGTCACCTTCCTTTATAGAAACTGTGTCATGTCCTCCCACAGATCTCTACGCGTTCTACCTTCTTGTGCGAGGCTTGCCAGCTTGGAAAGCATCAACGTTCTTTTCCTGGTCGTCAGAGTCATAGTAGCAATCATTTATCTGAGCTTGTCCATTTTGACATTTGGGGTCCCACTCGTGTTCCTGATTACCAAGGACTCGTGTTTTATCTTGTAGCTGTGAATGATTTTCTAGACTATCTTGGTATTTTCTTTTGAAAAACAAGTCTGAAGTTGGGTTCGTCATTAAATCTTTTATTATTGAAATAAAAGATGTTTTCTCTGCTAGTGTTAAGTTTATTCGCTCCGACAATGCCTTAGAGTTCTGCACATTGCAACTGTCTGAGTTCTTCATGTCTCTTGGCATCATACACCAGATCTCATGTGCTTACAGTTCTCAGCAGAACGACGTTGCAGACGCAAAAATCGTCACTTGATGTGACCAGGACATTTTTGATCCAGAGTCGTGCTCCACACTCTTTCCGGGGTGGTACTGTTCTCACTGCTTGCTACCAGATGATCCGTATGCCATCTTATGTTTCAGGAGAGAAGATCCCTTTTTTGATTGCATTTCTCGAGGACATGTTCCCCTTACACCCGAATGTTTGGCTCTGTCGCTTTTGTTGACCACCTGACTCCCATTTGTGACAAGCTCTCCCTAAAGCTGTCAAATGTGTTTTTGTAGGCTACTCTCGTACCCAGAAGGGGTACCATTGCTTCGACCGACCTGTTCAGCTATGTTAGCGCAGACGTCACCTTTTTTGAGTATGTTATATATTTCTCTCCTAAAGGTGACATGTTGACTCTGTCTTATTCTGGAGAGGAGGTACCCATGCCGCCTCCTCCAATGGCACCACCAACTTCAGTCCCACCAGTACCTCCACCACCACCTCCACATGCTCTTGTGACTCCTCCTCAACCACCACCTAGTATCCTGGCCCACTTGTTGTCACGCTTCTATGTTCGCAGGCCTCCAACAATTCCCCTGCTCATGGGCCTTCCCCGTCATTCAACACGCTCCATGTATGTAATGAGCACATTGTTTGTACTTATGGCACTGGTGATTTGTCCATGCAGTAGTCTACTTTACAAGATGAGTATGTACCCTCTCAGGATGCTAGTTTACAGGTTGATGAGGAGGCATGTAATCTTGATGTGCCTATTGCTCCGCGGAAGCAGAGACGTACTTGTGCTACTTATCCTCTTGTAACTCATGTTTCTTTGGGGTGACTCTCAAAGGATTTCTGAATGTTTGTCATGGGCCTGTCAGTCGTGGAGATACCATGGACATACGAGGAGACGATATATGACAATCAACGGCGTCTTGCCATAGAGGAGGATATGGCCACTCTATAGTCACATGGCGCATGGAGCATTGTTATAGCTCCTCCAGGAGCATCTGTCGTGGCATGCAAATGAGCGTTCATGGTGAAGCACCGAGCAGATGACAACGTGAATCGCTACAAGGCAAGGCTTATGGCACGTGGGTTCAACCAGACGTATGTGGTGGACTATCATGATATTCTCTCCAGTGGCTTGGCATTCTACACTGTGGATCCTTCTTTCTATTGCAGTGACATAGGATTGACCTCTATATCAGCTTGATGTGAAAAATGCGTTTATGTATGGTGACTTGCAGGAGGAAGTTTACATGTAGCAGCCGCCGGGGTTCGTTACTAAAAGGTGTCATATGGTGTGTAGACTTCATAAGGCTATCCGTGGCCTTAAGTAGAGTCCAAGAGCATGGTTTCAGAAGCTCTCGATCTTGATAGAGCATCATGGATTCATGAGATCGACTGCAGATCATTCACTGTTCGTTCAGAGGTCTCAGAGAGGTACAATTGCTATACTGGTTTATGTTGATGATGTAATTGTTAAAGGGGATGATGTGCATGACATTCATGCAGTTAAGGATTTCCTTTGTTAGTAGTTTGTAATCAAGGACATTGGCGATTTTCGTTACTTGGACTTGAATTCGTCAGGAACCAATGAGGTCTTGTTATGACCCATGGGAAGTACATCACAAATCTTCTCTCTGAGACATGCATGGCAGATTGCAGTCTTGCCACTACTTCTATGGACACGAGTATGAAATTGTATGATGATGACATAGAGGAGGTAGATAAGAGGAGACACATGGAGCTCGTTGGGAAGTCCTTATATGTAATGATCAGCGGACCAGATATATCATTTGCAGTGAGCAGAGTGAGTCAGTTCAGGGAGCAACTTAGACATGTACATATGGATGCAATCCGTATGATTCTGAGGTATTTGAAGACATCTCCTGGCATTGATCTTTTATTTAACATAGGAACATCCCTTGCTGTTGTCGTATGCACAAATGCAGATTATGTGGGATGTCCCAAGGCCAGGAAGTCTACCTTAGGTTTTGCTGTATTCATAGGGAGCTCTTTGGTGTCATGGAAGAGAAAGAAGCAGACATTGGTCACCAGATCGAGTGCAGAGTTCGAATAAAGAGCCGTGGTATAATGGAGTACAGAGATTGTGGGTCATATCCGTTCCGACTGACCTAGCTATTGATGTGCCTCTTCCCATGCTTCTCCAATACGATAACCAGGCTGCTGTTTTCATTGCCAGCAACCCTGCCTTCCATGAGAGGACCAAGCATATATAGGTAGACTGTCACTACACTTGTGACATGCTTTAGAAGGGTTTCATATCCACTTCTCATGTCAGCTCAGGAGAACAGACAACATACGTGTTCACCAAGGCCCTAGCTAGAGGGCCATGCAGAGATGTTCCAAGCTGAGCATGATTGATATCTACGTTCCAGCTTGAGGGGAGAGTCTTGAGATATTAGTTTTTTATTGTTCTACACATTTCCTTTTCTTTTAGTCTACATTATGTAATTTGCCCAAACATGTTTCTCCTCTATATAAGAGAACCCTAAAGCCTCATGAAGAAGCAACTCCTTATTTTCTCTTCACATATATAACTGATTCCGAATAAAAATGGACCATCCAGTCTACATCCCTTGTCAAAGCTCATGCCATACTAGTTACAACTCACAACTTATAATTATCACGATTTTTGTGCCCTTTATTGTTTAAAGTTGTTATTAACATCAAATATTTTGAGTTTGGAATGTTTAACATCTGTGGATAATTAGTTTCTGTTTGTCAAATACCCATATCCAGATCATAAATATTGATTTTGCATCTGCATTCGTATTTTGAGGATATGAGGATATGATTTTGAATTTATTGAATAAAAAAGTAAAAGGATGCGATAGTACCTAGATTCTTATTTGTATCCACATGTGTTTATCCCCAAGTGCGGTGTCAAAAAGACCACCTTACAATCTCTCATTGAGCCTCCTTCTGCATATCACAAGTGTGAACATGCCTTCGAGGGTTAAACTCTTGTTTAATACCTTTAACTGCAAGTCTTATTGGGAAAGAAAAGGTTACCCTTCCTTTCTGAGATGCATCATTTCATGATATGTTTGGAAGACCTGTCTCACATTCTTCTTTTAAGAATATAAGGTCCTTTAGATCTCATATGCATTATTGTAGTGGATCACCTCATCTGTAATACGATGTATGGCACCGCTCAAGAGCCATGCACTTATTATGATTATGACTGATATTAGAAAGTTCGCTGACCATCGAGCATAAATGGTCTCGTTTAACTTGACCATCAGTCCATTGAAGTAGTTCTACCTCGCGCTCCGGGGTTGTAGATGAGCCTCCATACATTTGAGTCGTAAACAGAATCAACACATATCTAACCTTTGCTTAAAACATGGTAAAACACTGCAAATTGGAACACATGCATTGAAGAGGATGCAAAGACGACCTTCAGCAACAACTCGGGATGCACATGGCTGCAATAGGTTGTAAAGGACCTTTATAGAAACACGACGACAGTATGCGGCTATCATATACGGGTTTGAGGTGTTACCATGGCCGGTCATCGTGGGGGTGGATGACATTTATTGCAGAAACTGGCAACAGTTGTTCGTGGGTTGTGGCAAAGACTAACTATTGCCGCCGATAGTGTAGTGAGGGTCCCAAAATGAAGCGACATCAGAGTTTGAGTGGGGGATGGAATGAACCATGTCAAGAGGCTATAATAACCTGGTTTAGGATTGATACCATGTAGAAAGAAATGGACAATGATTATTTTTGTTGATACTCTACCTTTATCCATGGATAGATTAAAATAGGAATACATAAACATGGAATGAAATTAGAAGGGAAAAACATCATAGATAATCCCGAGGATCTCTAGAGGATATTCTAAAGAGTTAAAAGATCGTGAAGAATTTGTTACATATAAAATAAATTCCAGTATTATATGTTAAAATGGATTATACAAGTGCATATAATAGTAAATTTATATCCACATCCATCTTGAACTTAAAAGTACATTATATGCTAGAATGGATTATACATGTACATATAATGTAAAACAATTCCCATATCCAATTTAAAATGGATAAGGATACATATTTCCAAATTGGAATAGAGAAAAATGTAGTGGATAAGATGGGGGATATACTTGTATCTAGGGATGAAAATGAATACAAATATATCCGTATTCATTAGTATTCACATTCGTTAAAAGAAGGATATGAATGTTATTTTTTTAAATCTGACGAATATGAATGCGGATACAAATATAAAAAATCAACGGTCGACGAATACGAATACGAATGTGAATCCAACAATCCCAAATTTCACGAATACAGATACGAATGTGAATATTCAAATTTTAACGGCTATGAATGTGAATATTCATTTTTGTATGGATTAGCGAGTAAAAAAATATAATAATGTTAACTTGGGTGGGAATATTTGAAAATTTACGTTATACCCACTCTCACCGGCCCCAAACCAAAATCGTGTTTCCTGAATCCCCCAATCCCCAAATCGACAAACCCTATTCGCGCGCCTCCCTTCCCTTGCACGTGCTCCTCCTCCAATTTCTCATGCCTTATCTAGTAGTGCATGATCCTCCTCCAATCGCCTCTATCGTGAATCCTTCTCCCATGCCTTCTACACCTATCTCGCCATCGCCGACGACACCGTCGGCATCATCCATGTCTTCTTTTTTTCGTTGTTTTCTTCCCTTCTTTCATGTTTTGGTTCCCTTGTTCGTGTTCTTTCTTTCTAAACTACCTTACATGAATACCATGAACTTCGCAAATGTAGGAAATCTAGCTCTATAAGTTACATAAATAAGATAAATGCAGAGGAACATAATCATTTATCTATGTGGCTGTTCAACTTTTTCCTTTCTTCAGACAGTGAAATTTGTGAGAGGGAAGACTACAAGAGAGAGCTAAAACACCCACACTAGATGTCTTGCAATATTACACCATCGGTAAAAATAGAAACCCTAAAAAATCGTGTAAAATTCTTTCACAGTATTAATACTGCCTGGTCTTGCATTTTCTTTTTTGTTAACAAGAACCTATAGTTATCCATTTCTCTAGTCCAGAAAGCTGAAACTGCGGAGATTTAGGGACAACTTTCCAATATTACAAATTATTTGGCAAAGAATCCATTTAAGGTGATTTTATAGGATTTGAGCGCTAACGATAAACTCTTTTTTCATATTATTCGCTAAGAAACTTGAATACATGTCAACTTGTTAGAATTGCATAGTACATTAAACATATTTTTCAGTTTCCTTAGACATATAGAAGTTTAATTTGAAGCTAACATGCTTATAGATTTTTAGTAAATTAGGTTATCTATAAAATTCGTATATTAATCCAAATTCGTTTGTCAAATATTCGTATCCGAATTGCCAACATTCGTTTTACACCCGCATTCGTATTCTGAGGATATGATTATGCATTTTACGCATTCGTATGATATTCGTATCTGTATTCGTATCAGAATTTTAAAAAGGATAAGGATATGATAACACCTATATTCGTATCCGTATCCGACCGTTTTCATCCCTACTTGTATCTGCTTATAGATGATACATGATGTCCCTCGTAGGTTGAATTAATCTTCTCTTATAAACCCATTTTGGAATCTAGAAGAGTGTTCGAATTTGGTGTAGTATAGACAAATGAATCACTAAAAATGCGAACCTTTGTAGTTTGTACTGATGATTCGTAATTTTTGGCAATGCTCAAATCGTTCCGATATGTTGCAGAGAACTATAGAAAGAAGACATGCACGACAATCACTAATAAGGATGTCAAGGATTGGCCAAAGTATTTGTTGAGAAGAGGAATAAATGAGATGTTTATTCCATATAGCTAGGGTCTCTTATATAGAGAGAAAATCCTAGAGAGTACAAGGGTTACGAAACCCGAAGTGTCCCAGGGGGTTACGGAACTCGAAGGGTCACAAAGAGTTATGGAACCCGAAGGGTCACGGGGGTTTACGGAACCTGAAGGGTCACATGTATAAATGTAAATATAGTAACTATAACACTCTCCCTCAAGCTGGAGCTGAGAATGCTGCAGCTTGTAACAAAAAGAAAAAGTATACACCACATCTTCACACGATGCATCATAAGAACATATGTCCGCTGCTGGTAGAAGACCTTGCTCGAGGACGGGTCTGCGGCTTTCTAGCCATCAGAATGTATCTCTGCCATTCCTGTAGAGTCACTACGATATCAGGTCACCGGAACATATCTCTATCGTGTCTGCAGGTCACCGGAACACATCTCTGTCGTGCATGGAGAAGAATCATTGTAGAAGAAGTCCATCACGGAGTAATATTCGGGTCGTAAAAGAAGAAGTATACGCCATGATGAAGAAATCGATGCCCGGTGAAGACGAATGGTCTAAGTAGCAGTCTGGCAGCAATGATCCTGAAGAATCATCTCTGAAGCTCCAGCAGAGAGGAGGTGGCAGATGGTGCTGCTGGGGACTCGGACTACCTTGCACGAGACTATCGAATCCACGGGCGACGTAGGAGGTCCAGCCCTCTCTCCTTGTCGGCGGAGAGAGGGCTGGTGGTGGCAGCAGATTTAGGGTATTAGGCTTTGATCTAGGACCGTCGCTCTGATAGCATGTTGAGAAGAGGAACAAATGAGATGTTTATTCCATAGAGATAGGGTCTCTTATATAGAGAGAAAATCCTAGAGAGTACAAGGGCTGTTGGAAGGGGGGGGGGGCTCCAGGCGGTGCCGATGACGTAGGAGGTGTGACTGGAGCTGCTGGAGCCTCGGGCAGTGCTTTAGGTACCACGGGAGGTAGCAACGGTCCGTCAGTCGTGGTAGGGCAACAGACGTCTTGAAGAATCATCTCTGAAGCTCCAGCAAAGAGGAGGTGGCAGCTGGTGCTGCTGGAGACTCGGACTACCTTGCACGAGACTATCGAATCCACGAGCGACGTAGGAGGTCTAGCCCTCTCTCCTTGTCGGCGGAGAGAGGGCTGGTGGTGGCGACAGATTTAGTGTATTATGCTTTGAGATATAGGACCATCGCTCTGATACCATGTTGAGAAGAAGAACAAATGAGATGTTTATTCCATAGATCTAGGGTCTCCTATATAGAGAGAATATCCTAGAGAGCACAAGGGTTAGGAAACCCGAAGGGTCCCAAGGGGTTACGGAACTCGAAGGGTCACAAAGAATTGCGGAACCCGAAGGGTCATGGGGGTTTACGGAACCTGAAGGGTCACATGTATAAATGTAAATACAATAACTTTAACAGTATTAAATGGGTCCTTGATTAGTTCAGGTTACCTATCCAACCTAGTTATTATTCTTCAACTTACATTATTAGCTTGGCTAAAATGCTTGATTTACATTTTTCCCAACCAAATGGAAGGGTATGAACTTCCATCCTTCTTTCGTAAAAGCTTTAGTGGATTTTCCAGACTGTATTCCTAATGTGTCCGATTTACCCTCTTTTGCAATTAATTTTGCTATACCCACTGATCCTTTCCAAGCGTGAATTCTATGTAATGTATGGTTGTACCCAAGGGCATATAGATTGAAGTGGATTCTTCTTTTTTATCAATAGAACCGTTGAATGTCATTTTTAGAAAATAGATGAGGGTAGAATAAGAAATTTTGATTTCCTGTTCTGAAGAGGAAGAGATAAGGGCACTATAATCTTAATGTGTCTTATTTACCCTCATTTGCAATCAATTTTGCTATACCCACTACTCTAGCTAATTTCCCATCCTTTCCAAGCATGATTTCTATGTAAAGTATGATTGTGCCCAAGGGCATATAAACTGTGAATCTTCTCTATCCGGTGGTTGGCTTTCAGGAAGTGTTTCATTTTTTGGCTAGACAACTGGACGGGCCTGGGAGCATTGGATGAGCGTTACTCGCGGCTACTAGCGCTTTTTTGGACCAGAGATTGAACGAGTTCTTGTCATTGCCCAACAACTTGGCAGATGTTGGGGGAATTGGATCTGGGAAAGATCATTTTGTTTGGGCCATTGGTAGATTCTCGGTAAAGAAGGCATATCGGATTTTTGCATGCAACCATGATATGAACCAGGAAGATATTGTCAAAGACTGCAGGATTGTTTGGAGTAGTAGAATTTCACAGAGGATCACTGTCTTCCTTTGGCTTGCACGAAATGGTCGGCTGCTCACTAAAATACGTCGGGACAATTTCTTACACATATGAGATGTGATTTACGGGAGATGAGATGAAGATTAAGAGGACATTTATCATTTATTTTTCAGATACAGAATGTCTTCTCTGGTCTGGGAGGGGGCCGGTATCACGTGGTTTGAACAGATGATGGCACGCCATCCCAAGAGGAATGCTCCCCAGCTTTTGCTCTTCTCTGGCTCATTTGGTGCGCGCGAAATGAGTCTATTTTCAGGAGTCAACATTTTTATCCAGAAAATGTATTGGGTCACTACATGACCTTCTTAGTTTCGGTGCGTGGTTGTACTCTTGATGTTGCAACCTCATCTCATCTAATAATAATAAAAATTTTTATGGTGGTTCTCATCTCGGGATTTCACCCTTGCTTCTCAAACAGTAAGGGGTTTGATGATAGTAATCCGATCCTTTTAAGAAAATACATTAAGTTGCCTTTCTTAATACAACAACAACAAAGCCTTTTCCCACAATTAAGTAGGGTCGGCTACATGGATTCTTCGCCTCCATTCAGATCTATCTTGGGTCAATCTCGGGCTTATATCCACAAAACAAAGATCCCTTCGTATGGTCTCTTTCCAACACTTCTTGGGCTGTCCCCGCCCTCTCTTAGCCGGCTCAACATCCCAACATCGCATCTCCTAACTGGTGCATCAGTTGATCTTCTTTGCAAATGACCAAACCATCTTAAGCGGTTTTCTCGCATCTTATCCTCGATCGGAGCAACACCAAATTTCTTTCTGATTGCATCGTTCCGAATCCGATCTTTACGTGTGTGTCCACACATCCACCTTAGCATTTTCATTTCTGCTACAACCATTCTCTGCACATGTCTATGGTTCACATGCCAACATTCAGATCCATAGAACATAGCAGGTCTCACGGCTGCTTTGTAAACTTTCCTTCAATTTTTAAAGGAATTTTCTTATCACAGAGAACAACAGATGCTCCTCTCCACTTTAGCCAGCTGCATTTATTCTATTAGTAACATCTCCATCAATTTCCCTATCATGTTGCAAAATAGATCCCAGATATCTAAAAGAATCTCTCTTCTGAATGTTATCATCACCAATCTTCACCTCAATTCCTTCACCATTGCTTCCATCATAGGTGCACCCCATATATTCTGTCTTAGCCCTACTTATACGAAATCCTTTACTCTCCAACTCATGTCTCCAGACCTCAAGCTTCTCATTTATTCCATCTCTAGTCTCGTCAGTCAACACAATATCATCATCAAATTACATACACCAAGGTACCTTATCCTGAATGTGACTTTTCAACTTGTCCATAATCAAAGTAAAAAGAAATGAACTCAAAGCTGAACCTTGATGTAAACCAATGTTGATGTCAAAATAGCCAGTCTTCCCAGACGGGGTCCTTACACAAGATAAAGCCCTATCATACATGTCCTTTATGAGGTTAGTGTATAGGACAAGCACTTGTCTCTTCTCCAAAACTCTCCACAATATCTCTTGTGGGACAGAATCATAAGCCTTCTCCAAATCAATAAAGATCATATGGAGATTCTTCCTTTTAGCTCTATAAATCTCCATTGTTCTCCTCAGCAAATGGATGACTTCAATAGTTGAGCGACCTGGCATGAATCCGAATTGGTTTTCTTTGATGTTGGAAACTTGCCTCAACCTTCTCTCGATCACACGTTCTCAAATTTTCATAGTGTGACTCATCAGCTTAATATCTCTATAATTTGAACAATTTTGAATGTCTCCTTTATTTTTATAAAGAGGCACTACGATATTCCTCCAATCTTCAGGCATTTTCTTGCTTCGCCAAATAACATTGAATATATTCGTAAGCCAAGTCAAACCGCGCTCACCTAAAACTTTCCATACTTATACAGGGATGTCATCCGGTTCTACACCTTTCTCAGGTCTCATAACCTTCAAAGTCTCCTCTACTTCCTTTCTTTGTATCCCGTCTATAGCTTGCACGATTCAAGTAACTTTCACTACTAGCTAGATCACCCAAAGTGATCTCTCTATTTCCTTCCCCAATGAAAAGTTTATGGAAGTACTGCTCCCATCTAGTCTCTATATCCTTCTGAGTAACAAGCACATGACCTTCCTCGTCCTTAATGCATCTCACTTGAGAAAGGTCTTTGGTCTTTCTTTCTCTTGCTTTGGCCAACCTGAATATATCCTTCTGGCCCTCCTTAGAGTCGAGATTTTTATACAAAATTTCATAAGCTTTCGAGTTAGCTTCGCTTACAGCCTTCTTTGCTTCCTTCTTTGCTTATTTGTAGTTTGTGACAGCTTCCTTTGTTTTATCCTTAGACACAACTTTAAAGCATGCCCTTTTAATTTTTAGCTTCTCTTGCACCCCTTCACTCCACCACCAAGCCTCCTTTTGACCTGAGACTCCTCCCTTTGACTCGCCTAGCTTCTCTTTGTCTACCTTTCGGATACAAGATGCTACTGCCTCCCACATCTCGTTTGCACTTCCACTACAATCCCAAGATAAATCTTCTAAAACCTTCTCCCTGAAACTCGATTGCTTCAGTGGAAGATTCCACCATCTAGTTCTAGTGATCTTAGGAACCCTCATTTTCTTTACCAGCCCTTTTATTTGTACATCCAAGACTAACAAGCGATGTTGGGTTGTCATACTCTCTCCTGGGATTACTTTGCAGTCTTTACAACACAACCGATCTCTTCTCCTCAATGCAAAGTAATCAATCTGTGTTCTCGTTGGCCCACTCTTATAAGTAATTAAATGCTCCTCCCTCTTCTTGAAGAGAGTGTTTGCTATGAAAAGATCATATGCCGTTACAAAATCCAGGACGACTTTTCCCTCTTCATTTCTATCCCCAAAATCATGTCCTCCATGAACACTAGCATACCATGAAGTATCTTTTCCCATATGTCCATTAAGATCTCCACCTATGCAAATCATCTCTCTTTGTGGGATTCCTTGTAAAATCTTATCTAGATCCTCCCAAAAAGCTTGTTTAGTCCTTTCATCTAAACCAATTTGCGGTGCATAAACTGAGATTATATTCAGAATTTCTTCTTCAAGCACCAATTTTAGCAAAATAATCCGATCCCCGAATCTTTGCACCTCAACCACACAATCCTTCAAATCCTTATGAACAACCACTCCAACACCGTTTCTACCCTTATCTTTACCTGAATACCAAAGTTTAAAGCCTGTTTTCTCGATCTCCCTTGCTTTCTCTCCAACCCATTTAGTCTCTTGAAGACATAGTATATGAATCTTCCTTCTTTCCATCGTATGATCATATCCACTATCTCCATCAATTTTCCAGTCAAAGTGCCAATATTCCAACTACCAATCGGCAACTTCCTTTGCAATCTCTTTTGGAATAACTTCTTTACTCGCATGCGTCCATTATGCGAGAACCCTTGTAAATTTTGGACTGCATCCGGGCGGTAATGCATCGGAACTAGCTTAATTACCCGCATGCGTTCCTCATGCGAGAACCCTTGCAAATTTTGAACTACATCCAAGCTACGATGTAGCGGTCCTTGCCAATTTTTCATTGCATTCAAGCGATGCAACGCGTCGCAAGTAGGGAACGGCCGAACAAAATCTGTATGTTTGCTTAAATCCATGTTGAAAAGATCCGACTGTCATGATGCAACATCCTAAATAATAATTTTTTTTAAAATATTATTTAGGAAGTTGTCTCCGACTATTTTACGCTGGTTGTCGGCTACCTAACGGAATCCTCCTCAATTACCCAGGCTTGGGACCGGCCATGGCTGTGTTTCTTAATAATAGATAAAAATATTGTACATGTGCTATTATTGTAATTCCCCAAGTGGTATGAGTATTTAAGATATTGGAATAGAGAAATATATAATAAATGCACTTATAATGGTGTTTCATTTATTAGGAACATAATTTCCCAAAAAAAAAGATTTGAGATAAAAACGCTAT
The DNA here is from genome assembly GCA_037367405.1 of Ottelia alismoides. NCBI lineage: Eukaryota > Viridiplantae > Streptophyta > Magnoliopsida > Alismatales > Hydrocharitaceae > Ottelia > Ottelia alismoides. The sequence goes on from JAZKJV010009806.1 coordinate 159,644, forward strand.
TTCTTTTATTTTGAAACCTGGCAAGGGTCTAAGGTAAGATCCCATCATAGAGATTAAAAAAGCAAAAAAAAAAAGAAACAATTTTTATTTTTTAAACATCTGGGGAATGTTAGTGGAAGTACCATTTGGTTCTTAATGAAAGCAGACTTCTTTTTTAAACCCATTTTAATGATTTTCAATATATATATATAAATGAAATTGGGAGTTTTTCTAGTTTTTTTTTGAAATAAGAAGGGAAAACACACACAAATGTCCATCCCAAGAATTGAACCGTGGTCCTTTAGGTGGTAGGCACACTGCACTAGACATACAAAAAACGGGTAGTTTTTCTAGTTCTAAAAGTTTTATAGCTAGAACTATTGTTTGAATCCATTTTTTGCTTTTAAGGCTCTTTTAAACCATTTGGATATGGACCGAACTGTCTCACGACGTTTTGAACCCAAGTCATGTATCATTGTAATGAGCATTAGAGCATTGAGGGGACTTTTCCCTAATACGAGAGAACCAGGGAAAACGTACTCTGGTGTATACTTGTTATCATGCCCACGTTTAGTGTTGGATAGCCAAGTTTGAGCAGATAACTACTGATATCATCTAAGTCATAAGCCCAACCCAAAATAAGTGTTCTTCTATTCTGACTTTCCGGGGAGCCGCCAATCGCACGACAATGACGAGTCCTTTGCCCCTGCGCTGATGGGGTGTCAGAAGCATTAAGAATTCAAGATATGGTATTAAGAATCCAAGATAAGGTAACTGTGAGATGAGCCGTTTATTATTACAGTGGAAGTGCATGGGCGTATGCTGTTGAGGCATCCTAGCAGTTTGAGAGATTTGAACCTTCTTTGTATATGGTTGGAGTTGGTGTATGAACAAATGCCGGGAAGGCTCACAGTTTGACCAATTGCCATTGTCTGGTCTAGTTTCTCAACTCTGCCGAATAGGCAACATTTTGGTCCTCAGACATTTCAAGGGGCTGTATGTTGATTCCATAATTTATAGGAATGTTGTATAGGTGTAAAACATTTGTACGATTTTGTGCTTGGTGCCGATGTATGATTCTGTGCTTGCTGCCGGTCTTTTCACAGATTGTCCTTGTGATTCCAAACATGCCCAAAATACTTTCATCGTGATTGGTGATTACAAGTGTTAATGGGATACACATTTGAAGTACTTAAGCTAGTTGAATACATTTGAGTGCATGTGCCTATGTGCGTGCTCTTTCAGACTTTAATTACTCGTGATCTATAATCTAAAAAAGACTACTTATTTTCCTTCTCATTTTGCTTAACTAGTAAATGGTTTTCCAGGACTACTAGTAATCAAGTCTGTGTGATGCCCCAAATTCACAGTGCAGTCAAAGTTGTGAAGTTAGCTCCCGGCTTGCCTCCAGTGAACCTTCCTCCTTCTGTCCGCGTGATCTCTCAGTCAGCTTTCAAAAATTACCACGGTGTTCCATCTTATTTGCAGGGCAAAGAGAGGAATTTATCAGTAGGAAATGGAACTGTAAGGTCAAAACAGGTCTCCAGCGACCTTACCAATGTGGATTTGCGGGCTGAGCCAAGCGGCAGACTTGACCCACGTATCACTGAAGAAAGCCAGCCGGGATCAGAGCTTATGCATCCCTTACTGTTTCAAGCTCCTGAAGACGGGTATCATGAGTATTATCCAAATAATGATGGGTCAATTACTTCAAAAACTTTGAACTTTTTTTCCAGACATTTACACCGGCATAATTCCCATTCTCATGTGGCCGAACTATCGGATAGACATGTTGATTCGTTTCCATCGACACAATCCAAAGAATTATCTTCACATGTACAAACAATTGATTTCCATCCACTTTTTCGGAAAACTGTTAATGAGAACTCAGTTTTCAATATTAGATTTGCAAACAATAATGGACCTGATCATTCAGAACACATACAAGAAAGCTGCTTGCCATTCTACCCGACTGATGATGTTGCATGTGAACCAAAGGCAGACCAGGGCCATCTTTGGGATAATTCAGTATCTAGTCAATATGAAAGGGAAAGTGATCTTGACTTGGATATTCACTTGTGTTCTACAACAAGTAGGACGGACATGATTGTGGCTAGTCATAAAAGCACCGGACCCAGCAGTATCAGCTATCGAGGAAATAGAACTGCTGGAAACACAACGGTGTCCTCACCATCTGCCAAGAAAGACTATCATATTAATGCAGTCATTCAACAAGGTATTAACTCTAAGTTGCTTGGCAGTGGTTTGATTCGGATGACCTTGCCAAGGGATGCAGTTTGCAGATCCACAGCTAACAATGTGGAAGATGAATTCCTCAAAGAGATCATAATGGAACAGGAAGAGCTGAGTGATACTGATGAAGATGTTGGGGATGTCGAGTTTGAATGTGAGGAGATGGATGACTCCGAAGAAGAATTAGACAGTGAAGACCTTGCTACCATTCCTAATCAGGTGTACTATTTCTTCATTTTCTTTGATGCTATCTTTGCTTTAAATTTGTGTCAAGAATCAAATATTATTACATATCTTATTCTTAAAAGCCATGTGCGATTTCAACTTGGAAAAGGAATTAATGTAAACTTCTTTTTTGAAATGCTGAATGATGACCGTCCTGCAAGGATAATAATCAATTAATCCTTTGAATCAAAACCATGAATGACTACATAACCAGGTTCAATACACCCACTAAGAACTAGAGCACATCTGCATTGCATACAAGTTTTTAGCAGTAAGCATACATTTTCAACCTAGTAACTCTCCTGTTTGAACAACTCGGCATTTCTTTGTGTCTAGCATCCACTTAACAATCAAAGGTGGACTTTCATCAAGATGTTGTCAATAAGTATGTTCTCCACCAGCCCTCCTAGACAGAAAATCCTAAACTCATCAAAGTTGGAAACATCCTCCCAGGATAATCTTATCGATGTTGAAACTAGAAAAGCCTATGGACACATGAAATAAATGATCACATCTTTTTCACCACCTCCACTCACATGACAGATTTTGTCCATATTAAGGCCCCACCTACTTATAAAAACATTTGTAATCAATCTCTTCATCCTAAGTAGTTAGGCATGAGGTAGAAAATTACTTTCAACAATGTTGTCGATCTCCAAATCAACTGACAATCTAAAGTGACACCTTGGTCTTGGTTACTGTTAGCACTGTAAGTATCCTTTACCGGAAAAATAATCATCCCTCTACACCAATAATCTATCACCTCTCCATTAGGCGTGATGCCTCAAGCACTGCCAATAATGAAGTAAGTTCATGTAATCCTTGGTCTAAAACAGGATCCAAGGCATCAAATTTCGATTTCGGTCACCATTTCGGTGACCAACCAAAATGAAATTTCGGTCGAATTTCGATCACCTGCCGAAACCGAAATTCGATCGAAATTCAGCCGGATTTTGGTGAAATTTGATCCCATGATAGGATCTAGCCTTCTCAGAGAACATGTTGGAGGGCCCTTTTGAAAAAAAAAGATTTATGAGACCCGTGAGCATGGATGAACAAAACTAACTTAGTTAAGTATTGAATCCTAAAGATCGAGCCCGGGTCTACATCCAATATGCCACTATGAGTAATTTTTTTCCTTGGTTAATTGAATGATGAACTTAGCCATGGTCGGTATCAAGCTTGGGTAAATTGAGAAGGGTTACGTCAGGTAGCCGACAATCAACGTAAACCAATCGGGGACAAATTCTTAAATAGTATTTTTTAAATACTATTTAAGACAATCAAATCTTTTGAATATGGGGAATGGAGGTACCAAACTGTGAAGGAGAAGCATTGTGGGTCTCTTATAGGAATAAAGTAGACATTCAAAATTGTTTGAATTATAGAGGTATCAAACTGATGAGTCATACTGAAAATTTGGGAACATGTAAAGCTGAGGCAAGTTTCCTAACTAATTGAAAACCAATTCGGATTTGTGCCAGGTCGCTCAACTATTGAAGCTATCCACTTGTTGAGGAGAACAATGAAGATTTATAGAGCTAAAAAGAACCTTCATATGATTTTTAATTATTTGGAGAAGGCTTATGATTCAGTCCCAAGGGAGATATTGTGGAGATTTTTGGAGAAGAGACAAGCACCTGTCCTATACATTAACCTTATAGAGTATATGTATGATGGGACTTCATCTTGTGTAAGGATCCAGTCTGGGAAGACCGACTATTTTAACATCGGCATCAGTCTGCATCAAGGTTCAGCTTTGAGTCCATTTCTTTTTTACTTTGATTATAGACGAATTGACTAGTCACATTCATGATGAGATACCTTGAGAATCAGTATCGATAGCTGATCGATCATGTTACTAGTAATACCTTTGAAAAACTTGAGAATAACCCTCTCACAGGATCGAATAATGCATCTAGTTAGCTTATCCTCTGTCACAACAAACAACATATGTGCAACAGTGCAAGTGGATGCCCCTTCCTCACACTTATTGATTGAGTTCGCTCACAATGGGTTCTTTTTAGCAGAAAAGGGTGCCAAACTGTGAAAGCAAGCATCGAAATTCACCTCGGGGCTTTATGTTTACCCCCAACAACAAGACACATGATGACACATCTTTTCATCCAACGTAGTTAAAGGACATGAAAATCACATTTCCTTACTGTACTCCTAAGCTAAAGTGTCCTAAGCTTTTGCAATATCCACCTTTATAGGAAATCTTTCATCTTATTCCTTTACGAGTCTGAGATAATTTTTTGAAGCAACAATGTAGTTATCCGAAGGGTAGTCAAAGAGATGCTAAGTGAGTCGAAGGGAGGAGCTCCGGGTCAAAAGGAGGCTTAGTGGTGGAGTGGAGGGGTGCAAGAGAAGCACAAAGTTAAAAGAGCATGCTTTAAAGCTTTGTCTAAGGATAGAACGGATGAACTGTCACAAATTACAAAATAGCGAAGAAGGAAGTTAAGAAGGCTGTAAAAGCGAAGCTAAATCAACAACTTATGAAGTTTTATACAAAAATATCGACTTTAAGGAGGGTTAGAAGGATATATTCAGGATGGCTAAAGCAAAGAGAAAGAAAGACTAAAGACCTTTCTGAAGTGAGATGCATTAATGATGAGGAAGGTCACATACTTGTTATTCAGATGGATATAGAGACTAGATGGAGGCAATACATCCATAAGCTTTTCATTGGGGAAGAAAATATAGAGTTCAATTTGGAAGATCTAGCTAGTAGTGAAAGTTACTTGAATCGTGCAAGCTATAGATGAATATAAAGGAAGTAGAGGAGGTTTTGAAGGTTATGAGACATGGGAAAGGTGGAGGACCTGATGACATTCTTATAGAAGTTTGGAGAGTTTTAGGTGAGCATGGTTTGGTTTGGCTTACAAATTTATTCAATGTTATTTGGCGAAGCAAGAAAATGCCTAAAGATTGGACGAGAAGCATCGTGATACCTTTTTATAAGAACAATGGAGACATTTGAAATTGTTCAAATTACAGAGGTATCAGGATGACGAGTCACACTATGAAAATTTGGGAACATGTGATCGAAAGAAGGCTGATGCAAGTTTCCAAAGTAAAAGAAAACTAACTCGGATTCATGCCAGGTCCCTCAACTATTGAAGCCATCCACTTCCTGAGGAGAACAATGGAGATTTATAGAGCTAAAAGGAAGAACCTCCATATGATTTTTATTGATTTGGAGAATGCTTATGATTCTGTCCCACGGGAGATATTGTGGAGAGTTTTGGAGAAGAGACAAGTATCTGTCTGATACATTAACCTCATAAAAGATATGTATGATAGTGCTTTATCTTGTGTAAGGATACAATCTGGGGAGACTAACTATTTTGACATCAACATTAGTCTACATCAATGTTTACCTTTGAGTCCATTTCTTTTTACTTTGATTATGGATGAGTTGATTAGTCACATTCAGGATGAGAACCTTGGTATATGCTATTCACTGTTGATGTTGTGTTGATTGATGAACTAGAGATGGAGTAAATGAGAAGCTTGAGGTCCGGAGACATGCATTAGAGACTAAAGGATTTCGTTTAAGTAGGGCTAAAACTGAATATGTGGATTGCACTTTTGATGGGCAATGGCGATGGGATCGAGGTGAAGATTGGTGGTGATAACATTCATAAGAGAGATTCTTTTAGATACTTGGGAACTATTTTGCAACATGATGTGGAAATTGATGGAGATGCTACAGATAGAATAAATGCAGGTTGGCTAAAGTGGAGAGGAGCCTCTACTGTTATCTATGATAAGAAAATTCCTTTGAAAATCAAAGGAAAGTTTTACAAAGCAGCCGTGAATGTTGGCCTGTGAACCATAGATATGTGTAGAGAATGGCAGTAGAAGAAAATGTTAAGGTGGATTTGTAGACACAGACGTAAAGATCGGATTCGGAATAATGCCATCGGAAGGAAAGTTGGTGTAGCTCCGATCGAGGATAATATGCGAGAAAATCGCTTAAGGTGGTTTGGCCATTTGCAAAGGAGGTCAGCTGATGCACCGGTGAGGAGATGCCAGTTTTGGGATGTTGAGATGACTAAAGAGGGCGAGTAAGGCCTAAGAACTAAGAAGTTTTGGAATGAGACTACACGGAGGAATCTTAGTTTTTTGGATCTAAGCCCGAGAATGACCCATGATAGATCTGAATGGATGCAAAGAATCCATGTAGCCGACCCTACATAATGTGGGAAAATGCTTTGTTGTTGTGCACAATGTAGTTATCCATTACAGATCTGTTGGCAATATAAAGCAACTGCATAAGTTTGACCAAAGGCTCCCTAACTTCTTGGATCTTTAATATAAGAATCTTTGTAGCAAATTGATAAACGGATTTGTTTTGCAACCTGAAGTCCTAGGCATATTATGCCTCATCTTGTTTGGGTTATTTTGTGTCTCAAAAATCACAATTGACAATAAGGAATTTAGAGTCCATATGCAGAACATTAGTTCCCACCATTTCTTATACTACTACTCTGAGAACCCTCTGCACTTAGAAAACCGCTTGCTTTAGTTATGCCAATGATGTCTTTACTTCCTTTTCCATCATCGGCCTGAGCAACCATCTTGTTGCTCTTTAGTGTGCCTGGAAGCTTGTCTGCCACACACACCACCACCAAAACTCCCTTAGGTGATTTGCCGTGGAAGATATAAAATGACAACCAAAGCTTTCATTTCAATCTGACCCACAACCTCATTGCCGTTTACCTACACCTTATCTTTGTCCAGGGAAAAAGTGCGATGGTAATGGCGGTAATTGATAATTCTAGGGGAGTGAGTCATTGTTTATTGTCTCTTGGAGCTTGGTGGCTAGGACCGGGGTTTCCCAAGTTTCTGTCTCTCGTAGTGAAGTGCGTGATCTAACCAAGGAGTTCAATATTCAGGAGGTTCAAAAGGCAGTGTTTTTGAGGAAATCCTGATGGGTGTCCTGGGGTTGGACGTGTTTTCAATATTCTTGTTAAGGAAGTTTTGAGATTTAGTTGCAAAGAAGATGACTGATTTTACGATGGGGAATTTTGGTTGCGATCACCTGAACTACTTCATCTTTTTGCTGCCAAAGAAGGATGCTGGTGCTAGAATCGAGGACTTTCGTCCAATTACTTTATCTAATGCAATGTATTTAACTGTTGCAAAACTTTTGTCAAACCATTTGAGAGCAGTTCTAGGATTGATCATCTTGTACGTGCGTAACGCTTTTTTACTTTGCAAACATATGATGGACAATATGGTAATTGCTTCGGAGGTCGTGACTGATTGGACAAGGCGTAAGGTTCGAGGAGTATTGTGGAAGACGGACTTTTTTTTAAAGCTTATGACTGCTAATTGAACTTTTCTTTGGGCTTTGTTGCATTAGAGGGGTTTCCTCTACACTTGGATCTCCTGGGTGAAATGTTGTTTACGATCTCGTCTTGCGCTATCCTGGTCAATGGTCAGTTCCAGGATAGATTTTTCCAGCTTCAGATTGAGTCCGTCAGTGGTGTCATCAACCCTGTTGTTGTTTGTCTTAGCAGCTGACGCGTTGATGATCATTTGTAAACGGTCTAATGACTAGTTGTTTTTGTACTCGAGAGATGAGTTGTCTATGCCGATTCTACAAAATGCGGATGGCGCTATTCTTTTTGCAGAGCGCTGTGTAGAGAGGTGTTGGGAGATGTCAATAATTCTTGAGTTATTTGGCATCATCTCTGGGATAAGGCTTAATAGAGACATATATGTGTTTGTGCCTCTTGGTATGAATGAAGGAGAGATTTATCTTTCGAAGAACTGGTTTAGGTCTCCTCGAAATTATCGACCTTTGCAGTATCTTGGTCTCCCCTTGGTTGGGGGAAAGACATGACATGCTGACTAGTTGCCTTTGATTGAGGAGATAGAGAAAAGACTGGATGGGTGGAAGCCCGCATGTTTGTCTAGATGTGATGGAATGGTGCTTCTCAAGTCTGCCTTATAGGTTATTCTCATTTTCTTCCTATCTTCTAGACTTTGTCCTTTTGGTATTGGTGGGAACGATGCTTACAACTACTACGAGACTTTTTTTTAGTCTCCTTTTAGGGACTCTCCTAGTATGGCATTGGTGGACTGGAGGATGGTTGTCCTTTTTAAGGATGATGGTGGCGTTGGTGTTCTTATCCTGATGGAGAGGGATGGGGCAATGCTGTTTGAATGGATTCCCCCATTTGGGGTGTTAGCAATGACCTAGTGTGTACTTTGGTTCAAAGAATTTATGCCCCCTCCCCATCCTGGAGCCCCGAGAGATCGCTTATGCACTTACGTCATTTTAGAAGGGGATTTGTTGGGTGCTGTAGGGGGTGCGGTCAGTTCTATGATTGGTCTTAGGTGATGGAAGAGGTTTTTGATTTTGGTATTATGAATGAACGGAGGATGGAATCCTAAGAGGTTCACTCGCATGTTGCCTTGGCGCTTTATCCTGATATCTTTGTAGCTGATGCTTGTGATGGCGGTTCTTGCTTCCCGCCTTTTCATTACGATCTTTAGATCAATGGATGGTGGATATTTTGGAGTTGATGGAGGTGTTGGACTGACAATAGGTTCCTGTGCAGGGGTGTGATTGTTGGTGTTGGTCTGGTGGTAGATTTTTTTGTTTTGACAATCTACAAGAGCTTGAAGGGGTCGGTGTCTTTTGATCATGGTGGTTGTGTTACCGATTGCAGACAAATTTGGTGTTGGAAGGTGCCCACGAAGGTTAAGGCCTTTCATTGGCTCTAGAGGCATAGAAGGGTGATGACCGGAGATAGACGTGTACATTTCTTTTAGGGTGTTGTAGCCACATGTGCCTGATGCTTAGATGTTAACGAGGATGTCGAGGTCTCCTTAACACTACCTAACATTGCAGTATCTTGGTCTCCCTATGGTGTAGGGAAAAATGTGGCATGCTGACTAGTTGCCTTTGAGTGAGAAGGTGGAGAAAAGACTGGCCATGTGGAAATCCACTTGTTTGTCTAGAGGTGGTAGAATAGCGCTTCTTAATTCTATCCTATCAATTGTTCCCATTATTTTCCTCTATTTTAGACTTCTTTCTTCTTCTATGGATGGGGACGATGCTTGAAACTATTATGAGACATTTCTTTTGATCTTCTTCTAGGGTCTCTTTTGGTATTGCATTGGTGGACTGGTGGACGATTATCCTTTTTAAGGATGATGGTGGCCTTGGTGTTCTTATCCTAATGGAGAGGAATGAGGCACTGCTGTCCAAATGGATTTTCCCCATTTGGGGTGTTTAGCGACGACCTAATGTGTACTTTGGATCAAAGGATTTATGCCCCCCTTTTTGAGCCCTAAGAGAGCGGTTATGCTCATCACTATTTTAAAAGAGGATTTGTTTGGTCACTTCGGTGATGTAAGGATGCAACCATTTCTGCAATCGGTCTTAGGTGGTGGGTTAGGTTTTCGATTCTGGCGTGATGAATGAACAGAGGATGGAATCCTTGGCAAGAGGTTCACTCACCTGATTGCAATTGCACTTGATCCCGCCACCCCCATCCTATAGCTGATGCTTGTGATAGTGGTTCGTGCTTCCCACCTTTTCTTTCTCATCTATCAGATCATTGGATGGTGGATATTTTGGAGTTGATGGAGGTGTTGGACGGACGTGAGGGTCCTTTGTAGGGGTGTGATTGTAGGTGTTGGTCTGGTGGTAGTTTTTTCGTTCGGAAAGTCGACAAGAGCTTGAAGGGGGTCGGTGCCTTTTGATCATGGTGGTTGTGTTACTGCTTGCAGACAAATTTGGTGTTGGAAGGTGCCCACGAAGGTTAAGGCGTTTCTCTGGCTCTCAAGGCATGGAAGGGTGATGAGCAGAGATAGGCTTGCACGTTTCTTCTGGGGTGTTATAGCTACATATGCCCGATGCTTAGATGCTAACTTGTACACGAGGCATCTCTTCTTCAATTGTACAAGCTCGGAGGGTGTTCGGGAGAATTTTTCTCATACGATGATTGCAGCGAATTGTTTTGGCGACTTCTGGGAATCTATTGTCTTGAGCTCATGTGGTCAGAGGAGGATGGATCTAGCATTGTGACTGTTGTGTGGGCCTTGTGGTTGGCTAGGAAGGGGACAATGTTTCGTCGTGCTAGATTTTATGGTGAAAATGTGTTTGCACGTGTTAAGGTGCATGCTGAATCATGGTCTTTGTAGTTTTCTTTGGCTATTTAGCCCTTTACTTGTAAACTTGTGAATTAATGGCGAGGTTTTTCAGTGCACACCTATAATGTATTTATCCTTTTTCCTTAAATAAAAGATTTGGATATGGATATTTAACACATGGATACATATTATCGTAATCTTTGCAATTACGCATGCTACGGTGCTAGCTGAGTCTTGGTCATTGTGATTTCTTTGGCTATTTCTACCTTTTTTGAAAGAAAAAAGGTGCAAAATGTGATTTTCTTTGGCTATTTAACCCCTTTTATATCTTTTTTTGAAAGAAAAAAGGCTTGCTGTGCATAGGTGTATGCCCCAAAACTTCACCTTTTATCACCAAGGATTATTACACGCCTATTATAGTTAGGAATAAAGTACATTTTACATGAACCAACTCTCAACCATTGTATTTGCATGAGCCACAACATTCTTGATGTAAAATCGATTTTATCTAAAGATCACCCCATTTTGAGCCATCCAAAATGCCCTAATGACTATCATACACCTTGATCTCTCCTTGTGCCACTCCAATCTGCCCCAATGGAGCACAATAAACTCGACACATTGTCCATATTCTCCGCGTGATTTCCGAACTGATTTCAGACTTCTGCAAAGCTATCACACGTGAAGAAGAGATGGTCTGCATCCTCCACAACCTCCAGACATCGGGGGTAAGCTTGCCTGATCCGCCCCTTGAACGAAACGAGCAAATCTGTTTCTTGTTTGCAATCGACCCCTCCTGAAGAGTTTCATGAACTCCTTAACACGAGCTGGGACCTTCCACTTCCATATCTGCCTACAGTACGCCGTACACCCACCAAGATCATAGATCGTCTGACCCCTTATCGCTATGTATGCTTTTTCAACCGAGAAGGAACCATCATGCCATATTTGGTAGTCCTGTCCGTCTGTGGGTCCAGCCACCTCATCGAGCTCCGCTAGCAGAGTCAAACCTCCTCTAAGCGCTAATCCGAAAGCTTAGATGTAAACGGTGGAAAAAAATGAGTGCCCATCCCAAACCTCAACCATCGAGCAGTTCGAGTGCTTCACTATCGCCATGAGCCACAAGAACCTCACGACCAGGGGTCTGCCCTCACTTCAGTCATCCGTCTAGAAACAGAACCCCGTGCCGTCTCCTACAACAGGTCTAAAAAAAGATGCATCTCCTGTGCTACGCTTATGCCTCTCCAGAAGTATGAGGGTGCGACCCCTAGATCCTCATGAGTAGGGAATGAGAGCCCGAGCCCTCCAGGATTTGGTTGTGAGTCATCTATGTAGGAGATGGATAAATGGATCCCTCTAGGATCCATTTACCCCATCCAGTTGTTTTGTCCGACATCTACTAGTTTGGAGATGCGGAGACTCAGCGGGGTCTATATATAAACCCCCGCACCCATTGTATTCAAATGAGAAAAGCAATAGACTATCAACCCTTTGAGGCGTTCTCCCGTGGTTTCATCTCGCTCCTTATGGAGTAGGATTCACGTAAAATCTCTGGTGTTCCATGGTTATCTTTCTATTTCATGCTATGTTTATCATTTCGCTTCCGCATTCCTATTTTCTAACATGGTATCAGAGCGGGTTCGATTCTCATGGATTTACTTGAAAATTTTTTCGAGATTCAATCCAATTACTGTTCATTCTTAAGACCACTTTATGAAAATCATGTTCGTGGGATATGTATGATATGTTTGGGATATGTATGATATGTTCGAGTTTTAGGGTTTCATCAAAAACCCTAGGTCAAGCAGCACGATCATCACAAAGCGATGTATCTTCAACTCGAGCTCCTGCTCCAAAACATCCACGACGAGAAGTTACTGTTGCTGGTTCCAACGAAGGAGGAGGTGCATCTTCATACTCCCATCTTCATCTAGGCATGACGATGACGTAGATTGCAATCGGTGGTGCGAGATGCAGGCTCTAGAGGCGGCGGACCATCCAGGTCGAGATTCTTTTTTTTTTTGAGATCGTAACAGGAATCCGGGCGCAAATGGCTCCAGGCGGAGCCTCATCCACGCGCCACCTTCGCTTCATCGTAGCAGGACCTCCAGACTGCATCTCCCTTCGTCGGCGCACTTCTTGGCTACGCACCTCCCTGCATATCTCCTCGCAACAGCTCTTCCACGCGGCGAGATCTCCCCTCATCGCGTCCCTCCTTCTAGCCCTGCTCCCGGCGGCGCATCCTCCTCCCATTGGGCAACAACACCAACTCCTCCCTCGCCCAGCAACCTCTGCGAGGGAAGTTCCAGGAGGAAGCCCTTCAACGATGACCCTCTCACGAAGCTTCGCGGAGCTCCATGTTTGCGGTGGTAGGCGCAGATCTGGAATATGGGTTCCCACGATGGGAACCCTTAACGTCTTCGCATTAAGAGAAAGGGGCCCGATGGGCCATGCTCTGTTTTAAATAAAAAATGTGAAAAAGGGGGGAGAGAGCAGGCCATGTAAAAAAAGGCCTGTTTCTGAATTTAAAAAATAGAGAGGGAACAACCAAAAGAAAAAAGGGCAGTCCAGTTTTACAAAAAAAACATATAGCCTCATTTGAAAAAAAAGAGACGGGCCAAGAGTTTACAAAAAATTGTTTTTTTTGAACAGGTGCGTACAAAAAAACCCTATGCAAAAGATTTGCAAAAAAATGCAAAAAATGGAAAGTAGAAAGCCGTAAAAAAGTTAAACAACTTTAAAAAATGTTTAAAAAAATGATTTGAGAAGTCAGAAAAAAATTGAGATCGGCATTTGTGATGATGTTTTGTTGTCTCCCCATTTTATTGTCTTCTCCCAACTTTGTCTATGCCATTGATTTCTGACAAGTCTAGGAGAAAGGGGGAGTATTGTGTAGAGTCACAGGACAGATTGTCAGTTTTTCCAGATTCACCAGATTCAGAGATTCCAGAAGCCATTCGGGTTTCAGACTCTACAACTCAGATATCCAGACTCGACGTCGGATGTTTCTGAGTCTTCAGTTTCAGACATACACTTGTATGCGGTCTTTTCAAATGTGCACATGTATGCCATCAGTTCAGTGGTCTCCATCTTTTCTTATTTTGTCGGTCAGAGTTTTCATGTGTGCCATATGGACTCCAAAGTAGAGATCCCATTCCCTATGCCATGTTGGCTAGGGTTTTCATGTGGTCTCATAGGGACTCCAGAGTAGAGTACCATTCTCTGTGTCAGATGGGAGAGACCCAGTTCTCCGACGAGGAGACTATTTCAGACTCCATTCTCCAGCGATCATGGACTCCGACGAGGATAGCTCTCCACGGCCTTTCAGTTCGACCCTTTTCAGAGATGGGAGTAGTTGTCCACATGTTGTGGCGGGTCAGAGTTCTCCGTGTAGAGTCTCATTTCAGTTGCAGTGACTCCGACAGGCGCAATATAGAGCACATGCTCTCCGACGAGGAGATTCAGTTAACTCACACTCCAGCCCGTTCGTCCTCCTCACCTGCAAGGCATGAGAAGCAACGTCCTCGACAGCAGCCGACAGTTGTACGCGTTGAGTTGATATTGTCAGTAGTGTCATGTATTGTGAGTTGAGATTTCTTTCTGTTTGTCCAAGCTGAGCATTGCATGCTCCAGCTTGAGGGGGAGTGTTAGAGTATTTGGTTGTGCTTCATCTATGTGGGAGATGGGCATGATCCATTTACCCCATCCAGTTGTTTAGTCCCACATCTACCAGTTTGGAGATATGGAGACTCAGTGGGGGCTATATATAGAACTCTGCACCAATTGTATTCAGATGAGAAAAGCAAAAGACTATCAACCCTTTGAGGCGTTCTCCCGTGATTTCATGCCGCTCCCTAGGGAGTAGGGTTCCACGTAAAAATCTCTGGTGTTCCTTGTTTATCTTTCTATTTCATGCTCTGTTTATCATTTCACTTCCACATTCCTATTTTCTAACAAGTCCAGAAACAGAACCCCGTGCCGTCTCCTACAACAGGTCTCAAAAACAGATGCATCTCCTGTGCTACGATGCATATGCCTCTCCAGAAGTATGAGGGTGCAACCCCTAGATCCTCATGAGTAGGGAATGAGAGCCCGAGCCCATAGATCCTTCGTATAAGATTGCAAGCCAGAGGGTCGTAGTCACCCCAAGTGCATGTAATCCACTTGTCTAGCAAGGCCTTACTCATCTCCTCCGAACTTCGCACTCCAAGCACACCATCCTCTTATGAGTAAGGCACCTATTTCAATACACGAGAGGGAAACCACCTGGCTCCCTAGATGGCAACCAGAAGAAATGCCTCATGATGGTCTCAAGTTTTTTCCTAACCTCCACAAGCATCGGTTTAGAGGATAGGAAGAAAATAGGAACCGCCGAAAGAACCGATCGAAACAACACCATCCTGCAACCCCTGGAGAAGCAAACGTACTTCCAGTTTGCCAGCTTTTGCTCCAACTTCTTAATCACTGGTAACCAATCAGTGGCGTGCAACCATCCAGTAACTAGTGGCACACCAAAAATGGAAGCGGCAGGTCCCTGCAAGGAGAGCGCAATCATCTCATGCAAGAGTCAATCTCCGCATCTATCAGACCAAAAGGAATGAACTCCAACTTGTCCATGTTTAAACCCAGATACCACCCCAAACATGTCAACACCGCTGAGAAACCTCTACAACTGTCAACTCCCCCCCTTTGCAAATAGAATCGTGTTGTCGTCATACTGGAGGATGGGTATAAAAATGTCACCTTTTGAGTAACCACTGCATATGCCCCCTGAACATGCCCGATCAACCATGATTGTTAGAGCATTCGATACCAACAAAAAAGGCAGAGGCGCCAACGGGCACCCCTAGCGAACACCCCTCTGGCGTTGAAAGAAATCGTCGTTCGGCTGCCCATTCACAAGGATCGCGCATGATGTGGTTGTGATACACCTCTTCACCGATGATATCCACCTACCTGGAAAGCTCCTCCTGTGTAGAGAAGCCCATATGAAGTGCTGGTTCACACAATCATAAGCCCTCGAAAAGTCCACCTTTCACGGAACATCTTTAGTTTTTCTTTTGCGCCAATCTGCCACAACAAGAATACGCTCTACACCGGCGAAATGATCTTGTTCAATACCCCCCTCAGATGATTAGCTAACACCTTGGCCACAATAAGATATATCGCATTGGAAATGGCAAATGGCATGCAGTCCTCGATTCTTGTTACTACATCCTTTTTGGAAGCAAAAAGATGAACGGATTGTTTAGCCGATCAAAACCAAGGTTTCCCTCCTAGAATTCAGCCACCACTTCAACAACCTCATCAACAATCATATCCCAAAATTTCCTATAGAAGAAAACATGGAAGCCATCCGACCCTGGGCAACTTTCCGGGATCAGCTCACAAATGACCTTTCGAACCTCCAACACCCCAATTCGCCTCGTCAAAGCCTTCACATCAAGCTCTGAAACAATGTTTACCCCTAACCCTAGCCACCGCGTTCCACTGTGTGGAAGGCACCTGTTCATACCCTTAAAAGAGTATGTGATCGCCTTCGCTACCAAACCCTCCCCGAGGAACTCTTCTCCCCCCACCTCTAAGAGTGTATCATGTTTCACTGCATTCTACTGCTAGAAACTGTGCGGAAGAATATGGTATTTGCACCGCCCTCCTTCAGCTACCTCTGTCGTGATCTCTGCAACCACGCAAACTCTCACTTCTGATCCTCCTCCAAGATCTTCTGGATCATCCCTCGTCTCACCATCTCTTCGTCCAGCTCCCTATCATCCTCCAAATGATCCAACCTATCCATCTTATTATGTGCTTGATTCCTCCTCTATTCACATGCAAAACAAGTCTCCCCCTTGAAGACCGCAAGTCTGTATTGCAAAGCGGCTAACTTCGACGCAAATCTCGCCATAGCCGACCCCTCTACTGTCAATCTCGACCAGAAGGCACCACTGTTGTAAAAGTCGTCCGACTAGGCTGACTAGTCGGTCCGACTAATCGAGGAGGGGGGGGGAGCCGTCGACCATTAGTCGGTCAACCCGACTAATCGGACCGATTAGTCGGCCGACTACTCGATCGGCTTTTACATAGAGATTTATTTATTTATTTTTTCTTTCTTTAAAAGCAAACTTATTCTAATATGCTCAATGTTATATTTAAAGTCAATTACTTTCTTTTTTAATAGCAAACTTATTTTAATATGCTTAATGTTATATTTAAAGTCAGTTATTTATTTTAATTCATTATGATAGTATAGAAAATGTACAAATCTATGCAAATATATAATACATGTATAAAAAATGATTTATATATTTAAAATAATTTAAAAATTCAAAACCGACTGATGACCGACTAAATCCGATTAGTCACTCGACTGTCGATTAATCCTTAGTCATTGACCCCACGACCGAGTACCAACTACTGATTTCTGCAACCTTGGAAGGCATCGACCATGTCATGAAAACCCTCCAGCAACCAACACCGCTCAAAATATGAAGTATGATGAGGAACCCCTGCCACTACAAGAGTCAAGGCACAATAGCATATGGTTTGATCTTGGATCTTGGTAAGAGGTAACTGAGGCCAAGCTAAACATCTCTAGGGCTTCAACAGATAAAAGTAAACAGTCAATGCGCGGTCGGGACGACTAACTCCTCCATGTGTATCTATAATTAGTAGCATCTAATACTTCTAATGCAAGCTCCCCCATCAACTCCCCAAACAAGCTTGACCCAGGGTCCTGTACTCCTCTCCCACTCGACCCATCCTCCGCGTAAAGCGTGACATTAAAGTCACCTCCCACAAACCAAGCAATCTTTGGAAAAGGGGCTCTAATCGATCTCAATTCATCCCACAAAATTGCATTTGTGGAAGCTCTTGCGATGCCATACACATATGTAACGACGAAGCGAGATTGGTCGGTCTTGTTCACCAATGTCACCGAGACTGAGTGCACCAAAACCACCCCCTCTACCAGCTCCAAAATGTCTACATTCCACGCCACAACAACACTCCGTACTGCCACTGCTCTAAATTTGTTAAGGTGGGGACCCGAGGTGGATGCTCATCTTACCGATTTCCATGACTCGATTTTTGTTTCCTGTAAGCAAGCAACATCAACCTTCCATATGGCTAACATGTACCCAAATGCCAATCGCTTCTCCGGCTGGCCCATGCTTCCACGGCTCAATTTTTGTTTCCTGTAAGCAAGCAACATCAACCTTCCACATGGCTAACATGGACCCAACTGCCAGCCGCTTCTCCGGCTGGCCCATGCCCTGCACATTCCAAGTGATGAACTTTATTTGAGACATGAGGAGGAAGCCCCCGTCATCAGTACCCCACTGTTTGAGCAACAACCGTCTCGAAGGTCCTCTCCACCTCCATTCCTTTTCTTGTTTCTAACTCATCCACACCATTTCTACTCACCTTGTCGTACTCAGATTGTTTCTCCATCACATCCCTGTCTTCCCCACTTTGTGCCACCAACAAGCACTTCTTCCATGCTTCCATCTTCTGCTGCAGACCTTTGCATTCCTTCCTCTTCTCCTTCAATCTCTAGTAATATTGATTCCTAGTCCTACGTAATCATCCTACCCTGCTTCCTCGAGAAAGTGAATACTTGGTTCATCGCATTAGAACGTATCCTCGCTGAGTTCGAGCTTGCATGGAAGCCATACGTCGATGCTCTGTGCTCAACCACGCCCCTAGGCTTCACCATGCGCTTCATCGCCACCACCCTTCTTTGGTTGGCCTTTTCACATTCAGATCTGAAGCCCTCCATCCCACCATCTCCTCAACCAGAGAGTGTCTCTGAGGTTAGCGAGTCCCCGACTTACCCATTTTTAGGGTTCACCACGCCGCACGACGCTCCAAAGAAGAGTGGTTTTTCGCAAGGTCGATAACCTTTGTATACATGGAGCCAAGTTCGTTACTAGTTGCTAGAGGCCACGCGGACCGTCATTAGCCAGAGTCCTCCTTAGACCCTCGTCCACGTCGGAGATGGGTATCGTCATTGCAATGCTTAAGACCGAACCCACGATCAGGTATATCACCGAACCCGAGTAGTTGACAACAATATCCGACAATTGAGAATACAAAAGGTGCCTTTTCAGATCCATGGTCGGGTACCCCATATTCGTTTGTGGTTTGTCGATCCTCACCATTGGCCTTTGGGGATTCCCTATTCAGGGTTGGGACCACTGCTACCTTACTCGGGTCATGCTCAGCTGTTCTTGAAGTCAGACCCATCACCCTATATCAGAATTGGTTATTCATGATGCCTGAACCCGAATCCATCTTCGAAATAACACCTGCCACCACATTCAATGAGCCAAGAGCGACGTTAGGGTTTCTCAAGCACTAATGTTGGGCTTCGTATTCCCCGAGAGATCTGACCATCAAGCTTCCACCGCTGGACTTGGTCCTCGACCTCCTCTGACCTCGGTAGCCATCTCCATCGACGTATCCCCTCCTTCGACAGCTGCCAAGCATAATGGCACCTGTCTCCAACCAATCCAGAGTACAACACAACAAGGCAACTATGGCAGCTGCCCCTTCATCAGGAGCACCACCTCCGACATTTCACCCGGCCTAATGCCAGTGCTGCATATTTCAACGACATCGTCGATATTTTGACCCTTTACTCGGCCTCATGCCGGTGCTACATATTTCAATGACATTGCCGATATTCTCCAAGGCCTCACGTAGCACCTCCATCTTTCAGTACCTCAACAAGACTCCAGCCACCGAAAGCTTCCACGTCATCTCACCATCCCCAACTCCTCCATCTAAAAAGTGAGTTCTTCTCCATTTGATCTCGCCCCTTACCTCGGGTGACAAATCATACTTGAAAGCCCTCACCAAAGCTTCTTTAGCACCCTATATCGACAAATCCCTAACGTATAGAGCCCCTCCCTTTAACCAGACAACATCACCGCTAATGCCTCCAACCGTTGCCACGATCACCCTCTCCATCAACTTCCTTAGGCACATCACATCACCCTGCCCCACCACGAGCCCCTCCAATGGGCAATCCTTCATCGCCTTCTTTGACAAGCGCATCATCAAGGTCCTCCATGCGTCATCAGACATCACATCAAGCAACATAATCCACATCACAGCTTCTGCAAGCTTCAGTTGAACACTACCCCGTAAATCCTACGTTCACCGGCGACGTCCCCTACTTCAAATGTACCCCTTTTGCTGGGCACTCTCTCCTCCGATGCCTTGACAGCCTGTAGTGAGAGTACCTTCACATCGCAGATGGACACCTCATAGACATATGCTCCTTTGCCCCAGACCGGTAACACCACCTCGCGACTGCGCTCCGGCCTTTCGATGGCTGCTCCTTCCTCGTCGGCAAGCTCCACGACCTATCCCCCGTGAGTTCCTCCATCTCCATATCCACTACCTCCCTGCCACTCTCCTCATGTTCATTGGCCCTCCGATCACCTCGATGGTTGCCCTTCTCCTCGCCGATGACCCTCCCGCTTCCGCTCCCGTCCCCGCTCTCTATCACTCGGGACGATCAGATTGTAATGCAACTAGAAATTTAATCTTTTTTTACTTGTAAACATGTGAATTAATGGTGATGTTTTTGGGTGCGCACTTATTCGGATAATAACTGTCTCCTAATAATACGATCAAAGGAAATAATTTGTAAAGTTAAAATTAATTATTAACTAGATTAAAATTACATAAATTATAAATATAATAAAAAAGGAAAATAAAGTAAGGTGTTACGTTATATAACTTGTACAAAGAATAATGGATTTTTATCAATTGTGCCCTCTGAGATATTCTAATATCAGTTATGCCCCTCCTTTTTTGGGAATATCAGTTATGTCCCTGACTTCTTGCCGTTCTATCACTTGTGCTCCTCCGTTAGTTTAATCGTCAATGAGTGGAACTTAACTATGATTTTTTCAAACCATAGTGCAGTTAAGAGGGGCATAATTGTCCGAACTTTTTCTTCATCATCTTCTCCCTCCATTTGTTCTTCTTACTTTCTCCTCATAATTTCTCTCTTAATTATACCTTCTTGCATCCATCAAATCACTAAAATTTTTGCATTTTCACGGATATATCACTCATTGCAGATCAAATGGTGAATTTTATTGAATTTTTCGGTGAATTTTCATGACTCAATTAATCAAAAAATTATCTTAACTAAACAAATGCGGGAAGGTCTCGTGTTTCAGCTCACAACCTCCTCCTCCCCCTCCTACACTCCCCTTCCTCCTCCGCTCCCTTACTCCTCCACCAATGCCTTCTTCATCCTCCTCTGCTCCCACTTCGTCGAGAAACCTTGCAACTCCTCTAGTAGCTCGTTCCCTTATGAGCATTTGAAGCAGCGACCTCCTCCCCGCGGCGATGACGACAAGACATCCGTTGGTGGAGGTGGCGGCAAGACACGGCGTGGCGAGGGGAGGAGCTGAGGGCGGAGAGGGAGGTACGGGGAAGGAGGGGAGGTGCAAGTGGAGGAGCTCGAGGCGGAGGGGAAGGTGCAGGGCCGACGAGAGGAGCTGGGGGCAGAGGGGAGGTGCGGGGACAAGAGCTCGGGGCAGAGAGGGAGGTGTGGGAGCGACGTGATGAGTTGGGGGCGAGAGGGAAGTGCGGGGGGGGGGGGGAGCTCTGGGCAGGGGGAGAGGTATGGGGGTAGCGAGAGGACCTGGGGGCGAAGAGGGAGGTGCGGGGGTGGAGGGTAGGTGAGGTGTTGGGGGCGGAGGGTAGGTGCGGAAGCAGAGGGGAGGTGCGGTTGGAGGAGCTCAGGGCGGAGGGGGAGATGCATGTGCAGCGGGAGGAGATGGGGGCGGAGGGGAGGTGTGAGTGGAGGGGAGGTGCTGGGGGCGATGGGGGAGGTGCGGGGGGAGGAGCTCGGGGCGGAGGGGGAGGTGCGGGGGCGACTGGAGGAGCTAGGGGCGGAGAGGGAGGTGCGGAGGCGGGGGCAGGGGGAGGCTCTAGAGGGGGAGCATGAGGTTGGGGAGGGTAAAGAGAAGGGGAGGAAGGGGATGGACTTTTTACCCTATTTTTTAAAATTAGTTCCCGACGTGTCCCCAAAGTTATCGTCCGTTTGCGTTGGGGATGAGCAATTAACCCGAGGGGCACAAGTGATAGAACGACAAGAAGTAGGGGGCATAACTGATATTCCCAAAAAGGGAGGGGCATAACTGATATTGGAATATCATGGAGGGGCACAACTGATATTGGAATATCTTGGAGGGGCACACTGATTTAAAACCCAAGAATAATTTAATAGCATGAAGATACAATTTTCTTTTTCTTTTGATAATAACTCCAAAAATGCATATATTAACATATTTTGATGTATACACGCACATATGTCTATACAATATATATATATATATATATATATATAGATTCAGAAATACAAATTTTCATATCCATATCCGGAAAAATATATGTAATCATATTTGTATCAATGTTAACAATAAATAGTATCATATCGGTATCCGTAGCCGTAAAAAAATACAAAACTCATCGGCATTCATATCGGTAAAAAAATCCATATTCGCTAAAAAATGGACAAAATAGCAGATGGATACGGATATATCCATATTTGGATGCATTCCATTGTTGTTTCTCCTTGTCTTTCCTAGATCACCATGTAGGCATGTAGAGAAAAACTAGTTGATGTAAACTCTCCTGACTATTATTTAAACTGCAAACAAAATTAGCTTGATGTTGCTAGCCGAGTTTGAGGAAATAACATGATCGCATCGAGATGGATTAGGAGGTAATAATCATACTTTAACTGGAAAGTTACTTGATTAATAAGGTTTAACTATTTGCTGGATGGTTCAATGAAACCAACTTCTCTATCCGACGATAAAATCTTCTCTCTTTGGAGAAGGGGCTTTCCAGTTTTTTTATTGTATGATAGATGCTACTTTACAAGAAATGTTATTGCCATGAAAATGGCAGTATTATTCACCATTGATTACCTACAAAGCTGAAGCATAATTTGTCATTCCAATAAGATGTCTGCATATGCATTATGTGCTTTAACAGAAGATCTTACTACTTTGTTACTATAGTATCACTTTCAAAAATTGAAATGGTGCTATCTTAGTTTTTGTTTGCAGTCGACCGATTTTTGTTGCTCTCATGGTTCTGACTTCTTTTTACTAAATGTTATCATCATAACTACTAACATAGTGACGTTTCTTTGCTGACTAACATGCATGGTTTCTGCATGCTTTGATTCCTTTTCGTCATATCTTCTACTATTTTAGATTCTGTAGATTTCATTTTTGAATAGGATAAACAGATATTGTATAAACATGCTTTTTAGACAGCGCGCTGCCCACATTTAGATTTCACAGAGTCCTCTTTATGCCTAATATTTTCTTTTCACGTTCCATGCTCTCACTCAAGCTGATGATTTTGTTATCAGGAGGGGGCCTCTGCTTTTCCACATAGAACGGAGATCAATTTTCAGAGTTTCAGAGATTGTGGAAAATCTTCCACTTCAATCCAGTTAAACCAAGATCCGCGTAATTCCCCGTCTTCAAGTTTAAGGCCAAAGAGAAGGGTAGCTCTCAAGGGGCATCCACGTAGGGGTTCGCAGGCCTCGGTACCTTCCCATGATAGTTCATTGAGAAAACGGAATTCGAAAGGTTCTAAAACGTACTCTCTAAAGAGGCCAGAGCTGTGCTTAGGTGATACCGAATGCACTGCAGTTGCTGCTAAAAGACACAGGAGAGACTGCCAATAGCAAGTTGTTCATATGTATGATAAAATCCCATTGTATTATAGAAGGAAACCGCCTTAATTGCCTCCGTAGTGCTAAGTGCTAACCCATTCTTTTGTAGTGATTCTACGGAAATCCGATTCCATTTAGCCTGCTTAACATCACGAATGTGTAGCAGCCACAGCTTGTCGACACACCTCCATTCTGACTGAAGCATTGACACAGGTGAGCATCATTTGCTGCTTCCCTATCAAATACAACACACATGGGCACATATCCGGAGTACGGAAATTATGGCCCTCTAACTATTATCCTTTAGCTTCCCCGGAATTATTATTTTTACTTAAATATTGAGCTCACTATTGTAAATTAATCTACACAGTTATTCCATCTGTACAATTCGTCCCTTCCTGGTGCTGAGAGGGGCATCGTAATGGTTGACGTTACAATAGTACACTAGTCTAATAATGTTGAGAAGAAGGATAAGTTGGATACTTAGTAATGACCGCCCTAAATGGATGCTTACATTCCAACGTCCACCTACTTGTTTGAGGTTCCTTTGAATTTACACGAAGATTTCCGGTGCTCCGAGGTTCGTTTCTGGTTAACCAATGCAATAATACATTTTCTAGTTGGGTTCTTGTTAAAACTTCTAGAGCAAAAAGATAAATGTAGATGAAGCATAAGCAGAAAATCCAATTATAGAATATGTAGAATCAGGCGACTCGGGAGGATTTTTCCCTTCATTTATTCTCAATGGAGCAAGGAGGAGAAATATCTTCACATTAAATATCTCTGAACCTGGAGCTTGGCAAGCCCTTATTAGACGGAGGATTATATATATTTAGGGATTTTTACCCCCACGAATTATGTAAACTTTGTAAACTACCTTCTCGATCTTCTGAACATTGATATTCCTCTCTCGACCTCTTAAACTTGCTTCGTTTTACCTCACAGACCTTGCTATTAATTTGACACATCGTGGGTCAACTTAACTGGGTTAAAAATGAGTTAATCAAACAAGAGGAAATCCGGTGGTTAGATTTCTTCCTCTCATTCCTCCCTCCTTTCTTCATTACGCAAAGATCTTGTCGAATCCCTCTTCCCTTCCCTATTTGCTGCAAAGATTGGATGCAGAAGTTTCGGAAGCTCAATCTTTCCTTGTCTCGATGGAGGATGGATGCAGAGCAATCGATCTACTCCTCCAGGCTCCTTGAGGCTCTCTGCCGAGTCCATCGCACGTCTCCTCTGCTCGACCACGCGGATGCGTCGTGCACGTCGTCGTCGATCGTGCTCTTGCATTCTCCGCTCGCAGAAGGATGTGGTGGAGCCGCGTGATACTGCTCTCCACACGTCTTCCTTGGAAGTTGGAAGGGGAGGACCCTTTGATCAGATCTTGAAACAAGTCTGCCCACGTCGTGCCTCTTCCTTTGGATTTTTGAGCAGCGCAGGGAGGAGGATGGGAGGTCACACAGTGCGGGAGGATGAGGGGTGGAGGTCGGGTGACGCGAGGAGAGGGGACCATCGATCACGTGACGGGGAGGGGGGTGGTGTTGGGGACGGGTGAGGTATGTGGAGGGGAAGGGGAAGTGAGGAGGAAGGTGAAGGAGGGCATCCTTTGTAATTTTGGTAAAGAAATAGGGTAATATGCACCTATTTTAAACGGAATTTGATTGTATTTAATGTTTAGATGGATGAGAGTTTACCACAAGGTCTACGAAGTAAGGCTTTGCAAGTTTACGAGGTCGAGAGAGAAATATCGCTTTTTTAAAGATCGAGAAGATAATTTACAAGGTTTACATGATTTATGAATTAAAAATCCCATATATTTATTGAAGTGGGGAGTGCACTTATAATTTTTGATCTATTATTGTAGCCGTGCATCCACTTTAACGTCATTGCTTTTATTTAGACTACCCTGACACCTTTTTTCTTGCAAAAGTAAGGGGTGATGATGCAATGCTAAATATATAAAATTATTCTTTATTTTTATTGTAATTTATTTTTATTGTAATTTTTAATATTGTAAAAAAATAAAAAAAATAACAATCTTGGTACGAAGTTGCTTCTTTCAGTGGGCTATTTAACATTGGCTTTGTCCTTCTCCTCCATTTGAATTTTCTTTCTCCTCTTCAATGTTCCAATCCACTTTCTTCCCTGATCTCCTCACGTAGCTTAGCGTGTTCCTCTTATCTCCTCACCCCAACTTTCTATCTTCTCACCATTAGAATGAATTGGGCGTCCATCTTGAAAATTTATTTAACTGTTGTTGCAATAATAAGCTGGCTAGACTAATAATATCGGTATTCAGTCAATGCTTAATTCAACTGATTAGTCGGGTTGACTATTCGTCCGATAAGTTGAATCGCATGCTTATAAGTTGAATCGCATGCTTAATATCAAGCATGCACTTCTGTTTTGGCACAATATCAAGTTCCTGAATAGCTAGTAAATAATACGTGCCATGTAACTTATTTTTTAAAATATATATTCATGGGTGCTAGCACAATGCTGGTGTTGAAAAATCAATTCCAGAATATGAAGCAGAATATACCCGTATGAGGATGATTGTATTAGTATTAAATACTAAAAAAATATTTCTTCCAGATTTTCTATTTTGAAATCCGTGCGTTAGGAAGATACCCAAAATTGGAAGGAATGCTTAGAATCAGTTATCTACTGGCGCCTGTGTAGTGCTCAGTTTCATGTACAAACAACCCATTTATTAAACATATTAATGGAAGAGCTACTTAGCTCCAGATTACGTGATAAACCTTAGAACCTACATGTTAGGCCTCATTAATCTAACTTGCTCTTGCTATTGGCGAATCAAGAAAGGCCTTGAGATCTCCAAGCTATTATCAAGGAAAATTTATTCTGATAACTTGTTGTGTTCGGACTGAATTAGACATGTTGGCAATCACTCAAAATGCTTAAAACCGACCAAGTTGTCAGTTAATAATCCCCCACGCTTATATCACACTTTTATACTTTGTGAGTTTTAGATGTGGGACTATGTTTGAAGTGCTACAATCTCCTCCACTTATATTCCACAAAGTCATTGTTGCTATTAGAGCTGGTCAAAATGCGGGTCGGTCAGAACTCGCCGAGATTCAAAAACCTTTGTCCAAAGCCCGCCATGACCCATTTTGTTCTTTTTCCATTGAGTTTTTTAATGGTGTTTAATAAGTACAAATGATTTTATTAATACCATTCATACTTTATATAACTAATACGGGCTTATATTTAAATATTTTTTAGTTTTTGCGGGTTGGATCGGGCTGGCCAATGCCTCAAATCTCCTGCCCAAGCCCGACACATGAGCGGGCTGGGTGGGGGGGCCCCAGCCCGTTGGCCAGATCTAGCTACGATATGACCCATGCTTATTACTATTACAAATAATAGTGGTGGTTGCACTTTCTGAGCTTAGATTCTGTTGGATATCCCTTTCCTATATTAGAGGGAACCTACTCTAATACCATTTGTAATGACTCCCATCATCATAAAAAAAGTGAAAGCGAAAAACAAGAGAACATCTAGAAAACACGAGGAAGTGAAAAACATATCTTGTACCTTTTTTTATTTTCAAGATTTATGATCTTTTTAAAATGACTTAGACTACCATGATTATCTAAAATTTATGACGCATCCACTCTTCTTTTTAAATTAACTAAACCCACCAATATGTGCTGCTTGACTTTATTCAGAAATCAATTAGTACTTTGTCTTGTTAACTGATTTTTTTTTGAAGAAGAAAGAGGGTGGAGTCTCAAGGTGGGACCCACCACAAAAATGGTTATATTAAAAACATATCAAAAGAAATACATTATCTTGCAGACCATAGACGGTAAAGTGAGAGGCACAAGGTTATTACATTTTCAGAATAAAATCTCTGGTTGTTAAAGACTAAGTCATTTCTCCCTCCCCAAATGGCCCATAACGCCGCAAATGGAAGAGCACAGTCATCTGTCGAGTTGTCCCCAACTGTCCTTATCAGCCTCCAGAAAACAGACTCACCACTGAGAGAGGCCCATGGTTCCCCACCTCCTTCCACACCTGCATCGAATAGGGGCACGAAAAGAATAAATGTTCAGCGTCCTCAATAAGCTCACCACACCTATCACAGCTTGTGTCAGCAATCCCCAACAATCTACCTCTCCTTGCTTTATCACAAATCCTACCCTTCCTGAGGCATCAGAGGAAGACCTTCACTCTGCTAGGGACTTTTCTAGCCCACAAAATCTTCAAATCTTGAATCAAATCTGGATCCAAGGCGGCTGGGCTCCCCCTGAACAACTTGTAGGCCTTCTTCACCGAGAATCTACCCCCTCCCACCGAAAATGATCTCTCCCCTGCGTGATGCAGGTTGGGGATGGCAACTCCGCCCGAAGTCTAGCCAAATCCTCCAATCTCCGCTCTGGTACAAACGAAATAAAGTGAGGGTTCCAAGAACCAGAGACACAAGAATCCGCCACCGAACAACCTTTGTCTGCCGCCAAAGCAAAAAGTCTAGGGAACCTAGTGCTAAGGATCCCCTCACCAGTCCAATCATCATGCCAAAATTGAAAATCCTCCCCGGACCCTACCATAGGTACCAACCTCTGTCGCAAAGTAGGAAGGATGTCACGCACCCTGGCCCAAAGCGAGGATTCAAAATGTACTCTCCTAGCCACAAGCGAGCCCCTGACACCATATATGTTGCGAAGTAACTTGATGACCAAACTCTCATTACTGCCCCATATCTGTACTACCCACTTGGCCAGAAGAGCTTTATTCATGCTGCATATATCTCTAACTCCCAACCCTCCCTTGCATTTCCTCTGTGTGATCTCCTCCCACCGCACATGATGAATACCCGACCTCTGTTGCCTTCCATCTGACCAGAAAAACCTTCTCATCGTTAGCTCTATCTTTTTTCTAACTCCAACAGGCATTAGTCTCGTTGAGATGAAAAAAATTGGCATCGCCGAAAAAACATGCTTTAAAAGGGTTAGCTTCCCACCTTTGGAGAGCGTAACCGCCTTCCATCCCGCCAATCTCTGGTCAATTTTTCTGAGAACCACGTCTCAATCCTCCTTTTTTAATCTGTCTTCCACTAAAGGGAGACCCAGGTAAGTAATGGGTAAACTACCTAGGGGCAAGCCAGCTGTGCCGCTCTACTGCTGCCTTCCCCCTCGTCCATCCCAAACCGAATGACAACCAATTTGTTTCTATTTACGTTGAGACCAGAGATAATACTGAAAATGTCAACCAGCTGCCTGGCCCTTCTGTCCATCTCCTTCGAGCCCCCTAAGAATAAGACAATGTCATCAGCATATTGCAGTAAAGGCACCGAAAAGGAGCCTACCCTGAACCCTTCGCACCAACCACCCTCAACAGCTCTCCTGAACATGACCGCTAAAGCATCTGCCACCAAAACAAAAAGCATTGGTGCTAGGGGGCAACCTTGCCTCACCCCCCTCTGTGGCTGAAAGAAACCACCTTCGGGCTTCCCATTTACCAAAATCATGAAGGACGAAGTCGTGACACATCTTTTAATCCAAGCAATCCAAAGTTCAGGAAAACTGCGACAACGGAGAGACGACCACAAAAACCTCCAGTCGACGCAGTCATATGCTTTTTCAAAATCGATCTTCCATATCAAACCTTTTTTGCCTTCCCTCCGCCACTGTAGACAGATCTCTGAAGCCATAACAAGCCCGTCCGCCATCTGACGACCAGGGATAAAAGCAGACTGATTCTGCAGAATAACCGTATCCATCACCCGCTTCATCCTGTTTGCCAGAACCTTAGCAACAATAAGATAAATCGCATTGGACACCGCAATCAGTCTATAGTCCTCAACTCTTAACAGTGAATCCTTCTTAGGAAGAAGGAAAAGCAGCGCCCGATTAATCTTCTCGAAGCCCCTGTTGCCATCTCTAAACTCATTGAGCACTCCCAAGACATCCTCCTTCAGCAGACCCCAAAACTCCTTGTAGAAGCAAATAGGAAAACCGTCAGGCCCTGGGGAACCGTCCGAGTTCAGCCCCAAGACTGCCTTTCTCACCTCCTCCTCCTCAAACTCCGACTTCAGCTCCTGCGCCTGCGCCATCGAAAGAGACTCCACCCCCGCCCCCGCCACCCCCACCCAGAACCCTGCACCCTCCTCGACGTCCTCAAAAAATGATCCCTGAGAGCGCGCCCTAAAAAGGCATCCCCTGCCACCCTCTCACCCCCCACCACGAGGCTTTGAATGAAATTCCTTCTTCTTCTACCTAAAGCCACCGAGTGGAAGAACTTTGTGTTAGCATCCCCTTCCTGCAACCACTTTTGCCGAGATCTCTACTTCCACTTCACTTCCTCCTTCATGTCCTCCTGCAAAATAATATGTAGCAACCTCGTCCGCTCTTCAACCTCCTCCTGGTCGAGACCCCTCTCGTCATCCAACGCGTCCAAACTGACTACCCCTTGCTGGGCCACACATCGACGCTCACTCCGTTGCATTCTTAGCCTTCTCCCATAATCAATGAGGAACTCCTTCAACTTTATCAATTTAGAGGCCAAGCGTATTACTGCCGAACCTTCTACCTGCCAACCTCTCCACTGAGCTTCCACCTCTTCCCTGAATCCATCTTCCAACAGCCATGTCCGTTCAAATCTGAACATAGTCCTAGTTCGAGCACCCTCTTCAGAAGACCAAATCAGCGGTGTGTGATCTGAATGAGCACGCACCAATGTCCAAGCCCGGGATAAAGGGAAAGACTCCATCGCTTCAGAGGAAAGGAGAAATCTGTCCAGCCGAGACCTAGACCTCGAATTACGCCACGTGTAAGTACAACCAACAACATCAACCACTGCAAGCCCAAAAGCATGAATCTGGTTACGGAAGTCCTCTGATCCCGCATCTCTCCCTCCTCCCAACCTCGGCCTGTCCTCTGGGAACAACGCCAGATTCAAATCCCCTCCAATAAGCCAAATGCCAATATCTCTCTCCGAACAGACCCCCGCAAGATCCGCCGCCAGCGAGCCCGAACCTGGAGAAGTGGGCCCGTACACGTTGGTCACACTAATGATAACCCCATCCGATCTTCTCTTCAGAGTCACAGATAGGGAAAAAACAGATCTCCAATCAGCCACCAAGTCAAAAATATCACGTTTCCATCCAGATAAGAGGCCACCTGCCGCACCCTGAGCCTCTACTTCAACGAAGTCAAAAATGGATTCTCCACCCAGGTCCCACCACCCCGACTCCTTAGATCTCGAACACTTCGTCTCCTGAAATATCACTACATCAGCATGAGACTCCAGCATCAACTTCTTCACACCCAGCCGTTTCTCAGGGCGGCCAAACCCCCTTACATTCCAAGATAGGATCTTCATAAATAAACCTCTTTTGACTTCCCACGGGGTGGGACGACCCCCACACTTTCTGCAAATTTCCTGTCAAGCAGACTGAAGTAACTTGGCCTTCCATTGGCGAGCTTGATCCGGGCTCCCCCCCTTCCGAGCCGGCCTCCTCATGATGCTTGAAGTGATAGTCCAACCCGTACCATATGAATATTTGTCTTCTTAGACCCACCCCGCTGCTTTTTCTCGCCCTTCCAAGCGCAAGGCTTCTCCCCCAACTGCTCCGCAACCTGCCCAACTACCAAAACGTCACTGTCCCCCGCTCCACCCACCACCTCTCCACCAGCAGCCACCGGATCCTCCCTCCCTGCCACATCTGAAGACCCTCTTTGGTCAGAACCGCCTCCTTGGCCCCCAGACCACGCAACAGCCTCCACCTCCACTGACGATTCGCGCCTAGACCCATCTTTAGCTGACCCTCGAAAATGCTGGACCTCCTGACGAACCTCCTCACGCACCAACGAAAATCCCGCCTCCACCCCTCCGGCTCCCCCAATCTGTTTGTAATCATGAGAGAGTCTGACCCCCGAGATATCCACAGTAGAAAAATTCCGAAGGTCCACTACCAGAGAGATACCATCACCAGCAACAGCCCCTCCTTCGTGCCCATGAACCGGCTCCTGCAACAAAACAGAACCACATTGCTCCGCGTCTGGGATGTATGAATTTGAATTTGCTTGCGCATCCAAACTTGCTTGCTCGTCCAAACCGTTTGACGGCAACGCCATGCATGGTTCCATGCACGGTTCAAAAAAGGTCAATGCGTGAGTGGTCCCCTCCAAAATTGAATCTTGGAACCGACGAGTGCATATCCAAAAAAGCTTGCTCGTCCATTGATGGCACCGCCATGCACGGATCCATGCATGGCTCCAAAATGGAACCTGCGTGTGTGGTCCCCACCAAATTTGAACCCACTCCCCTCTCCTTGATAATCTTGGGCCCCTTTTCACGTCCAACTTCCCAAATCTGCATGGCGTTGCAAATTCCCCTTCTCGGGACCAGTGCATCCCTTCCGCAACGTGCCTTTGGAAGCCGAACGAACGAACCTCCGGTACCTTTAGTAACCGTCATGCCTAGCGGAGGCACCGCTCCGGCCACATCCTCCTTGTTCGGAGCAGCGACTGTCCTTGCATGCTCACGGATCGGCGCCTCGTGCACCCTCTGCCACACACCATCTCCTCTCCCACCGTCAGTCGAGGAGATCTCCAAGCTCAACCGTTGGCCCTCCGCAGTCACGCACCACCTGCCCAACTTACTGGGGTGTAGGCGGCGGACCCACACCACAGTATCAACGTCCTCCCCCGGCGAGCACCCATTGGTGACCACGCCCTCCACCACGGCGATGCCGGCCAGCAGTCTGCGCACTCGGTGCATCGTTCTCCACAGGAGAGGAACCTCTTTCACCTTCACCACAGTCAGGAACTCCTGGGACAGCAACCCGTCCCCACCGCGCGCACGCCTCCACTTGAGCAAGGACTTACCCGAATGCGACAGGGACAACAAAGCAGCGGCTTCATCCGACGAAAGGCCACGCGCCAGAACCCTCCAGGGCGTCAACAACACGACATCCCCCCCCAAAAGCGCCTCCCGACACCATGCCAACATCCGAGGATCCCATGACTAAGGCTCCCCGGCCACCGCCTTCCCCTACCAACAAGCCTTCGTCCGACCCCGACTTGGATGAGATCCTTCCCGAAGAACAGTTCTTGCTCCGATGCGCCAAGCCCCTGCACTTATAGCACCGGAGAACGTCCCTGCACTGCTTCGCCCAGTGAGAAAGCGACCCGCATCTGAAACACCCCCGGCCGAAAGGTAAGACCACCGGTCGCCCTTTGGCCGCCAACAGAGGATGGTCTCGTTTCCCCGCACCGCCGCGTAGTCCCCTCGAGGAGCCTCGATCTCTTGGAGATCTTTCTGGGCGACGACACCCGCTAACAACAACCCACCCACACCTCCGTTGTCTTGTTAACTGATGACCATATTATATATTATATACGGATACATATTTGATATAATTTTTACATTTAAAATTATTTAAGATTAAAAATCAAATAATTCTGAATAGTCTCCCAAATACCATTTAATTCAGTGACTCCTTCGATTGAATACCGACTTTTGCAACATTGTATTTAACTAAGATCAGGATTATAACAACCTAGAGTTAATAAGACATCTTTGGGTGCTAACAAATTCTTCATAATGATGAGATCATACTTATCTTTCCTTTCTCAATGATGTATAGTCCTATAATCTAGTTAAAGCAAAAGATTGAAAAAGTCCCCTCACGTCTCTTTATTCTTCAATAAAGCTATAATTTATTATTCTATTTGACGTCCTGAGGTGCTTTTAATAAAAAGAGGATGACCCCCGAACTTCTCCCTTATTTTAAGAAGCTCTCAAGCAATGCGCAACGAGACTTGAGCGATTTCGCTATTATGTATCTATATATTTCTAAAAGTCGAGGTAATTATATTGGAAAGTCTAGGTGAGTCGAGATAGAATAAAACGTTCCTAATGGGAAATCTCCTTTTTTTTGTCCATCCATAGTACCTGTCTAACATCTCGATGGAAGAGCTACTCATACTAGCTGTCCTTGCCTCTCTTCACATATCCTAGTAGGGGTGTGCACAATTAGTGGATTAGAACCCTAAACCCATGGATACCCAATAAAACAATCCACATTACTATTTTACTCGTGATGTATGTGACTTCGACTCCATTGTTAATGGGTACCCATGGGTCCATGTCCTTACGTGGAGGTACCCCTTCTTCTCGCCCCTCCTATCTTATCTCGTAGGCAGTAGCTGTTAAGGGTCACACCTTTCGGGAGTGGACTGTCTGTTGTAGTGCTATAGTGTTGTAATGCACTACAATCGCTCGAGCATGATCGAGCGACTGCAGTGCATTACATCACTACAACACTGCAACAGAGGATCCACGTCCCACACCTTTCTTCTCAACCTTTGAGCAACACCTCTTTCTTCTCCCTTCTTCGAGCAAAGTCCCCTCCCTCAGTTGTTGCTCCTTCCTTTGAGCAATCATTGATGCCTCATTCGATCAACTGTCGATGCCTCCTTTGAGCAATCATTAACGCCCCCTTCGTCGAGCAACCATTGACACCCTCTCATCGTTAAATAGTTTTTTAGTCCGTTTGGGATCGATTTTTTTCTTAGTTTATTTTTTTCTTGTTAAATTATGCCTTGCAGGATTAGGATATTCTAGTCAGAATGGCACGGATATATCTCCCTTATGAGGGTAGAGCGTCTTTCCTACAGGATATATTTTAGTCCGTTTGGGATCGATTTGTTGATTTGCTTAGTACTACAGGGTAGAGCGTCTTTCCTACAGTATATCTCCCTTGTGAGGTATTTTTCTAATAGTGCTCGGTGTTCGTTTGGGAAGTGTTGGTATATATCAGCTTATTTGAGTTATCCATTAACCCCACAAGATCCTCGATTTTTGATTTGACGACCAATAGAGTTTTTGTTGCAAATTCCACGACTAAAAAACTAATGTCGCAACAGATAATATTCCTTCTTATAAGTTCAATTTGGAAGATACAAAGACGAATCCTTTAATCACTTTTTTGCTATAGCTCTATTTTGTGGTAGTAATGCGGAGGTTGTGCTCTGCTCGCTCCAGAATTAGTTCTCATGACCAACCCTAGCTTCCACAACCGCCGCTCTTTCAAAGTTATCCTTGAGGTATCTCAACCCCCCAAACCCTAGATTCCTCTTACCTAGATCAAGATCGTTCACATTATAATAGGCACAATGCGGATCCTTGAAATCAAAAGGCGTCGAACACTTTTAGAACCTCCTGATCCACTCTCCATTCTTCTCGACTTCATCTTCTCCTGGCTTCATCTTCTCCGACACAGACGGTGCAAATTAACAATCTTCTAAAGGCTCACCGTCTGTGTCGATGTCCGTCTTCCTTTATTGTATTAGTGAATTTGGATGACTAGAAGTCTTCCTTTGGCTTATTGTACAAGTGTGGTTAGGTGCCCGTCGGTGCACATTTATAATCTTGCAAGTTGATCCATAATATCGACTGAATATGTGGCCTTGCAGGAAACAGATATGTACAAATACTTCCAGGGTCATCATGGAATAAAAAAACAGAATTTAAGATCATGATTTATTTAGTACGTGAAAATAAAAAGCGACTCATATTGCACACATCTAAGACGTGCGAGCACAGTGATTGTAAGATATTCTTTAACAGTTCCTAATGGTTTAACAGTGGAGGATACTATAATATAATTGGGTATGTTAGTAGTGAAGCGGAGGTATGCTCTGCTCGCTCCAGAAGTAGCTGTCAGGATCAACCCTAGCTTTCACCACTGCCAGTCGCTCCAAGTTACCCTTGAAGTATTTCAGCCCCCAAACCTTAGCCTCCTCGTATGTGCCCTTCCCCACTTCCCCGTTCCATCCTAGATCGAGATCCTTCACGTTGTAGTACGCGCATCGTGGATCCTTGGAGACGTAAGGAGTCATGTAGTCGTAAAACCTCCTCAGCCACTCGACACTCTTCTCGGCTTCCTTCTCGTCTTGTTTAGTCCATAGGGCGACGGGAAGGATCTTGTATAGGTTCCCCTTCCTGTGGGGGTATGGTGTCATGGACTCTGGCATCTCATCCATCCGCGCGCCCAACGGCTCTAGAGAAATTCTATAACCTGTGACCTCACCCCCATGCAAGCGAAGCCATTGAAGGATCCCTTCGATATCCGTCTCCGAGATGGGCTCTTTCACGAAATCTAGCTTCGATTTGAAGGAGGCGAAGAATCGGTCCCTCTTAAATATGGGGTCCTCCGCCGGTCGGTTGTCCAACTGCTTTAAGTAGACGATCGAGTCTATCAAACTCATCTCTTTACAATTCTCAAGCTTGAGACCGAGCTCAGGGAAGCTCTCTTCCATGATGGCGAAGAGAGAGCTCCTCCTCCCGAGGTACAAGCACCGGAATTGAATGATGGGCTCGTCCGAGTCTTGCCAGGGAATGAGCACGATGTAGAGGTAAAGATCTTCAACCGCGCTGGTGGCCAAAAGCTGCCACTTGGTGATCAGCTTAACGGTGCTTTGATCCATCCTTTTCGTGAGGTTGAAGGCCGTTACGATCGGCGGAACATCAACGAGGTTGATCTTGTAGGATAGGATGATGCCGTAGCTGGCTTCTCCGCCTCCTCTTATCGCCCAGAACAAGTCCTCCCCCATCGACTCGCGATCCAACACCTGTTCACAAGTGATTATGCAACGAAAGATGAGCATGTACGCCACTAGATCATTAGGAATAGAGATCTCAATACATGCATGTAGTTAGTTGGATATTATTAACTTGCAGCGTCTGTACCTGACCCGACACATCCACGATTCGAGCGTCCACGATGTTGTCAGACGCGAGGCCGTACTTCCTGATCATGAACCCCGCTCCTCCCCCGCTCAGATGCCCGCCAATTCCAACGGTGGGCCACTCTCCGGCGGGGAATCCCAGCACAGGACTATGCCTGTGTATCTCGTAGAACAATTCGCCTATCGTCGCGCCTGCCTCGACCCATGCCGTCTTCCCCTCGACGTCTACGTTGATGGATCGGAGGTTCGCTAGATCGATCATGACGAAGCGCACCTTGGGGTACAACGAGCGGTAGGAGAGCCCCTCGAAGTCGTGGCCGCCGCTCCTGACTCGCAGTCGCAGGCCGTGCCTCCTCCCGCACATGACCGAGGCTGCCGCGTGGGACTCGTGCGTGGGGCTGACGATGAGGGCCGGCGGCGACCCTGTGCCGATGAACCGGCTGTTTTGGATGGCGGAGAGGAGGGTGGCATTGAAGGACGGATCCTTCGGGGTGAGGATGAGTTGGGATGTGTTGGGGATATGATCTGTGAAGCATTGGACGAAGGCTTCTATCTGATCCGTGGAACCAACAACAACGTGTGGGCAATATGATAACAATGTGATGATCAAAGCGGAGATGATGAGGAGCTTGATGGAGAGAGTTGACGCCATTATATCTTTTGCTGCGACGCTCTTCATGTGTTGAGACATGGGACATTCAGCCTTTTTATTTATTTACATAGAA
Source organism: Ottelia alismoides (assembly GCA_037367405.1). Lineage (NCBI taxonomy): Eukaryota > Viridiplantae > Streptophyta > Magnoliopsida > Alismatales > Hydrocharitaceae > Ottelia > Ottelia alismoides. Next base: position 196,390 of record JAZKJV010009806.1, read on the forward strand.
AGACACCACAAAATTTTAAGAAAATGGATGTGCAATATTTATATATTTATATACATGTCCGTAAGCTTCTTTTCTTTCTTGATTAGTTGATAAAATAATTATATCAACTATCTGCCATGTCTCGATCACGAAGCTCATATTTTTGATAGTTGCGATCTATAGTAGTCTTTTTGTTTATGGGCTCTTTGATATATAAAGTTTTCTGTCCTGATCAAAGTAGGTTGTTACTGTAACATTTGTCATTCAATTGTGACCTACCACCAATGTTCTCGACTAGTCTAATGTTTGTTGGCCTAATCAGAGTAGGTTGTCAGAGTAGTTGTCAGTTTACCTGAATGGCGTGTTATCTTGATCAATAGAGGTTGCTTCGGCATATAGGTGGATGTAGTTAACTTTATCGATGGAATACATCAGTAATAAAGTAGATTATCGTCAAATATTAGAACATGAAAGAAAGTTGGTCCTTCGTAAAACTACTTACACGTTAGTGTAGGATATATCGATCAAGTGTGATATTAGTGTCTTCTCAAAAAGTGTGATATTAGTGTTTTCGGAAACTCGACCCAAAAGATCAAAATAAGTCATCTGACGAGGGAAGATGATCATTCATTTTGACCGCCGATAAAGTTTAGGTGATAACCAGATTTGTTTTGGCTATTAATATAATTTAAATTTGACATGAAATGTTTTTAACCAGGTGTTATAAACAATAATGATGTTTAAGATTAGGGATGAAAATGAATATATCCGAATATCCACTTATTATATCAGAAAAATGACCGAATATGAATATATGCATTCGAATATTTATCAAATATGGATATGAGTTGTAAAGAACTTCCGAATATAATACGAATATGGTAAGTGCAAAAAGATCCGGATTCATATTTAAATATTTGAATACAATTATATATAGGGTAAAATAGGTCTACACTCGGTCGAGCCAACTTGGCTACTATCCCCACCTTTTTTATTTTAAAGTAGTTTTCAAATACATAAGGGGATTTAGACACTATATGACACCATGTTCTCATTCAAATTTCGTCCAAACAGACATTCCTAAGCTGTTTTTCAATCATATCAAAATTTAACGATTTAAGAATAGCTTAAAATTTCCCTTTTAGATCATGAATGACTTATTTTTTTTTGAAAAAAAGGCTTGCACCATATAGGTGAGTGCCCAAAAACTTCACCATTATCACAAATTTATTACATTTGAACTGAAAATAATAATTACATTATCCAACTCCCAGCCGTTGCATTTGCATGTGCCATAACACTCTCCACATGGAACTTGCCATGTCTAAAATTTCTTCATTCCGTGCCAACCAAATCACCCAAATGATCGCCATGCAACTTGATCTCTCTTTTTCCGTGCCGCTCCACTCCGCCCCTACAGATCCCCAAAAGTTAGTTGAGGTGCTCGTATTAATCGCCTGGTTACCGAAACGGCTCCGCATCTCAATCTAGCTACCGCACGTGAAGAAAAGATGGTTAGCATCCTCCACACCTTCCAAGCATCTTGGACATATCGGATCCACGCCTTGGTTGAAATGAGCCAATCTCTCCCTCGTCAATAGTCTACCTCTCCTGACTATCCACATGAAGACTTTCCCTCGAGTTGGAGCCTTCCACTTCCAAATGCGCTTGCAATCTACCTCACAATCGCCTGGATCAAACTCCATTGCTCCCCTTATTATCTTGTACGCCTTCCCTACTCATAAAGAGCCATCCCACTAGGTCTAGCGATCCCGTCCAACACTGGGCTCCCGAACCTCCTCAAGATCCCCAAGAAGAGTCACGAGTTCCCCCAACATCTGATCTGAAAGTCTAGATCTAAAACGTGGGGAGAACGATTGTCCAACCCAGACCTCTGCCACCGAGCAGTCTGGATTTTCCACTAGTGCCACTGATGACACGCCTGACAACTCCGGTTAAGTATGTAAATAAAAATGGTCGTTGTGACCTAAATCACCAAGCGCGGTCAATCAAGAAAAATATTTAAACCACTCAAAAAAATCAAGAAATTCAATGTTAGCGGCTTTGCTATTCTTTTTACCTGGTATAGCGACCAGGGTCGAACACAAGGAGCACAATTGAAAAACTATGCAGTCAAATTTCAAAGTTAATTTTTAGCGATTTTTGAATTTATATTTTTTTTGTATTTTTCGAATAAGCACAAATGAATAAAAGCACACACACAACCCTTTTTTGTATTTTTTGGAAAGGTAAAAAATGTACAGAAAAGTCTAAAGAAAATATTTTTGGATTTTAAATATTTTAAAACTATTTTTGGTGATTTTTTTCACAATTTTCTGATGTTTTTGTATTTTTTTAAAAATGGAACAGTGCAAAACAAGACAAAAAGTGCACAGCCAGGGATATTTTACAATTTAAAAAATATTTAAATATTCAAAACTCCTGGAGATTATTTTTAACAGAAAGTAGAAAGTAATATCTACAATAAAAAATTGAAATCAGAATTTTTTTAATTTTTCTACAATTTTCTACAATTTTTTTAAGATTCTTCATATTTTGCATTTTTTTGGAGTTTTATAAAGTGAAAATTCACAAAAACTGGTCAGAAATCAAAGCACATCAAAATACACCTACACTAATTTTTTTTATAATTTTTAAGCAATTTTTCAAATTTTTATAAATTTTCAAATTTCGGGTAGAGAAAAATACACTGTTTTTGATTTTTTAAATATAATAAATGACAATAAAAATATATGAAAATTCTATACAATGATGAGAACTACATCAGGAGCATAAACCAATTTTTGCAAAATTTTATGAGCAATAAAAACATGTATTTCAATGCAAATATCAAGCAAGTTAAGGTCTGGAAGCATACAAGGACTGAACTGAAAATAGTTGAAGTTTTTGCATTGAGATATAAGAAATATTAAATAAAAGAACAGAGATTGCAATTTACCCATAAAACGTGTGACATGTACATGATGTTCTTTGGAGATGGGGGCACTTTGCAAATCTGAAAGGCTTCGGGGGCTTTATTGAAATTTTCCCTAAAAGAATTCTTAATTCCCCTAGGGTTCTTGCTTAGTTTATCTCTTCCGTTCTCAACAGGAGGACACAGTGCCGCCGCCGCCACTGGAGGTGTTGCGCGGCCTGGGCGCGTTGGTGGAGCGCCTGCAGCGAGGCGGGGAACGACGGACGGACGGAGGGCACCGCGCGTGGCGGGGGTTGCGCGGATCGCGCTGTTATTCCAACCGCGGCTGGGCGGCGGGGGATGACGGGGAGCCTGGAGGGCTTCCACGTGGCGGCAGGAGAGCGCGGGTGTTGGGGCGGATCACGCGGCCGGACGCTGCAGGTGGTCGCGCACGGCGGAGACGGCTGGAGCGAGGGGTAGCGGTGCGTGGGTTCTTGCACCGCAGGAGGCGGCCACGCGCTGCGGTGATGGTGGCGATGATGGGCAGCGGGGGGTGACGGCCCCGCTGCCTGATGAGATTTTTTATTATTTTCTTTTTTTCTTTGTACAGAAATGATAATGAAGAAAAATTAGATTTTTTTATTTTTTTAACAGAAAATGTAAATAGAAGTAGAAAAAGAAGATTTTTTATTTCCTTTTTTTATATTATCCTGTAAAACAAAATGTTAAAAAAAAGACAACAACAATAATTTTTTTTTGATTTATTCCTGCAAAATAGAAGTTAGAGACAAAGATAAATGATTTTTATTAATTTACCTGCAAAACAAGAGTTAGAGACAAACAACCAAAAAGATGTTTTTATTCTTTTGTATTTATGCACAAATGGAATATGCGAGATGATCGGATCTTGATGTAGTAAGAGATGGATCCGTGAATCCAACCACCGTGCGTGGTCGGATATGGTGAGTTGCGTGAGGTAGAACGTGAAATGGAGGGATTGTGAGATAAGATGAAAATTCGGTGTTGGACGCGAAAATGTATGGTGAAATTTGTTGGATTTTTAATCTAAAAACTAATCACTACACCTACACAAAAACTAAGCCTATGATTTTACCTAAGAAAAATGACAAGAAATAAATTGGATCTCACCTCAGGGTTCGGACATGCTATGATGGCCTCGACGAGGGCCGACACGCTATCACTGGACGGCTCGGAGGCTAAGCACCCTTCTGCAACAAGAAACCTCTCAGAGATCGGGCTTCTCTCCACCAAAGATCGATCAAGAAGAAATGAGGGAGGATGAACCCATTAAAAAGAGAAAGAAAATGAAAATGGAAAGTATGTACAAATCAGGAAAGTAATTAGTGGTAATTTAAATAAAATAAATAAATAAATAAATAAATTTAATAAATAAAAATGAAATTCGGATTTAATTAAAATAAATAAATTAAATAATTACCAAAAATGAATTAGCCACCTTAATGGTGGCCATTAAAGGAACAAAATCAAATCCTATATACATGGTATGTTATAAAATCAATTAATTCACATAAATTCACTAAATCAAATAATTAAAAAATGAATTTTGTAATTAAATTAAATAAATTAATTAATGTGAGATAATTAATTTTTTGGTGATTTTTATTTAAGGAAGTTAATTGTATACATATATTATACACAAATAATACAATGTATATAGGTACAAATATGGAAATATATTTTTTATAAAAGATTTTTTTATTTTTTAATTTTATTTTAAATAAAAACAATATTTACAAATTATATAGATAAAAAAATAAATATTAATAAATATGTACAACAAATATATGGGAAAACTGCACAAAACACCCCAGAAAACCGACTTTTTAACCGTAACTCCAAAAATTATGAAACCATAGCCATTTGAAAGATAATTTAATTTAGAGTATTATGGAAGTGAGTTCGATTCAATTTGAGCTCGTATAGAGCCATAGTTGGTGTTTCAATTGTCACTTTGCGGCTTTTTATGGGTGCGATTATTTGCAATATATACATTATTTTATTTTACACTCATTTTTATTATTTACAACACAATTTTATTTACAACTTTTGTTTACAAAAATAATTAATTTGAGGTCAAATTATATACAAATAAAATAATGTAAGTTTTGTACAAATAAACATGAAAAATATTTACAAAATATTTTTGGCTTTTTCTGACAGAAGACCCTATCTCCCCCTACTTTATTCCTGGTCGATCAGGTCAAGTCTTGACCTTCTTTCGGGGTTCGGATTAGTCTGTATTTATTGCATAAACACATCCTTTTCTTTTTTCTTTTCTTCTTTATTCTTTTATTTATGCACAGAAAGTGTTAAAAATGCAATTTTAACAAATGCATTCAAAATGATAATTTTATGGAATTAAGGGGTATTTACAGGTATTTGACTAAGGAAAAGAGGCTAAAATAAAAGAATAAAGGCGATGAATCGTGGATTCATCAACTACCAAACGCAGAAATCTCCCTGTTAAGAACCCTCTCTCACTCTAATCATCTTTCCAGAATCTGAAATCCATTCCATCACCAACTATTGGTCTTAAAAGAGGACGTATCTCCTATGCCACACTGCATATGCCCCACCAGAAGAATGATTACGTGGCACCAAGATCCCTCAGGGAGGGGAATGGTAATCCAGAGTCATAGATCCTTCTAATGAGGTTGTACACCGAACTCCTGCAGTCCCCCCAAATGCGCAGGACCCACGTGGCAAGCAATGCCTTATTTATCTCTTCCAGACTTCGCACACCAAGCCCACCCTCCTCTTTTGAGTGTGTCACCGTTTTCCAGCCCATCAAAGTAATGCCACCCGATTGACTAGATGATGACCAGAAAAATCGCCTCATCATAGGTTCAAGTCTCTTTCTAACACCCACAGATGAATGACTTATGAATGCCTAATTCACACAAAATTTGAATAAGAAATGCATTTTGGATTTTAGCCAATGGATACGATTGGACCTAAATCTAACAAGTTGTCATGCTCAATTTTCCTTTACAACGAGTCAAGACAAACATTGAGATTTTACGGGATGATCATAATATCATATATGTTGTGAGCATCTGGTAAAAAGCTGACTTGGATATAACCATACATGAAAAGGCCTGTACCATTGATGAATCTTTGATTCATCACTCTAAAAGTCGAAAATAAAGCTTTGTTCCCAAGTAAATAGCAACATATTTCCACTTATCTTGCAAAATTAGCATTCATGCATGCAAGCATAATATCTGCATTTTAGCATTCATATTTGCATAAAATAAGAAGCCAAATCCACTTGTAAATATTCACCATATTTCACCTATTTGTGTATATTTTATACTAACTCCGAATCCAATAAAACCAACTCTATAGTGTATATATTACTAGCACTAATTAAAGAAAAAATATCAAAAAAATACTAACTTGTAAAATTGACCAATAAAACCCCAAACCCAGTTGGAGACTTTAGACCTTAAAACGCACATATCTCTCTCATGCAACCTCCGAATTAGGTCTACTCAATTTTAAAGTAATATACATTCAAAGACCTTCGAAACAAGACCAATTTCACTAAAATCGGAGCTCGTATGCAAAACTTGGGTTTTGGGCCCCTTTTGTATATTGTACAAATTGACCGTTTTGCCCCTTTATTTTACCATTTCATTTTCTTAATTATTAAAAATCCAAAAAAATTAGATTAAGTTGTAAATATTCTTCTCATATTTTCTCTATTTTTATTTTGATTTTTCTCTCTTTTTAAAATGACAAAAAAAATACAAAAGGAAAAATACGGTATTTTATATCTATAAGGTACGACCCAAAAATACATTTTGTACAGACGATCTCATTTGATTTTCGGCCCTTCACAAAAGTTGTAGATCTCGTCGAGACGAGCAACTTTTGTGCTGACCACTTTTTGATTTAAGCTCTTTTATTATGTCTTTTTGATTTTTCTTTCTATTTAACTTTGGTTTTTTTTTCTGAGAGCGACATGTGGTGGCTCCGGAAGCCGCCACGTGTCAACCCCATATTTTTGGCTACTTATTAAATAAAAGCCACATGGCCGCATCCGAGCGCGCCAAGTGGCGCCTTCTCATTCCCCATCAACCCATTCCACCCCACTCCCCCTTGGCTTGGGGAGAAGGCAACGTCGACACCTCCCATCCCACCCCATCTCCTCCACCTTCTCCATCTCCTCTCCAACTGCCTCCTCCTCTTTTAAAACCTCTCCATCTCCCACACTCTTCCCCATCCGCCACCTCCTACGAGAGAGCAAGCGAGCTCCTGGGCGTGGTCTTGTGACAGAAGTACACGTCAAGTCGAGTGACGACCTTCCCCCTCCAGGCGAGATCCAAGGGATTCCGATCCCTTGATTGCAACTCCTTCTCGAGTTGCTCGAGCTCTGCATCGCCGCTGCATCGAACGAAGACATGAGCTCATCATCGAGCTCTTTCACAGGCACTCGTCCATCTCCAGGTAAAATTCATAATCATCTTCTTCCTATCTTCTTCTTCCTCTTCTACTCACACACTCTCTCTCCTTGATTCATCACCTTCCTCCCACCGAATCACAAAACCGATCGCACTTCAACGGATAAATCACACGTTGCGTACGCAACGGTGATTTTTATTTATTTTTTCGAACAGTTTTCATCAACCGATTAATCACTTATTTATGCCCACTAAACAAATGCATGTGAAAAAGAGTACTTGGTGAAATCCTCCTTCTCTCTCTTTCTTCTTCTTCTTTCCACCACGGCCGAGCCATGCTCGAGCTTCCTCCTTCATTGCAGGTATCACTGCCCACCAAGCTCGACGCCAGCACCCCGCCTCCTCCTTGGCTGCCGTCCGCGGTGTCCACTCGTTGCTCGCCGCCTGACTGCCACAACCCTCCACCTCGCATCATGTGTCGGCGGAGGTGGAGATCACCACCTTGCGAGCCAGCGCTCCAGCCCCTGGGTTTCTGCCTGCACTCCAGCGCCCACGCGCCCCTCCGGTCGCGCAGCCACCAGTTACGCATGCACGGTTGAACAACAACCACGCGCCCCCTTGAGCGGTTGTTGCACCCTCATCCAGCCGGCCATCAACGCCGCCCTCACCCGTGCTCCTCCTCCGACCGAGCCTCCACCATCTTCCACCGTGCCTCCCCCTCGCGCGGCCCGGGTCCACAGCTCCATTACCGATCGCGCCGCCCCCTCGCGCGCCATCGCGGCCGGCCTTCTCCGTCAACACCATAGCCACAGCCACCCTCGGAGGAACCGCCGACGCCACCGCTCCTCCGCCGCCGGCCGTCCTTGCCACCGCTGCTCCAGCCGCCCTGCGCGTGAAGCTCCTCCTCCAAGCTCCCCTGTTTCATCTCCAAGGGGAGACTTATCGCAAAATAAAGAAGTGGGAATTTGCAAAGGGGACACTTGCACTCCTTTGCAAGTTCTTAAAAAAATTTCAAGTTTCTGATAATTGCGTGTAAGTCCCTGTTCTCATTTTAGCTCATATTTCTTTTCTCTGTATTGCATTCATACCCCTGCATTTACATATTTATTTAGTTGTCATTTTGTCATCCATTTTTGATTCCAAAAGTTGCATTGTGTAGTATAACTCTTGTTCTACCATATTAGTATTTATTTGTATTTTTTGATTTGCAGAATATTTATGAAATATAACTTGGTGAAAATTGCAATATTTTGTCCATGTTGATTGATTAATTTATTGCGTATTATCTCTGCTTGTCGAAAAATCTCTGAAAAATCACCATTGGTAGATCTAAGTCTATGCTACAACATATCCAAAAATCACACCATTTGCACATAAAGTTTGTCTTAGAAAAGTCATTTAGTGAAAACCTTAATCGATTTTTAATTAATGAACCGTGAAGTATTTTAACAAAATTCAAGATGATTTGGATAGCTCTTAATTAGATCTACTTGGATTAATTTTGTTTCTGAGAAATATCATCGTTTGGTAATTATTAAAATTGGTTTAGTCATTTTCACTAAAGTCTGCATATCTTATTATCCGTGTATCTAAAAATTACAAAAAAATTAAGGTAGTTTAATTTCATCCCATTTCATAATCTGGCCAAGTTTCATAATTTTTGGAATTAATTTGACTATATTACTGATTTAACGTTTAAACTGGCCTGATTTTGCATGTGTCTTGCATAAAATATACGAAAAAGACCAAAAATATGTCCTCTAAAAATCAAACATTGGAAATTTGCTAAAAATTTACCTAAGGAGACAGCTGCCTCCCTGAGTTCGACCTTGGACTTCCACCAAGTAAAAAAATTTTGCCGCTCGAGATTAACTTGAATATAATTGAAAGTGGCTTTTGGTCTGCTCTCATTATCCGACTTCAACGAACGATATCAATTAATTTGAACATTAATTTGCTCGAATTAACAAGGGTAGCGGGAGCGTTATCGAAATGGCGCCGTTGCCGGGGAGGCACGGCTTAGGTTAATTTGCAATAATATCTGAGTGGTTGATTTTCTATCCCCGGGTAGTCTGACCCTCGATTTTCTTGTGAATATTTTCTGTCCTTTCATTTTTGCATTTTTTGTGTCACTCTCTGACCTCAATTTATTTCTGTGCGAGGAACGCGAGGAGTCAAAGATGCTTCGAAGATTCAACATTTTAATTTTTTGAGTGATTTGAGAGAAGTTGTATTTTTTATTTTTTCTTTATTTTTTTCGCATCATTTCCAGCGGTTCCCATTTGGGTTCTCGCGTCTGTAAAGATAGTGAAATCGTGTCCTCGTGTGCTATGTGGTTTGAATGGTAAATTAGGCTTGCACTAGCGGCTCCTCGATCCAATCTAGGGTTTGCTTGTGCTCGTAATTTTTAGGACCACACAACCACTTAAAAGACGCACTTAGACCACAGATCTAGTCAAATCAACATGTGCTTCACTCGCTAATAGAACTGCTTGTCTAGGAGCGGATTTTGTCGCTTGCATATGCATGTAGTGTAAAGTTTTCAATTCTATTTTGCATCCTGCATAAAAGCGAAGGGATCACTGTAAGTCTTCTTAACTCAGCATACGCATCATTGTTTTTCGTGCATTGGCTTTTCTCGATTTCTCCTCTGTTTTTCACATTAATTTCAACGGAAATTGGGACTGTACATCAGGCGTGCTATGTGGTTGGACTAACAAGTGAGAACTAAACTTAAAATCAGGACTGCTAACATTATTGACCAAAAATAATAATAAAATTTTGAAAATCTGTTTGCGGGAGACTAATCTCAGACCTTGTTTTCAGGATGAGTGAGGGTACTTGAGTGTGTGTGAACACCTTAAGGAGAGCCCAAATCCCCGCCTTCCATATCACGTTCCGACTAATCCTAGCAAATATCACAAGTTGAATTTTTAAGGTTCACTGACTAGTACCAAGTAGCCTCCGCCTGTCTCAGGTAGATAGGGGCGAAATTGCGGTAATTCATGACAAGTTGCCAGTAACCCCCCGGGGTGAAGTTCCGGCCTTGTCAGCCTCCGCCTGCTTGCAGGTAGATAGGGGCATGGTCTTTGAATCCATCAACTTGGGATAGGAGCGAAGAAAGGAAGGATCGGCGGTATCTTAGGCGACAAGTTAAATAGGGAAGACGCATCCGGCTCTGAGCCGACTTCCCTATAGGCCACTTAATCCTTGCTATCTTGCTTGAAAAATCACACTTAAAATTAACAAGATTAATTGGACTCGTTTTCGGGTCCTTCACTGTGTTGAGTGTGAACCCAGGGTCTTGGATTGAATTGTTTGCTTCAGGTAGGAGTCAAATCCTATCTTCACTTAGAACTCCCATTTCTTCTCGCCAAATCAAGATGAGTGACTGGGGGGATATCGGCTCTTTATTCACCAATCTCTCTTTGAGCCCCCACGAAACTCCTCTTCACCGACCCAAGCGCACCTTGGGCCACCCAGGACTCATGACCCTCTTGAGTTCTGGTTCCCTCACACACATGGTGGTTACTCTCAAACCAACCCTCTCCTCTCCTCTGAGCTTATCGAGGAAGACCACCGCCTCGGTAAGAACCCCTTCCTTGAGTTATCCTCTAATCCAGATCATTTCCATTTCCCAGGACTAGAGGAAAAGATGCCACCTAAGCAACCACTGGATGAGGACCCATTGCGACAAATTCTTAACCGCCTCGCCACAGCCGAGCAACAAAATGCAGATCTCACAACTAGAATGGGACAGATTATTGTAGCAGGAGGAATCAACCGACCAATGGTTGATGCCTACAACCCAGCGGAGAATGAGATACAAAGTTGGTTGGCACCAACGGTTCCCGCCGAAGCATTTGAGCTCAAGCCCCACTTCCTTAGCCTGCTACCGAAGTTCAATGGAAATGCCCATGAAGAACCATATACCTTCCTCCGATACTTCGATCTGGTTTGCAACAACCTTAGCCATCCTAAGGTTGGGAAAGATTACATTAGACTGAAGGCCACCCCATTTGCCTTAGGAGATAAGGCAACACATTGGCTGAAGAACCTAGGGGTGATATGTACAACCTGGATGCAGTTCAAGGACTTATTTCTGAAGAAGTTATACCCTCTCAGTAGGACTAACCAAATGAGAACAAAGATCGCCAGTTTCTACCAAGGACTCAATGAACCATTCCATGATGCCTGGGATAGGTTCAATGACCTGGTTCAGAAATGTCCCTGCCACGACATTTCTAAGGCAATCTTAGTACAGACCTTGTTCTGTGGTTTAACCCCGGAGATGTAGGGGTTAGTCAGTGCCGCCTGTGGAGGAAGCTATCTGAACAAGAACGAGAACGTTGTATGGAAGATCCTAGAGCAGATGGCGGAAACCGGCAGGTCGCAGACCACCAGGGCCTATCATTTGTCTCCCTCAATCTTATCCAATGAGACAAATAGGAGGACTGTAGCGGATCTGACAGAGGACCTCATCCCCAACATGGGGATGATATCTGACAAGTTAACTATGGTCGAGCAGATCCACATGAGGGTCACTAACCTTGAGTCTCTCTCACGTCTGCCGAAGCAAGTGGAGGAACTTACTGAGAAGGTAGCTAAGATAAAGCTACCTGCCCCTTCTGCACCACCCGCACCTGTGCACAGAGTCCATCTTGTACAGGAGCAGGCACCGGGGCATCAGAGCAGCTGGGTGGAGGATCAGACTTACACCCAGCAGGACCATCATGCACCTCCACAAGTGGAGACCGGATACGAGGAGCCTCTGCAGGTGTTCAAGATCAACAACCTGTGGTATAGCCGTGACCTCGTCAGCAGACAATCGGGGATAGGGAACGGTCAACCTCACCGACCTGCCCCAGCTATCAAGGAACCAGCTCCGTCCCCGCACCGCGCTTCGTTCAGTCCAGGTCCGAACAAGGGTACCAGCCTCAGCAGCACCAGCAGCAGCATTGCACATTTCAGCAGGGCCCGACACCGTCCCACCAGCAGCAACAGTATCAGCATGGCCAACAAGGCCAGTACAGAACCTCGTCTGCAAGTCAGCATCAAGCCTAGCCTACTGAATTGGAGTCCCTCACCTTGGCGATCCAGACCCTGTCTGATAGGGTCCAACAAATCCAGAATGACTATCTGGATATGAGAACCGATCTGAATCGTGTCTCTCGTACCCAGGATCAACAGATGGCACCAAAGACCCCAATTCTCGCATAGGTTCAGGCCAACCCGAACAGCTTAACCCATGTACAGAACCTACCTCGTAATCAGGTATATTATTCAGATAATTATTTATCTGAACATGAGATCCTTTCGTATGATAATGTGAATCATATGTCCCTCAGGAGCGGAAGGACCGTGACCATACCTGATCGGGCACAAGCACCGAAGGAAGGAGCCGCCAAGTCTCTACCTGAGGAGAACTTGGAGGAAGAAGAGGAGGAGCACACCATCACCACTGGCAAAAGAAGAGGACGTCTGGGTCTTCGAAGCAGCAATCCCACATCAGCAGAGAGTCCGACGGAACCAATGAAGAGCCCGCACCTCCATCTGAGGAGGATCGTCAAGAAGTCGCGGGAGACGCATCACCGATTTTGCCTCAACATTTTCCTTTTAGTCAGAGTCAGAGTTCGAGTCTGTTTAAGAGTCCGAGTCATGTACAGAACTCAGTTCCAGATTTCAATGAAAACATTTCAGTTTCAGAACATGAGTTGGAGTCAATAATCCCTTTCCCTCGAGCTCTCAAGGGTGGAAAGAAGAAAATCAAAAAATCCAAAAAGATGACCCTGAGATGGCAGAGTTCTGCAACAAATACATCAAGGTCACAAGACAAGTACGTGGAAATAACTCCTGCATTTCAAAAATACCTTAAGGTGAGATGCACACCTACTAGGGTTAGCAGGAAGACCAAAAGCCGTGTTGAGAAACACGTTCTGTCAGTAGCCACGACTTGTGCATTAAAGAACTCGTTTCCAAGGAAACGAAGAGACATGGGTGCACACTATGTGGTGAATCATGTTGATGACATCGCGTTTGCACGTACTCTCCTAGATAATAGTTCCTCAATTAACTTAATGCCTACAACCCTCTATGAGCGGCTTAATCTTGGACCTCTTAGGAAATCTAGAGCCCTCCTGCAGTTCGCTGACAAATCAACCAAGAGGTCCCAAGGAGAATTGAGGAATGTCGTGATCAAAGTCGAGGGTCAAGAATACATGGTGGACTTCACTGTCCTAGATATGGAAACCCCTCGTAATTGGAGAGACTCCCAGATCATCTTAGGCAGGCCTTTCCTCAGAACAACAGGGGCCTTGTTTGATTATAAGACCGGCAAGATCCAGTTCCAAACTCCATGCAGAGATGAGGAATTCAAGATGAAGCAGACCAGATGGCAGAGACCGGATTCCGAACCCAGCACCGAGTACTCTTCAACCGAAGCAGACTGCGATCATGTAGACACAGTTGGGCCATGGAGACAGAACCCAACCAGCACCGATGAGTCCCTCCCCTCCGGAGACGATCCCATGCATGAGTCAGTTTGCGAGGTCCTAAGAGACGAGTATAACTCAGAACTTGTATCGCCTTACATCTTCGATGACTTAGAGGCCCATCTGGGCCTGTCAGTCCTTCCCTCTTTATGACAATTGGAAGATGAGGATGACGAGTCGGACGTGGCTTTTGCTGCTTGCATGGAGACCTTTGACGATCCGACTCCAGAGCCGAATAACTTGGTGGCATCAATTACAGAGAAAGATCCAGCCACTTCCAACACCGAGCCAGATTCGATTGAGCCAGATTTCCTAGACGATCACACCATACTTGAGCTCAAGCCTTTACCCACAACACTGAAATACGCCTTTCTTACGGGCCAGGACAAGAAATTTCCGATCATCATCAGTTTGCGATTGACTGAGGAGCAGGAATCTCGCTTGCTAGAGATCCTGGAGAAAAACCGCAAGGCGATAGGCTAGAGCATTTCCGATCTCCACGGGATAAATCCCGCTTTGTGTTCGCACCATATCTACTTGGAGAATGAAGCCAAACCCTCTCGTGAATTCCAACATCGTTTGAATCCAAATTTACGAGAGGTAGTGAAGAAGGAGATAGAGAAATGGTGCAACGTGGGTTTCATTTATCCCATCACCGACTCTAAATGGGTGGCCTCGATCTATGTGGTCTCGAAAAAGTCGGGAATTCAGACAACCACCAACTAGGACGGAGAGGAGATTGTGACACGAGTACCCACGTCGTGGCACGTCTGTGTGGATTACAGACGTCTGAATGCCGCGACGAAGAAGGATCATTTTCCCCTGCCATTCATTGATAAAATCCCAGAGAGACTAGCGGGGAAAGAGTTCTTTTGTTTCTTGGATGGGTTCTCGGGCTACAATCAAGTAGCCATAGCTCCGGAGGACCAAGAAAAGACCACGTTCACATGCCCCTTTGGTACCTATGCCTTCAGGCGCATGCTCTTTGGGTTATGCAATGCTCCAGGTACTTTTCAAAGGTGCATGATTGCTGTATTCGCCGAAATGGTCGGCGAATTCCTGGAAGTATTCATGGATGACTTCTTGGTCCACGGTGATTCCTTCGATTCCTGTCTTAGAAATCTGGATCGGGTCCTCAAACGATGTTGTGAGGTCAATCTGGTGCTCTCCCGAGAGAAAAGTCACTTCATGGTGACGGAGGGCATTGTGTTGGGGCACGTCATCACCAAGAGAGGAATGGAGGTTGACCCCGCCAAGGTGGATGTGATCAGACGACTCCAGCCACCAACCAACGTCAAATAGTTGCGGTCATTCCTCGGGCATGTCGGATTCTATCGAAGATTCATCAAGTATTTTTCTAAAATTGCCCGACCGCTAACATAGCTTTTAGGCAAAGACATGGAGTTTGTTGTTGATCACAAATGTCTTGAGGCCTTTAAGCTGTTACAAGGAATGATCATGGACGCACCTATCCTACAAGCCCCAGATTGGTCTCTACCTTTTGAGATCATGACAGACGCCTCAGACTTTGCTGTTGGGGATGTGTTAGGACAGAGAAGAGATGGTGTCCCGTTCGCAATCCACTACGCAAGCAAAGTGCTTGATACCGCTCAGCGTAACTATACAGTTACGGAAAAGGAGATGCTTGCGGTAGTGTTTGCCTTGGACAAGTTCAGATCTCACTTAATTGGATCCAAGGTAATTGTGTTCACTGACCACACGGCACTGCGATACTTGATGGAGAAGAAGGACACGAAGGCGCGTCTTCTTCGATGGATTTTGCTTATCCGGGAGTTTGATTTGGACATCCGTGATAAACCTGGAAAGAAGAACGTAGTAGCCGATCATCTCTCTCGTCTCGAAAATCTTAATACTTTCGAGGATTCACCTATTCGAGACTCCTTTCCTGATGAGCCGATTTTTGTTGTCGACTCACTCCCATGGTATGCCAACATCGTGAACTATCTTGTCTCCTAGAAAGTTTCTGAAGATTGGCCCAAGAGCCACATCGATCGACTAAAGTCGGATGCTAGACACTACCATTGAGAGGATCCGATCCTTTTCTTTGAAGGACCGGATTGTGTCTGGAGACACTGTATTCCTTAGGAGGAATACCAGAGTATCCTTTCTTTATGCCACAGCTTAGAGGCAGGAGGACACCACTCCGGGAAGAGGACCGCATGGAAGGTACTTCAGTGTGGCTTTTACTGGCCGACTCTATTTCGTGATGCCGTCACCTTTGCGAAGTCGTGCCCAGTATGCCAGAGAATGGGAGGAACCGTTGGTTCCAAGGATGAGATGCCTATGCAACCTGTCATCATTTGTGATGTCTTTGATGCATGGGGCATCGATTTCATGGGCTCATTCCCTGTTAGCCATGGATTCGAGTACATCCTTCTTACGGTAGACTATCTATCCAGGTGGGTGGAGGCTATCCCGACCCGAGCCGCAGACAGCAGGACTGTCTGTAAATTCATCAGAGAACACATCATCTCTAGGTTCGGGATCCCCAAAATGATGATATCAGACGGAGGTAGCCACTTTGTAAATCGGGAGGTGAAGAAAATCCTGAAGGACTACGGCATCGAACACCGTATCGCGAGTCCTTACCACCCACATACCAATGGTATGGCTGAGGTATCGAATAGGGAGGTGAAAACTATATTGCAAAAGCTTGTTCGCCCAGACAGGAAGGACTGGTCTCAGATCTTGGATCAGGTCCTATGGGTGTATAGGACAGCTTACAAGACACTGTTAGGAACCTCCCCATTCCGAATGGTATTCGGAAAGCCGTGCCATTTGCCCGCAGAGTTAGTGCATAAATCAGAATGGGCAATTAAGAAGGTCAATTGGAACACACACTCTAGGCATAAGCAGAGAGATATGGATCTGAATGAGTGATGACCGCCCAAATGACAGAGGTAAAGGTGTAAAATAAATAGGTCGTTGCGACCTCAATCACTCGGGCTGAGTCAATCAAGAAAATGAACCACAAATGAAGATAAATCAACGAAATACACAGAAGTGGTCCTGCTATAAGATTAACCTGGTATAGCTCCCAGGGTCGAACACAAGGAGCACAGATTGGCCTTGCGGCCTACGATGTAATCAGTAATCCAAAAGAGTCTTTTTTATGGTTTTTATTTGTTTTTATATTTTTTTAGATTTTTTAAAAGATGAGAAAATGAGAAAAAGTGAATGCAAGGCAACTTCAACAATTTATACAACACACAAGAAATGATGCAAAAATTCCAGAAAATTGGTTTTTATGTTTTAAATGTTTTTTACTGTTTTTGGTGAATTTTTGGAATTTTTCTAATGAATAAAATATTTATTAAAAATCAAACAAGGCAAGAAACAATGGGTACTGTCCAGCAAGGTTAGAAACTCAAAAATAAAATATTTAAGAGCTTCAAACAACCCTGGAGGTAATTTTCCTATAATCTATGAAGAACAAGGAAAATTTAGGCACCCTAATTATTGTTTTTGGATTTTTAATTTATTTATTACAATTTTTATGAGTTTTTAGGGGTTTTTCAATTTTTAAGGTTTTTATGTGATGAAAAATAGCCAAACTTGGCTAGAAAATCAAACAACCAGTAAACAACAATATCTAATTTTTTTGGAATTTTTAGTGGAGTTTTTATATTTTTTTTGGTATTTTTAAAGTCAAACAGTAGCAAAAATAAGGGTTTTTGAATTTTTAAAAATAATAAATGAAATCCAAAATGTCCCCAAAAATCATAGAAATTCCTACACCATGGCAGGAGCCATGTGTCAAAATTTCATTGGATTTGGAGGTCGTTTGATATTTTATTCAAAAATAAAGGTGGGGCACTGTGCACAGGGACCTAAGTGCAAATACCCAAAAGTTCTGGGGTCCTGGTGCAATTTACCCAGCAAGTCACGCGCTTCGCACGTGGCTGGGGCACACAGGGACTGATTTGTAACAAAAACCAAGTCCTAGGGGTTTTTGATAACACGTATCAAAACCCCAGGGGCAAGGTTGCAAAAAGTCCAAGAAATAAAACGCACATGCGCCAATTCAGCCTTCACAGGGGTATAATTGCAATTATTCAAAAATATTCATGCATTCCTTAACACTCAGAACTACAGGGCTAAAGATGCAAATAACCCAACAATACACGTGACGAAGCACGTGGGTCTCTACTGGCAGGGGTATAATTGCAAATAAAATTAAGCGCGAGGTCCTTGATGCAAATAACCCACAAAATAAACAACTGAATTAAAAATTACAGGACTAAACTGAAATAAACAAACTACGAGGGGGCCTATGATATTTACCCCTTTATTAATAGCCGACGGTTGGATAGGCGCCACGTGGTGATCGAACGGTCTGGATGGCGGCGCCTCTTCTCTCTTCTCCTCTTCGGCTCTGATCGACGGTCAAGGAAGAGGCACGTGGACGATCGAGCGGTGCTGGGCTCGGGTGCCTCTCTCCTCGGCTGCAACGGTCCAGATGCGCTCCTCGGGTGGATCAACGGTCGCTGCTCCTCCACAGATGGATGGCTAGGATCAGATCTGGAGCAGAAGGGGCATCGGACGGTTCTGGAAGGTGGAGGAAGAACTCGACGCCGGCGAACTTCGCCGACGTCCTGTGTGCACTCCGGTCCTCCTCAGCTGCGCCTGAAGGTCGGAGAAGCTCCGCTGGACGATCCCGCAGCTGCTGGTGGTGGCCAAGAGCCCAACCGAGCCCTGGAGGGGCTCCGGCGAGACCTGGCTGCTCGAAGCTCCTGGCTGAATGGACTGGAGGCTCAGACACCTCCTTTGGACCTGCAAAGTGGTCAAGAAGCTTCGCGGGTCGAGGGCAAAGTGCCTCGACCCGGTTAGGTGGCGTGAAGGTGATCGGTGCGGTGGGGCGGAAGAGCTCCGGCGAGGCGACGGCGGTGGAGCTCGACTCCCAGATCCTGTGCGATCTGGGTTGTGCGAATGGGCGAAGAAGGTGCGTGAGGAGGTTGCGAAGGTGCTGATCGGGTCGGATTGGAAGATGGGTGATCGGAGTGACCGGAATCGAAGGTGTACGTCGGAGCGATGATTTGGGGGAAATCCTAAATTAGACTAAACTAGAAGAAATTAAGGCTACCTGATGGATGCTGGAGACTGTGCTGGAGATGGGCTATCTCCGGGTCGTAGCTTCGAAGGGCGTCAAGGCCTGAAGCTCGATGCTCAACGCCGGCGGCGGAGCAAAGACGGCGAGGTACGCCGGATCAGAGGATACGCCTTCTCGCCTCACTGCAACAAGGGCTGACGCTCGCTGTCACTCAGGCGGAGCCGATGGAGGTCACTGGGGAGAAAGAGAGGGTCCAAAGATGCGGCGCGAGGGCGGCGGAGGGGAAGGATATATAGCGTGACCGGGCGACTAGGGTTGAGGCTCGACGGCTAAGGAAAGCGTCGATTTGATGGCTGAAGATCCGGCGAGGGAGAGGGATGTGCGGCGAAGAATATGGGCGCGGGGGTTGAGTGGAAGACAGGCTGGACGCGCGTGGATAAATCGGGGAAGAAGGGCGCGGCGCGCGTTGGCCAGAAAAGGAAGGAGGCGCGGGGGAGTTGACTGGGGTCAACATTCCCCCGTGGCCCAGTCAGACTCTGCCACGTGTAGCGGATTTTTTGTTTTATTTTTTTAGGGTAGAAATAAGTCGAATTAAATAAAACTCAAAACATGAAATATTTTTCTTTTATTTTTTTCTATTTTTTGGTGATTTTTATTTAATTTTTTGGAAATAAAAATAGGTTAGCTCTATATATAGGTATATGTACACTACATGAATTTTTATTTTTGATTTTTTATTTGTTATTTTTTTGTGTTTTTATGCTCATTTTGTATTTTATTTATTTACAAGATGAAATATGGAATAAAAGAATATTTTTATTTTATTTTTATCACTTTTATACAAGGGTGAAATAAATAAATATATACATTTATATACATGGTATTAATACAATGTATTTTTGGTATTTTCAATTTTGTAATTTTTATTTGATTTTTGTTTTGTTTCTTTTTATTTATTTTATTTACAAAAGGTAATATAGAATATTTACAAAAAGTTTAGAAAATAAATGAATTTATTTATAGGGTTAAATAATACAAGATGTGGTTTATGCACAAGGTGAAAAAGGGGGGTATTTTTGACTTTTTGATTTTTTATCTTTTTATTTTGTTTTTAATAGAATATACACACAATAAGTATATTTTTGGGTGAGGAAAATATAAAGGTTTATTTATTTACAAATATATACAAAAATGAGCTCCTATCTCCCTCTACTTGGCTTTTATGCGGTCAGGCCCATGCTGAGCCCTCCCTTGGGTTAGGTTGCTCAATATTTATTCTAAATATTTCCCTCTTTTTCTTTTTGCTCTTTATTCTTTTATTTTGTGCACAAAAACATGCTAATTAAAGGTTTTTACACAATGCATGCTTTTGGTATTTATTGGTATTTACACATATCTACATGTATTTGCAAAGGTTTTTGTAGCTAAAATAGAAGAATAAAGAGTGATGAATGGGTATTCATCACCCCCCTATGCTTAACTTTTCTAGTCCCTTAGCAAACACTTATTTGAAAAAGAAGTGAAAAAGAAAGAAAAGAAAAAGAAAAAGAGGATGTACATGGATCAAAGTTGACTTATTAAACTTTCCTTCATTAACTTGAAATATGGAGCTCGATCAGATCTTTGGATTATTAATGTGTCGGAACCTTATTCGGACTTAAGCCTAAAACTCAACAGCCTCTAAGTTCCACCAATCTATGGGCAAGACTCCTCAATAAACCAGATCAGAACAAGTCTACATACACAAACTCTAATGACCATGAATCTTTTCCTTGCGGTGTAAGTGATATGTGGCTCCCCACCTCAGAAGTAACAAAGAAACAACCTCCCTCAACCTGGTAACTCTAATGCCTCAGTCTAGCAACTCTTTCCTCGAGAAGCGGGGTATTCCCTTCTAAGTTCAAGTGCAACCGGCTCAAGGAGAGGGGATAGAAGTATAGAGTTTTGGAAGCCTAGCCAGTGTAGCTAAGTCTCCCGCTGCAAGCTTCATGAGATCTTTACACTCCGGTGGGGTTATTAAATTTTCAATCCGACCCACCACTTTTTTGGAGTTCTTTTTGCATTTTTGCATTTTTTTTTTCAACAACTTCTGTACAACATATCTACATGGTGCAGCATATATAAGAAATTTCCCCTTGAGCCAGTAGACTATCCCTCTTTTGAAGCTTTATTGCAACCCACAGCTTCTGTCTTTAGCTTTCAACACCACTAGACCAAGTTGAGGTGCACTTCCTTCACTATAAGAAGAAGAGAGGTTCCGCCTAGAAGTACTACCCTCATATGCTACCCCAAGCCAAAGGAAACTGTCTCCTCACCACCTCATCCATGGAGAGCCATGTGTAAAGTGCAGGTGCAAGTGAAGCCATTGTCTCTGAGAGTCATGCGTGTGTTGTTAAGTGCTCTACTTAAGCTCATCAAGATGACATATGCTCATAGCCTAGTGGACTCAAAGAATTAAGTCCTTATGGACCTGAAAAGCCTTAAACCTAAATCCTACAAGGTTCCTCTTGAAGTTAAGTGAATTAAGATCTTTTTCAAGCTCCATTTCTCAATTTAATTCCAGGCTCAGTTTAAATGTCACTCTCATCCAGGAAAAACTATATACACATATGTACAAAAGATGCTATTTACAAATATTTTACAATCATGCAAAAATTTTTGACAAATGTTTTGAAATCATGAATGAATGATGCATGAAGTGCAAGTTTTGCAAAAAGATATTTACACACATTTACACAAGATTTTTGCAAACTTTTTGATTTTCAAAACATTTTGGAAAATTTTGTACTATATACATAATTTTGATACAAAATATTTACACAAGTTTTACACAAAAGATTTTTGAAATCATTTTTACAAAAATACTTTATACACTAGCTATGTATGTGCAAGAATAAAAGAGGTTTATGTACATGAAAAATTTTTAATTTTTTGTGATTTTTAGCCATTTTATTTATTAACACACTCACACAAAGTACGAGTTATGGCTAAAGTATATATGAAATATATACACACCCCCCCTATACTTAGCTCGAACGATGTCCTCAGAGTGATCAAGAGCGATGAAGAAGACATAACTCGTGCTTAGTAAAAGGGAAGTGAAAAGGAACGAATAAATGAATAGAATGAGAGGAACTCGGTGGTTTCCCCCTATACTTAGGATTAACTAATCCTAAGTATAGAAAGCTGTACATGAAGGGAAAGCCGAGTGAAGAAGATACAGAATCTGCCCCCCCTATACTTAGGGTAAAATATCCCTAAGTATAGGCAGCAAAAACAAGAGCAGAAAGAATGAAAAGAATACTCGCAGGTCGCACATCCCCCCTATACTTAGGGTAAAGTACACCCTAAGTATAGCATAATCATAAGATGAGAGATGGGATGTGGGACTAAAGAATAGAATGATATGGACATCTGGATCTATACAGGCGGAGGAACAGTGAAAATCAGGCGTGAGATGTAAAAGATGTGAGTCAAAAGACCACATCTCACGCAAAATGTGAAAGAATGGATGAATGATATGGACAGATGGATCTATACAGATGTGATCATTGTTGAGGTGCCTCTCAACGAGCGCTAGAGTTTACGCCCCTAGCTGGGCGCAAATGTTAGGATAACGCCGTGTCAAGGTTCAGGACGGCATCTGTCAGACGAATACCGTACTGTTGTTGTCGTCTCGGTGGGAGAACAACAACGATGTCAACAGAGTCAAGAGAGTAAATGATAACACCCAGATAATCAATCAGGCGGGTGTTTGCTACCGAATCAAGATATGTGCAGATGAAGTCGGGCTCCGGTAGCACAAAAGAAATCGTCGGCTCAAGGTCTGTATGGAGTGAAAGGGTGGAGCTGAAGTAATCAAACGTGGAGAAGGAAGGATCGGTCAGAGAATCCTCCACGTCAATCACTGTCTCGAATAAGTATGGAAGATCATGATCAGGAGACTCACTAGAAAGGCTGATATCCGATGCATATAATGTAGACAAATCAGTGAAATCATCGAATACCTCAAAGATCGGGTCATCCTCGCGAGGGTCGTCGAGGAGAGAATCATCAAACTCATTATCAGAAAAATCAAAATACTCGGTCTCGTGATCCGACAGATCGGATGCACTCCCAGAAATTGAAACCGAGTTTATATGGTCCATGGCATCCTCCCGCAGATAACCCTCGGGGAGTAATGCCAAATCATCAGGAAATTGGGGATCAATGCTGTCAAATGTCATGTCCTCCAAAAATATATCGACCTCATCAAATGGTAGGACACAAGGCTCAAATACGGGACTATCAAGTTCCTTAAAATCCAAATTCGGTCCCTCCTCAGACTCTCTATGCTGAGATGAATCCAAATGTATCTCCGAATATGAGAAGATCTCCTGAAGACAAGACACTGAATCAACTGTGCATGGATACTGGAATGACTCTAAGGATGGCTGAAATGTGGGCTCCTCGTGTATCTCTTGGGATCCTAGCAGATCTAGAATCGAAGAATCATCTATGTGAAAGAGCGGGACTGGCTCAAATTCTGACTGTAAATCCAATTGGTCATCAACCAATGTCCGGCTCTGGGAACTCACAACAGTAGGCAACACATCCATCAAATGAGAAGTAGTAGCATCCATATCCTCTGATTTGTGTGTGCTATCAAGATCAGCATGGTGTGTCACACACTCAGCAGTTGTCATCTCTCCGTCATGTGTTGTCCCAAGTAAATCATCTGGTGTATATGCAAGATCAGAAAGTGTATCCAAGATGGTCTCAACAAAATCCAAGTCGGGACAATTGTGTGAACCACTACACGAGGTAATGACATATGATATCTGCTCTGCGGTCCTCCCCCTCATGGCGATATGAATAAGGTCAGTCATCGAAAATCCATGATCTGGAAATCGCCTCAAAAGTTCTCGTAACTCCAACCATGTATCTATTACTGGCTCCTGGGGGTTAACTGAAAAATCACGAATAAAAGACCGCATCATCTCAGCTCTAAGTCGGGGATAAAATTTTTGCAAAAACAATGATCGTAAATCTCCCCACGTAGCAATCTTCCTTCCCAATCGTCTGTGCCAAGTCTTGGCTCTACTCTGAAGTGTAAAGGGGAAGGTAATCAGCATCATGTCCTCAGAAGTGATATCCGAATATGATCGTGATTCACAAAAATCCTCAAATTCATCAATATGCAAATAAGGTTCCTCGTGCATTTCCCCAAAAAACTTAGGCAGTAGATCAATTAACTCTAAATCCAAAATGAAGGGGCTCAGAGTTGAAGCGGAGTGTGCCTCTTGATCGGTGTACTCATCCATCATCTTAGGATTAAAGCTATCCAAAGCTTGCCAATGCCCTATTTGATCGCGTATGGGATGCACTCTCATCTCAGCAATGTGGACACCCATGTCTTGTGTTTGGTCAATCTGGTCTCTATGGGTGTCACTCACAGCACGTCCCAAATGGGAGGGTGGGTAGGGAGAAGATGAGAAGTCGGATGGGGTTCCGACCTCTCGAGAGAGTGGACGGGAATGATGGGCATGAAGATAAGAAGCCGCGAAATCGGGCTGGAATGGAATGCGACCCATCATGAAGAGAGGGAAATGAAGGGGGGGAGGTTAGGTGACTGCTAATGATTCTAAGAATGATCGTAACTGACTCACACCAAAGACATACAAAACACAATGCAAACCCCCAATTCACCAACTCAACACAAATCTGACCGTGAGAGTTCGGTCTTTATCTTTTCAATTTTAAGAGTTGGGTGATCAAACAAAAGTTGTACAAACACTTAGGAGGCTTGAATAGGATTTGGGCACTACTCCTTAGTGTGTACGCGAGCAATTAAAAACGCAGACACTGAGGGGATTGCTCTCCCAATACAATGAAGTTGTCAATTACGTTTGATTTTAGAGTCAAGTTCAATTAGCAGTCCCAATTTTTTTGTTTTTCTTTTTTAATTTTTTTCAAAAATAAATACAAGCGGCCTAACGGTTTTTCCGATTCTCCTGATGATTAATCCAAAAACAGAGGGAGAAGACGAAAAAGCCGATGCGCGAAGAAATCAATGATGCATGCAGAGAAAGAAATGCGTACCTTGTCTCCAGCACTCTACATGCAAGTGATCCGCGCAGAATTTAAAGACAGAATAAAACTACCTAAATGGTGCAGCGAGAAAAACCGAGTCCTAGATGAGCAATTTCTATTGATCGTGAAGAACAATAGTTAGCTAATCGAATTGAGTCCGGAGTCCGATCTTGGGAGTCACTCGGTGCCCGCCACAACGGGTCCTGCCAGCGCTGTATGTGACTCCTCACGGCACGTGGTCTCAAATTCAATTAAACTAACTTTTTCAGTGAATTTTATTAAGGTCCAATTACGTTCTATAGGAACAGATATTCTATTAGGTGTTTGGGCCTTAAAAATCTACGTCACAATCAACAAAAATTCCTAAATCTAGGGGCTAAAACCGCGAGAAACACCGGAAAAGGCAGCTAGCTATGAAAACCACGATAAAAGCCGCGAAAATCCAGATGGGTCCCCCGAGCACACCGGTGCCCGGCGAAACAGACCCGCTAAGTTACAAGTGTCCAAAGAATGTCCAAAGTTCAAGTCCTAAATTATTACAACAAGAATAATGTTCTCTCTCTCTCTCTGAAATAAAAAATCTTCTCCTCTCTCTCTCTTCCTGCTCTTCTTCCCGTGCGGGTCCTCAAAAAAATGTACTCCAAATCTCCACGTAGTACCTCGCACAAAAAATAGAAAGAGAGAGTGTCAGATAACAGTTATAATATAGAGAGAGACAAAAATAGCAGAATGAAAACTGACTACAAAGCCGTGCTCCCCGGCAACGGCGCCATTCTGATGACCGCCCAAATGACAGAGGTAAAGGTGTAAAATAAATAGGTCGTTGCGACCTCAATCACTCGGGCTGAGTCAATCAAGAAAATGAACCACAAATGAAGATAAATCAACGAAATACACAGAAGTGGTCCTGCTATAAGATTAACCTGGTATAGCTCCCAGGGTCGAACACAAGGAGCACAGATTGGCCTTGCGGCCTACGATGTAATCAGTAATCCAAAAGAGTCTTTTTTATGGTTTTTATTTGTTTTTATATTTTTTTAGATTTTTTAAAAGATGAGAAAATGAGAAAAAGTGAATGCAAGGCAACTTCAACAATTTATACAACACACAAGAAATGATGCAAAAATTCCAGAAAATTGGTTTTTATGTTTTAAATGTTTTTTACTGTTTTTGGTGAATTTTTGGAATTTTTCTAATGAATAAAATATTTATTAAAAATCAAACAAGGCAAGAAACAATGGGTACTGTCCAGCAAGGTTAGAAACTCAAAAATAAAATATTTAAGAGCTTCAAACAACCCTGGAGGTAATTTTCCTATAATCTATGAAGAACAAGGAAAATTTAGGCACCCTAATTATTGTTTTTGGATTTTTAATTTATTTATTACAATTTTTATGAGTTTTTAGGGGTTTTTCAATTTTTAAGGTTTTTATGTGATGAAAAATAGCCAAACTTGGCTAGAAAATCAAACAACCAGTAAACAACAATATCTAATTTTTTTGGAATTTTTAGTGGAGTTTTTATATTTTTTTTGGTATTTTTAAAGTCAAACAGTAGCAAAAATAAGGGTTTTTGAATTTTTAAAAATAATAAATGAAATCCAAAATGTCCCCAAAAATCATAGAAATTCCTACACCATGGCAGGAGCCATGTGTCAAAATTTCATTGGATTTGGAGGTCGTTTGATATTTTATTCAAAAATAAAGGTGGGGCACTGTGCACAGGGACCTAAGTGCAAATACCCAAAAGTTCTGGGGTCCTGGTGCAATTTACCCAGCAAGTCACGCGCTTCGCACGTGGCTGGGGCACACAGGGACTGATTTGTAACAAAAACCAAGTCCTAGGGGTTTTTGATAACACGTATCAAAACCCCAGGGGCAAGGTTGCAAAAAGTCCAAGAAATAAAACGCACATGCGCCAATTCAGCCTTCACAGGGGTATAATTGCAATTATTCAAAAATATTCATGCATTCCTTAACACTCAGAACTACAGGGCTAAAGATGCAAATAACCCAACAATACACGTGACGAAGCACGTGGGTCTCTACTGGCAGGGGTATAATTGCAAATAAAATTAAGCGCGAGGTCCTTGATGCAAATAACCCACAAAATAAACAACTGAATTAAAAATTACAGGACTAAACTGAAATAAACAAACTACGAGGGGGCCTATGATATTTACCCCTTTATTAATAGCCGACGGTTGGATAGGCGCCACGTGGTGATCGAACGGTCTGGATGGCGGCGCCTCTTCTCTCTTCTCCTCTTCGGCTCTGATCGACGGTCAAGGAAGAGGCACGTGGACGATCGAGCGGTGCTGGGCTCGGGTGCCTCTCTCCTCGGCTGCAACGGTCCAGATGCGCTCCTCGGGTGGATCAACGGTCGCTGCTCCTCCACAGATGGATGGCTAGGATCAGATCTGGAGCAGAAGGGGCATCGGACGGTTCTGGAAGGTGGAGGAAGAACTCGACGCCGGCGAACTTCGCCGACGTCCTGTGTGCACTCCGGTCCTCCTCAGCTGCGCCTGAAGGTCGGAGAAGCTCCGCTGGACGATCCCGCAGCTGCTGGTGGTGGCCAAGAGCCCAACCGAGCCCTGGAGGGGCTCCGGCGAGACCTGGCTGCTCGAAGCTCCTGGCTGAATGGACTGGAGGCTCAGACACCTCCTTTGGACCTGCAAAGTGGTCAAGAAGCTTCGCGGGTCGAGGGCAAAGTGCCTCGACCCGGTTAGGTGGCGTGAAGGTGATCGGTGCGGTGGGGCGGAAGAGCTCCGGCGAGGCGACGACGGTGGAGCTCGACTCCCAGATCCTGTGCGATCTGGGTTGTGCGAATGGGCGAAGAAGGTGCGTGAGGAGGTTGCGAAGGTGCTGATCGGGTCGGATTGGAAGATGGGTGATCGGAGTGACCGGAATCGAAGGTGTACGTCGGAGCGATGATTTGGGGGAAATCCTAAATTAGACTAAACTAGAAGAAATTAAGGCTACCTGATGGATGCTGGAGACTGTGCTGGAGATGGGCTATCTCCGGGTCGTAGCTTCGAAGGACGTCAAGGCCTGAAGCTCGATGCTCAACGCCGGCGGCGGAGCAAAGACGGCGAGGTACGCCGGATCAGAGGATACGCCTTCTCGCCTCACTGCAACAAGGGCTGACGCTCGCTGTCACTCAGGCGGAGCCGATGGAGGTCACTGGGGAGAAAGAGAGGGTCCAAAGATGCGGCGCGAGGGCGGCGGAGGGGAAGGATATATAGCGTGACCGGGCGACTAGGGTTGAGGCTCGACGGCTAAGGAAAGCGTCGATTTGATGGCTGAAGATCCGGCGAGGGAGAGGGATGTGCGGCGAAGAATATGGGCGCGGGGGTTGAGTGGAAGACAGGCTGGACGCGCGTGGATAAATCGGGGAAGAAGGGCGCGGCGCGCGTTGGCCAGAAAAGGAAGGAGGCGCGGGGGAGTTGACTGGGGTCAACATTCCCCCGTGGCCCAGTCAGACTCTGCCACGTGTAGCGGATTTTTTGTTTTATTTTTTTAGGGTAGAAATAAGTCGAATTAAATAAAACTCAAAACATGAAATATTTTTCTTTTATTTTTTTCTATTTTTTGGTGATTTTTATTTAATTTTTGGAAATAAAAATAGGTTAGCTCTATATATAGGTATATGTACACTACATGAATTTTTATTTTTGATTTTTTATTTGTTATTTTTTTGTGTTTTTATGCTCATTTTGTATTTTATTTATTTACAAGATGAAATATGGAATAAAAGAATATTTTTATTTTATTTTTATCACTTTTATACAAGGGTGAAATAAATAAATATATACATTTATATACATGGTATTAATACAATGTATTTTTGGTATTTTCAATTTTGTAATTTTTATTTGATTTTTGTTTTGTTTCTTTTTATTTATTTTATTTACAAAAGGTAATATAGAATATTTACAAAAAGTTTAGAAAATAAATGAATTTATTTATAGGGTTAAATAATACAAGATGTGGTTTATGCACAAGGTGAAAAAGGGGGGTATTTTTGACTTTTTGATTTTTTATCTTTTTATTTTGTTTTTAATAGAATATACACACAATAAGTATATTTTTGGGTGAGGAAAATATAAAGGTTTATTTATTTACAAATATATACAAAAATGAGCTCCTATCTCCCTCTACTTGGCTTTTATGCGGTCAGGCCCATGCTGAGCCCTCCCTTGGGTTAGGTTGCTCAATATTTATTCTAAATATTTCCCTCTTTTTCTTTTTGCTCTTTATTCTTTTATTTTGTGCACAAAAACATGCTAATTAAAGGTTTTTACACAATGCATGCTTTTGGTATTTATTGGTATTTACACATATCTACATGTATTTGCAAAGGTTTTTGTAGCTAAAATAGAAGAATAAAGAGTGATGAATGGGTATTCATCAATGAGCTTGTGGAAGTCAGAAACCGCGCATGTGACAACAGTTTGGTGTACAAGGACAAGGTGAAGCGTTGGCATGATAGATATATCAGACGAAAGACCTTTGTTCCTGGACAGAAGGTATGGTTGTTTAATGCTAGGCTAAAGATCTTCCAAGGCAAGTTGAAGTCCAAGTGGACAGGTCCATTTGTCGTCCGTACGGTGCATGATAGTGGATGTGTCGAGATCTCAGATCTCGCAGATGACGCACCGACATTCCTAGTGAATGGACAACTGTTGAAGCAATTTGTCGAATCCAATGAGCAGTTAGTCCATGTTGAGGAGATTGTATTCATGCGCGAGACAGATTCAACAGATACACCTCGAGTTGCGTATGAGACCTTACAGCAGTGAGCTCTAGCCATAAGCAGCATCTTGAAAGATTCAGACCGACTCACTTGTATATATCATCATTCCTGTACATTCTGTCCTTTTCCCCCTACGACTCTAGTAACCCATCCCCGCCTCATTGATCACTATCTTGGACTATACTTAGGATGACCGGATCCTAAGTATAGGGGGGATGAGCCACCTGAGTCTGTTCACTGTACATTCTTCAGATCACATCGGTCCTCATACTCACTCTTGTCCTATACTTAGTCTGACAAGAGCCTAAGTATGGGGGGGGGGACCGATGCCCGCCGTGTATATACTCCACCATTTCTCCTCTTAACCCCGCTCGCCCCATTTTTGATCTTCTTCTACACTTAGGCTGCCAGAGCCTAAGTATAGGGGGGTGGAGCGACTTCTATTCTTTTTTTTATTTTAGCTCTCCTACGCTTAGCACGAGCTATGTCTTTTTCCTCGCTTTTCGTGCTCTGAGGACATAGCACACGCTAAGTATAGGGGGACGTGTATATATTACATATATACTTTACCCATAGCTCGTATTTTCGCGTATTTTTGTATATATTTCGTAATAATTACGAGTGGGTAAAAATTGGAAAAAAATTATACTTGTATAATACTTGTAAAACTCTTGTAAAATT
This sequence comes from Ottelia alismoides, assembly GCA_037367405.1. Lineage (NCBI taxonomy): Eukaryota > Viridiplantae > Streptophyta > Magnoliopsida > Alismatales > Hydrocharitaceae > Ottelia > Ottelia alismoides. Next base: position 226,801 of record JAZKJV010009806.1, read on the forward strand.
TGTAAAAAAAAGATTGTAAAATACATGTATATTGTATAACACTTGTATAAATTGTATAATACTTTTAAAACTCTTGTAAATTGTTGTAACATAGGAGGTTTACCAAATTAAAAAAAACGAAAGAAAATAGGCTTCTTATTTACTCTTGCATATCATCCGTGCATTCAAAAAAAAGGAAAAAAAGAGTCTTGCATTTTCATAGCATGTCATCTACATCTCATCTGCATATCTTGCATATGCAAGGTGAAAAGCTAGTGGGTTCTGAATCAAGTTATGAGTAGATGTTGAGGAAGGACTTGATTTGACCTTAATCCACCTAATTTCAGAGGAACCTTATATGAACTGGAGTCAAGATTTCTCAGGTCAAGTGACTTAATTCTTTGAGTCCGCAAGTCTATGTTCACATGTCATCTTAATAAGACTAAGTAGAATATCTCGTGCACACGCATGATTCTTTTAGATAATGACCTAACTTGGAAAAGCACCATGCACGTAGCTCTTCATTAATGAGGTGGTGAGGAGGTAGAATCCTTTATCTTGGAGTAGCACACGGGTGGAAACATCCGTCCTCCTCTAGGGAGGGTAGTGCATCTCAACCTAGTCTGGTGGTGTTGACATCTAAGGACGGGATGCTGTGGGTTGCAATAATGCTTCAAAAGAGGGATAGTCTACTGGCTCAATAGAAAAAACTCCTGATGTACATGCTGCACCTTGTATATAGTTCATAAAAAAAGAAAAGAAAAGAAAAAAATGCAAGAACTCCAAAAAATCAGACAGGTCCTAAAAAAACCTGTCGAAGTATGTATATTAGCAAAGAAAATGCAGCTGGATGACTTGGCTACACTGGTCAGGCATCCCGGGATAGGTAGCTACACTGGCTACCGTCCATTCTTTTCTCTACCCCCTCCTCTTGAGCTGGTCGCACTTGAACTTAGAAGGGAATACCCCGCTCCTCGAGGAAAGAGTTACTGGACCGGGTTATTTGAGTTACCTTGTTAGAGGAGGCTGGTTCTGAGCCATTTCTGATGTGGAGAGCTATATCTCACTTACACAGTACAAGTAAGAATCATAGTCATCAGAAATTTGCGTTTGAAGATTTATTCTGACCTGACTGTTGAGGCGTCTTGAATAGAAGACTTGTGGAACTTGAAATCTGTTAGGTCTTAAGTTCAGATCCCAATAAGGTTCCGCCACACAATTAATCCAAAGGTCGAGTCAAGCTCCATTTTCAACTTTTGTTCATGACCTTGGTATGGAACCCAAAATCATTTCACTCTTGCATTTCATTTTAGATTGCTCGGGGACAAGCAAGGTTTAAGTATAGGGGGTTGATGAATCTGTGATTCATCACTCTAAAAGTCGAAAATAGAGCTTTGTTCCCGAGTAAATAGCAGCATATTTCCATTTATCTTGCAAAATTAACATTCATGCATGCAAGCATAATATCTGCATTTTAGCATTCATATTTGCATAAAATAAGAAGCCAAATCCACTTGTAAATATTCACCATATTTCACCTATTTGTGTATATTTTATACTAACTCCGAATCCAATAAAACCAACTCTATAGTGTATATATTACTAACACTAATTAAAGAAAAATATCAAAAAATACTAACTTGTAAAATTGACCAATAAAACCACAAAACCCAATTGGAGACTTTAGACCTTAAAACACACATATCTCTCTCATGCAACCTCCGAATTAGGTCTACTCACTTTTAAAGTAATATACATTCAAATGCCTTTGAAACAAGACCAATTTCACTAAAATCGGAGCTCGTATGCAAAACTTGGGTTTTGGGCCCCTTTTGTATATTGTACAAATTGACCGTTTTGCCCCTATATTTTACCATTTCATTTTATTAATTATTAAAAATACAAAAAATTTAGATTAAGTTGTAAATATTCTTCTCATATTTTATCTATTTTTATTTTGATTTTTCTCTCTTTTAAAAATGACAAAAAATTTTACAAAAGGAAAAATGCGGTATTTTATATCTATAAGGTACCACCCAAAAATACATTTTGTACAGACGATCTCATTTGATTTTCAGCCCTTCACAAAAGTTGTAGATCTCGTCGAGAGGAGCAACTTTCGTGTTGACCACTTTTTGATTTAAGCTCTTTTATTATGTCTTTTTGATTTTTCTTTCCATTTAACTTTAGTTTTTTTTCTGATTGCGACATGTGGTGGCTCCGAAAGCCGCCACGTGTCAACCCCATGTTTTTGGCTACTTATTAAATAAAAGCCACATGGCTGCATCTAAGCGCACCAAGTGGCGCCTTCTCATTCCCCATCAACCCATTCCACCCCACTCTCCCTTGGCTTGGGGAGAAGGCAACGTCGACACCTCCCATCCCACCCCATCTCCTCCACCTTCTCCATCTCCTCTCCAACTGCCTCCTCCTCTTTTAAAACCTCTCCATCTCCCACACTCTTCCCCATCCGCCACCTCCTACGAGAGAGATAGCGAGCTCCTGGGTGTGGTCTTGTGACAGAAGTACACGCCAAGTCGAGTGACGACCTTCCCCCTCCAGGCGAGATCCAAGGGATTCCGATCCCTTGATTGTAACTCCTTCTCGAGTTGCTCGAGCTCTGCATCGCCGCTGCATCGAGCGAAGACAGGAGCTCATCATCGAGCTCTTTCACAGGCACTCGTCCATCTCCAGGTGAAATTCATAATCATCTTCTTCCTATCTTCTTCTTCCTCTTCTACTCACACACACTCTCTCTCTCTCTCCTTGATTCATCACCTTCCTCCCACCGAATCACAAAATCGATCGCACTTCAACGGATAAATCACATGTTGCGTACGCAACTGTGATTTTTATTTATTTTTTCAAAGAGTTTTTATTAACCGATTAATCACTTATTTACGCCCACTAAACAAATGCATGTGAAACAAAGTACTTTGTGAAATTCCCCTTCTCTCTCTTTCTTCTTCTTTCCACCACGACCGAGCCACGCTCGAGCTTCCTCCTTCATTGCAGGTATCACCGCCAACCAAGCTCGACGCCAACACCCCGCCTCCTGAAAACTCGGCTTTGACGAGGGTCAAAATAGTCCACACAAGGCGGGACTACAGTGTCGCTGAGCGACCGCTCACGAAACCCGAATTAATCAACAATTAACCCACGACAAATAAATCAAGCAATGAAAGTAAATGTGCGGAGTTAAAATTTATTATAACTCTACAACAAGATGTGTATAGGTGCAAGTATTGTAGAGGTCGAACACAGGGAGCAGAAAGGCTAGATCGGGGCAAAAATGCTCAAAATGTGTGTGTATGTGATCAAATGTCCACTACGCTATTTTTTGTGGGTTTTGAATTTTTATAATTTCTATTTAATTTTTAATTTTCTATTTTTGTATTTTGATTTTTTAATTTACTGATTTTTATTTTCTTTTTATATTTTATATTTTTTAATTTTCTTTTCCAATATTGGAATAGATATACTATGTGATAAAAGGGAGAAAGAGATATTTACAAAAATAGATAAAAATATTCAAAAATTAGTAAATAAAGTCTTTTTGGTCTTTTTATACTTTTTTACTGTTTTTGTGATTTTTGGGTATTTTTCAAGATGTTTTTGATATTTTTAAAGGGCTAAATAAAGAAAACAGTGAATAAAAGTTGTTGTCCGAAATTAAATTGAGGATGAAAAATAGTAAACAGTGTCAAAAATTCCTCAAGTTAATTTTCCATAAAAGAGAATAAAATAGAGAAACTACAGGAACTGACCTTATATTTTTAGGATTTTTCTAGGATTTTTAAGATTTTTAGGAAAGTTTTTGGGCTTTTCTAATTTTTAGGAGTTTTGTTCTGTATTTTTTTAATGATTTTTGGACTTGAGTTAGAACACAATAAGATAAGCAAAATATATTTTTTTGGGAATTTTCTGATGTGTTTTTATATTTTTTGGTATTTTATGACGCAAACAGTGCTGAAAATGAGTATTTTAGATTTTTTAAAAATGGGAAAATGCCATAAAAATGCAAAATAAAAATATGGCGTGAAACTACAATGCAGCAGGAGCTTAACTCTATTTTTTGAGATTTTTTTCGAATTTTCTAGATGCATGAAATAAATAGGGAAAGCATACAAAAATACAAGGCCTAACAAGGGTATGAATGAAAATAGAGCGAAGTTTAAGGGGAAAAGTGCAAATTATACAAAAGTATACAACTACAAATGAATGCTTTGAGTCCTAAATAAATATTACACAAAATGGAGGGGGAAATGGTGCAAAATACCCTCGCCCGGGCAGATCGGACGGTTGTTGTGATCTCTGGAGATCCTCGTGGATCGGACGGCGATGGACAAGGGAGGAAGAACTGGGACGAACTCCGAGTCCGGCGAAATTCGAGCTCTTCCCCCTCGCACCCCCGACGGTGATTGGCGGCACGACGAGGTACAAAATACTCCTGGAGAGATGCTCTGGCAATCGGTTGCTTCAAAAAAAACTCGGAGGTCACTTGAGCTCCTCCACCATGGCTAGGACGGGAAAGACCCCTAGGTGACTCGCCCGGTTGCAAAAATGACCCCAGAAGGGGTTCTTCGGCACCTGGACCTGCAAATAGAGAGCAAAGCAACAGTAGGAAGTTCCAGGGCCAACAAAAAGGGGTGGATGGTGGCGTGGAATGATGAAAGTGGCCGGAGTTCGTTGAACACCGGCTAGGTGTTTGAGGATGGGAACTAAGCTAGTGAATGAGTGAATCAACAAACTAAATATGCAAACTAAAAACTGAAACTAAGAGCTAATTAATCAGCGATAAAATGGAAAGAAAACGACCTCGAAGGCGGGTTGCCTGAGATGGGGTACCTCACGGCCAAGCTTGGCCGGAGATGGGTGGAGACGCCTCCGCGCCGCTCCTCCTCTCCTCCTAACGGCGAGGTGAGGTTGCTGTCACCTTCCTCTAACCTCAGCACATGAAAGAAGGGAGGAAGAAGGGGGAAAATGAGTTCAAACTCGAAATGGAGGAGAAGGGTCGTTTTTGAAGATGTGGCTCTGGAGGCATGATAAACACGGATTTCGACGGTCTTAAGTTCAACACAAAGCGTGAACTCAGTCGCAGTGTCGACCAATCAAAATCCGAAATTAATCAACAATTAACCCACACTAAGCTCAATAATTAGAAAGAAATGTGGAGTTAAAATTTATTTTTAACTCTGCACAAATGGTGTATAGTGTCAAGTATGCAGAGAGTTCGAACACAGGGAGCAAGCAGTGTAGCTCAAGCAATTGAATGCACAAGTGTGTGTGAGTGTGATAGTGTCTACACTAAGCAAGCAAGTAAATACAATTTTTGTGGGTTTTTAATTTTTAATTTTTTTTACTTAATTTTTAATTTTGTATTTTGACTTTTGATTTTCTGATTTTTATATTTTTATATTTTATATTTTTGTATTTCTTTTTCAATATTGGAAAGTAAAGGCAATATAAGACAAGGCAAGGTAAAATATTTATAAAAATGCTCAAAAATACTCAAAAATTCAGGAATAAAATGTTTTTGGTATTTTTATAGTTTTCTACTGTTTTTGTGATTTTTTGGGATTTTTCAAGGTGTTTTTGGTATTTTTAATTACTGAATTAAGGCAAAACAGTGGAAATAGGGCTGGCTGTGACAAAAATAGGGATTAAAAATAGCAAACAGTAGCTCAAAATTTTCACACTATTTTTCAAATAAAAAGGGTAAAATAAGGAACAAACAGGAACTGAGTTTTTGATTTTTGAAGTTTTCTACAATTTTATATATTTTTTTGAAGTTTTTGAGTGTTTTTAAATTTTTAGTGTTTTTCGTTTGAGATTTTTAATGATTTTTGGACTGACACTAAAATAGGATAAAATAGACACTATGTGAATTTTTGGGAATTTTTGGAGATGTTTTGATATTTTTTTGGTATTTTCTAAGGTAGACAGTACACAAAAAGGGAGTTTTTGATTTTTAATAAATAAGAAAATAAAATAAAATCAAAAACTAAATAGCTGGCGTTAAAGTATAGGTGCACAGGAGCTTAAGTCTATTTTTGTGGAATTTTTGGAGTTCAAATGGTATTTCAAATAAGTACTACAAACATCCAATTAATAATCAGGCCTGGCAGGGGTATATGTGCAATATACAAAACATCCAGGGGCTAACATGCAATTTTCCACAAAAATATACACTATATATTTAATTTTTGGAACCAAAAAGCAATTACAAAAACCGCCAGGGCACGCCTACAAATTACCCACCAGGGCGCGTGACTTGCACGCGCCTGGGAAGGACTGAAATGCAATAAAACAAACCCTTGGGGGCCTACTTGCAAAATAACCAGAAATATTACACGTGATATTAAAGTTTTTGTACTGAAACGAAATAAACAAACAACCGAGGGTCCTTCTGCAAAATGCCCCCACCTCACGTGTACAGGTCACGTGAGGTGACGTGGCGAAGGACCAAAGTGCAAATAAAAAAAAGGACAGGGTTTACATGCAAATAACCCAAAGTTTTTACACTACTAGCAAAAGTTTAAATATTAAAACTTAAATACAAAAAGGCGCGAGGGTTTAGTTGCAAAATACCCTCTTGCGCGCGATCCAACGGCGGATGGAGGGCCACTTAAACACGTGGCGCGTTGTGGACGGCCGATGGCGCTTCGCGGATGTGCGACCAAGATCAGATCTCCGGAGACGATCGACGGATGAGGCACGCGGAGATCCAACGTCAGCTGTGCGATCTGGGACTCCTCCTCGATCCAACGGCTGGGAAGAGGGTTGCAAGAACGGGGAAGAACGCCGGCGGAGGCGAGCTTCTCCGACCTCGATCTCCCTCCTCCGGCGACGACAGGTCCTCAAAATGGACAAGGAGCTTCCTGGAACGGTCTTCTATCTCCTGGGGGCGTCAAAAATCCACGGGGAGGCCCGTGGTGCTCTCGGGCGGCGGGCGGAGCTGGAAGGCTGCTGCTGCTCCGGCGAGCTCCAAAACTCGCCTCCTGGCGCGCGTGGAGTGGCTTGGACCTGCAAACAAAGTCAAGGGGTCCAGGGCAAACTGCCTGGACCCTCGGATGGCCTTGGGGATGGTCGAGTCGACATGGAGATGCACGGCCGGAGGTGCGCTCCGGCCAAGGTGCTTGATTTGGCGAATCAGTGATCGTAACTTCAAATTTCTTTAGGGGTTTTCAAGCTTACACTAACAGGAATCTAAAGCAATAAAGGAAAAGGCGGGATGAAGCCCTCAATGGCCGGAACCAGAGGATGAAGGGTACCTCGACGCCGGCGGTTGGCGGAGGTGCTGGAGTCGTCCTCGACCTCGTTCGCCCTAGCTGAGAAGCTCGCGGCGGAGCTGTCACCTCCGGCAAGGCTTAGAGCACTAGAGAGGCGGAGAGGGGTGGACCAAGGGGACTCGAGTTTGAATTCAAAGATGGGGGTTGGTTATATGTGGTTTGACCCGAGGTGGCAGAGGCTCAAAGATCAAGATCCCTGGAGCAGCTCCTTGATCCATAGCCCAATGTAATCACTTGGCGGGCAAGATGAATCTACAGGGGAGATTTTTGCAGAAGGAAGTGGTATGAAATAGTGCAAGACTCGGCTGGGAAAAAGCCAAGAAAAAGCTCAAAAACCAAGTCTGACAGGTCTACAGGGGGGTAGGGCAGGCAGTTGACCTGGGGTCAACGCTGACTGCCTCCTGGTTGGTCCACGTGGACCAACCAGGAAAAACCCTGGAAAAATTATTTGTTAATTCAATTTAAAATACTAAAAAGCCGAATTAAATAAAAGTTATAAAATAAAAAATGTTCAAAATTTTATGTAGTATTTAATTCTGATTTTTATTTATTTTTATGACTTGTATTTTATAAGTTACCTTTTTAACCCTATATAGGTATAATACCTATGTATTTTGATATTTTATTTTATGTATTTTTATTCTTATTATCTTTATTTATGATTTTATAAAAGTATAACATACTTTTATATACAAAAATATATTTTTATTTTATTTTTCTGGTTTGTTTTGTGTATTTAATAAAATACAAATACATTTTATATAGGTATAAGTATATGCAGTATACCTATGTATTCTTTATACAAGTATTTTTTTATTTTTCTTTGCATTTTATTTCAATTTTAATGCACATATACATTATAAGTAATATTTACAAAATTATAAAAATATAAAAATGAATAAATAATGAATAAAGAATAAATTGAATATTTTATTCAGTACAAGTATACAATGAGGGTCCAAAACTCAACTTTCTATATACAATTAAAGGTGAGTTTGATGCATTTGGAGTTGTCGTTTGTGAGATACGGGTCTGGGAAGTTGGGATTTTGGATTCTTATTCAGACCAGAACTTTTTGTCTGTACATTCTTTTTCTGTGAAATCAATTTTATCTTTTTCTTTATGAAATTATCTACAACTTTCATGTACACAGTTTCTTTATTTGATGTACAAAAAGTGGAACCAAAAATGGGTCCCAAAATGAATAAAGAATGAATAACAAGTATAGGTATTTTGACTGTGTTTTTGGCCTTATCTCCCCCTACTTTATTCCTTGTTGACCTATTCATCAAGATGCCTAGGTCTCGGGGGTTTTGGGTCATAAAATATTTACAATATTTTATTATTTTTCTTTTCTTTATTTATTCTATAATTTTGGCCTTAATTACAGTAATTTACACACTGTTTAGATGCACATGTATGAATGCTAAGATGCTTGATTTAAGGCTATTTACAGGCATTTGCTAGGGTTTTTAGTGCCAAAATGATAGAATAAAGATGATGAAATGTGGATTCATCATCCCCCTATACTTTACCTTTGCTAGTCCCTAGCAAACACTTATGCAATAAGTGCAAAAAGAAAAGAAAGAAAAGAAAAAGAAGAACTTGGATTTTATTTGATTATCAAACTTGTCTTCGCAAAATCAAAGTTTGGAGCTTAAGTCGGACCTTTAGAAATTTAGTGCGGGCGGAACCTTAGTGAGAACCGTGTTTGAAATCCAACAGTCCTTGAGGATCCCAAAACTCTGCTCAAGTCTCCTTAATAGCCAGGTCAGAAATATTTCAACTCATACGCAAACTCTTACGACTATGACTCTGACTTGTACAGTATAAGTGATGGTGGCTCTCCCCAACTAGAATGACAAAGAAACTGACTTCTCCAGTATGACAACCCAATGATTCCCCAATCCAGCAACTCCATCCTCGAGGAGCGGGGTATTCCCTTCTAAGTTCAAGTGGCAACCAGCTCAAGAGGAGGGGGTGAAGAGAAGAATGGACGGTAGCCAGTGTAGCTACCTATCCTGGGATGCAAGACCAGTGTAGTCAAGTCATCCTGTTGCAGGCTCACATGATATGACTTTGGAACTCAAGCTTGCTTATTGACTTTGTACATACTTGCAGGCTTTTTATTTTTGTACATGCCTGAACATTTTTTTTTTTGAAATACTATTCACAGCAGCATTTACATAAGGAGTTTTTCCTCTTGAGCTAGTAGACTATCCCTCTTTTGAAGCTTTATCGCAACCCACAGCCTCCTGTCTTTAGACTTCCTAATCACTGGACGGGTTGGGGTGCACTTCCCTCCCTAGAGGAGGACAAGTGTTTCCACTTGTGTGCGTCTCGTACCGGCAAATCCAATCCCCTCACCACTCCAACTAAGTTGAGCCATGTGAAAGGTGCAGGTGTCCAAGTTAGGTCATTATCAACAAGAGCCGTGCGTGTGCTCCGAAATACTCTACTTAGGCAGTCAAGAATCCATTGAACCAAGTCCCGTGATCCTCAAAGAATTGAGTCAACTAGACCTGAAGTACCTCAAACCCAGTTCCTATAAGGTTCCTGTTATTAGGTAGATTTTAAGGTCCAATCAAGCTCCAATCTCCGGATTTTACTTAGACTTGTTCAACTATCAAACTCAATCCGAAAAATGCTCATGCTATGCAATGCAATGCAGAAAATATTTTTGTGATGCAATTTTCAAAGATTTTGAACTTTTTATGGGTTTTTGAAAATATGATGCATGCATATGCAGATGCATTTTTTTGTATTTTTCAAAAAGATTTTTCAAATGTTTTTGGATTTTAATTTTGCAAATGTTTTTGGGAATTTTTGAAAACAAAAAGATTTTGGCTCAAAACTAGGTGAAAATATGTACACGGGAGTGCTTCTTATATTTACAAGAAGTGGATTTTAAGAATTTACAGGGTAAGTGGTCAATTTTATACATATATATATATAGTGGATTTTGGTGTGATGTGACTATTCCTCAAACTTATTTGAAAACAATTTACACACAATTTTTGAAAACTATAGTCCAAAATAATTTTTACAAACATTTTACACACATTTGAAAACATTTTGCAAAGGCTTTCAAAACAGTATATATAGGTTTTTCAAATCATTTTTGCAACCATTTTTCAAACCATTTTGCAAATCATTTTTCAAACATTTTTATTTCACACAAAGAAAAGAAATTTTACAATCCACACAATTTACACAGGTTGAAAACATATAACAAAATATTTTCAAAATAGTTTTCAATAATTGTTCACAAAGATTTTCAAACTATTTTTCAAACATTTTGCAAAAAACATTTTCACCTGATTTATTAATCAGTAAATACAAAAAGAATTTGAGGAATAATCACATCTTTTTATTAAGGATTTTTAATGGATTTTAAAGAATTTTTAGCCATATTATTAAGAAAATACGAAAGTACGAGTTATGGCTAAAGTATATACACAGTATATACGACCCCCCTATACTTAGCTTGAGCTATGTCCTCATAGATCGGAGAGAAAAGAGAAGACATAACTCGTACTAAGTATAGACAAGTCTAAAGAATAAAGAATAAAGAATGAATCAATGAATCAACGAATGAGAAGTTGACCGTCCCCCCTATACTTAGGATCAAATAATCCTAAGTATAGCAGACTGTACACAACGTAGGGAGGGTCAAGGGTGGGAATGAATAGATCGTACTCAGATTGTCTCCCCCTATACTTAGGGTAAGATATCCCTAAGTATAGACAAGAAGAGGAGACAATGGAGAGGATCGAAAAGGATAGAACAACTCGGGGTGCCAACCCCCCTATACTTAGGACAAAGTACGTCCTAAGTATGGAAAACTGTCTACAAGGGCGGCACCTTTTTGATAGATAAAAAGGATAGAAAAGGAAAAGAAGAAAAGAAGAAAAGAAGAAAATAAATCAACAGACAACAGAGTGATAAAAACAGATGGATCTGTACAGCGGAAGATAGACTTGATTACCATGTATGAGATGTAGATGATGAGAGTCAAAGGACACATCTCATACCAGAAGAATGGGGGCAACGTCAATGGTCGGCGGATCATGATCAAGATATAGTTTCAGGCGTTGGCCATTGACGCGGAAGGTAGAGGAAGATGACGGTTCGGATATGTCGATGCTGCCATTGTCATGTACCTTCCTGACCACATACGGTCCTTTCCACTTGCTCTGTAACTTCCCTGGAAATAACTTTAGCCTGGAATCAAACAACCATACTCTCTGATCTGGCTCAAACTGTTTATGGCTGATATGCGAATCGTGCCATGTCTTCACTTTTTCCTTGTACTGTAGGCTGTTGGAGAAGGTTGTATCTCTCAATTCCTCCAGGGCTGCCAATTCTGCTCTTCTCTGTTCTCCTATACTCTCGGGATCTAGAAGCAACTCAGTAACTGCCCAAAAAGATTTATGCTTGATCTCCACTGGCAAATGGCACGGCTTGCCATAAACGAGACGAAAGGGAGATGTTCCCAATGGATTCTTGAAAGATGTCCGATAAGCCCACAAGACCGAGTCCAAAAGCTGTGACCAATCCTTTCGGTCTGGGTGGACAACTTTCTGCAAGATAGTCTTTATCTCCCTGTTCGATACTTCGGCAAGACCATTAGTCTGAGGGTGATAAGGAGTGGCAACCCGATGGTCAATGCCGAACTCGTCTGCAAGGGCCCTGACTTTGTCATTGATGAAGTGAGACCCCCCGTCTGAAATCAAGACTCTAGGTACTCCGAACCGTGAAATGATATTTTTCCTCAAAAATTTGCAAACGGTTTTAGCATCTGCGGCTCGGGCGGGGATGGCCTCAACCCATCGGCTGACATAATCCACAGCGAGCAAAATATGCTCGAATCCCTGACTCTTAGGAAATGGGCCCATGAAATCAATTCCCCATGCATCAAAAACCTCACAGAAGTGAATGGGTTGCATGGGCATCATGTCTCTCTGTCCGCAGGTTCCCATTTTCTGACAGTCAGTACATCTCTTCACGAACTCATCAGAGTCCTTGAAGAGAGTAGGCCACCATAGGCCGGATTGAAGCACCTTCTGTGCTGTCCATTTTCCAGAATGATGTCCTCCTGCCTCAAGCTTGTGGCAGTATGTGAGGACGCTATGCTGCTCTTCCTGAGGAATGCACCTCCTCCAGATACTATCCCCTCCTTCATGATAAAGGACGGGATCCTCCCAATGGTAAAACTTGGCCTTAGCTAGGAAGGTCTCAAGTTTCTGCCTGGGCCAACCCTGAGGGACTGTCTTGGCAACAAGATAGTTTACAAAGTCAGCATACCATGGGAGTGAGGTGACAGCCAAGATCGCCTCATCTGGAAATGTCTCTGTGATAGGTGCGCTGGGCTCAGATTCCTCAAGATTCTCCAATCTGGAGAGATGATCCGCCACCACATTCTTGACTCCAGGCTTGTCCTTAATCTCAATATCAAATTCCTGGAGTAGAAGGATCCATCTGGTAAGACGTGCTTTGGCATCCTTCTTAGCCATTAAGTACCGGATGGCGGTATGATCAGTGTAGATTGTTACTCTAGATCCAAGAATATACGATCGATACTTATCGAGAGCAAAGACTACGGCCAGCATCTCTTTCTCAGTTACAGTGTAATTCCGCTGTGCGGCATCCAAAGTCCGGCTGGCGTAGTGAATGGCAAACGGTAAACCATCCCTCCTCTGTCCAAGCACAGCCCCAACGGCAAAATCTGAAGCATCCGTCATGATCTCGAATGGAAGAGACCAATCGGGTGGCTGAAGGACAGGAACTGAAACAACCATATTCTTGAGAGTCTCAAATGCTCCAAGACACTTATCATTAACAATAAACTCGGTGTCTTTGGTGAGCAAGTCAGTAAGCGGTTGGGCAATTCAGCTAAAGTCCTGAATGAACCGTCGGTAGAAACCGACATGCCCCAGAAAAGACCGTAACTGACGCAGATTGGACGGCGGATTGAGTTTTCTGATGATATCCACCTTAGCCGGATCGACCTCCATGCCCCTGTTGGAGACGATATGACCAAGGACCGTCCCTTGAGTCATCATGAAATGACTCTTCTCCCAGGATAAGACAAGATTGACCTCTATGCAGCGCTTCAGCACACGGTCTAGGTAGTCAAGACAAGCGTCGAACCCGTCGCCATAGACCGAGAAGTCATCCATGAAGACCTCTAAACAGTCACCCACCATGTCCGAGAAGATGGACAACATGCACCTTTGGAATGTCGCCGGAGTGTTACATAGACCAAAGGGCATCCGTCTGAAAGCATAAGTCCCAAACGGACAGGTGAATGTCGTTTTTTCCTGGTCTTCGGGCGCAATGGCCACTTGGTTATATCCAGAGTACCCATCAAGAAAACAATAATGACTCTTCCCAGCTAACCGCTCGATAATCTGATCAATGAATGGTAGCGGGAAGTGATCCTTTTTGGTGGCCTCATTCAATCGTCTGTAGTCCACACAGACCCTCCAAGAAGTTGGTACTCTGGTAGCGATCTCCTCTCCAGACTCATTGACAACTGTAGTGATACCCGTCTTCTTGGGTACCACATGTAACGGACTTACCCATTTGGAGTCGGAGATGGGATAGATAAAATCGGCGCTCCACCACTTGGAAATTTCTTTCATGACTACGTCTCGAAGATTCGGGTTCAGCCGTCGTTGGAACTCACGCGACGGCTTAGCGTTATCTTCGAGATAGATGTGGTGGGAGCAAAGATTTGGGCTCAGCCCCTGGAGATCAGCTATACTCCAACCGATTGCCTTGCGATTTCTTTCAAGAACCTCCATCAGATGAGATTCTTGTTCTCCAGTCAAATCTGCTGAGATAATGACTGGGTGCATTTCTGGCTCTCCAGCAAGGAATCTGTACTTCATTGACTGCGGCAGAGGTTTCCGTTCCGGGCAACTGGGAGGTGGCAGATCTGGCTTCTGAGATGTCCGTGTAAATGCGACCAGGTCTGCATGGGAGAACTCTCGCTCTGCATGAATTCCTGACGAAGGGCGGCCTGATGGATCATCAATAAACTGCACTGGCTCGCACTCTGTCGTGGTTGTTGGCTCAGTAGGAATCAGACAAGGCAAATAATCATCAAAGTCATCCCAATCAATGTCTGAATCCGAGGGATCAGAAGATGACGAGCAAGATTGAAATTCCTCAGCACCACTCATCACAACACTGTCAGCCTCAGAGATATCCTCATCCAGGAATGTGCTCTCCCGGCTCTCGACTGCCATGAGCTTGAGATACAGTGAATCTGTAGGCAAGGCGAGGGTCGGTGCTACGGGATCTTTCCAGTTGGATTCATCATCAGTCATCTCGAAATCACACACCTGGTGGATGTCTAGCTCCTCCTCTATCATCTGCTCGGCTTCGCTGGACTGCTCTGAGCATTCTGCCTCTCTGGCTCTGATTTCTTCGATCGTCTCTATTTGTATGGTTTCGCCCTCTACGCGAAAGCATACCTTCCCACTGTCATGGTCGGTCACCGCCTTGGCTGTGGCCAAGAATGGACGTCCGAGAATGATGGGGGCATCAGTTACCGCCTCAGGGATCTCCATGTCCAACACAACGAAGTCCACGGGGAATTTCAGGCCCTGAATGGTAACGACCACGTCTTTCAATAACCCCTTCGACCTCTTAATCGACCTATCAGCAAACTGAAGGACGGTTCTACTTCGAAGAAGAGGGCCAAACTTGAACTGCTTGAGTAAGGCTGCCGGAAGGAGGTTAATTGAAGAGCCGCTGTCTAATAGAGTACGATCAAACTGCTGCTCCTGAATCTCGCATCTGACATAGGGAGCTCCTGCGTCTGGTCGCTTGGCTGGCAATGTGTTCTGAATGGCGCAGCAAGTGTTATGAGTGAGCATATGGATCTGATCTCTGTGCCTCTTCCTTCTTCGAACAGTAGTCGTTTCTTTTAAGTTCTTCTTGAAGAAGGGGATATGCTCAAATGCTTCCCGTAGAGTCAGCTGAATGTGGAATCTGTCAATCATTTCATTACCGAACTCTACCTGCTGATTCTTTTTAGGATTTTCTTTTTTATTCCCCTTCGCTCGGCGGAGTGCCTCAGGGAAGGGGATGGTAGGGGCCTCCTCAGATGGAGGATTAGGAATCGGTCCCTGTGCCTGTGAAGATGGAGAATCCATACAATGATCATCATTCATTACATATGGATCCGCAATTTGAACAGAAACCTTTCCTTTATTCATATTTTTGTTTTTGTTTTTCTTCCCACAATCTCTAGATACAAAATGTGGTGACATCACAGTGGGCTCAACAAAAGTGGGTGTGGTGGTCTCAGTACCACCACTGGCACCTGTCTCTGCGGCTTCAGCACCGCGCTCTGGTTCATCTCCCAAAATGGTGGCTTCAGCACCACCGTCTGCATCTGGTGTCACAACGGCATCAACACCGTTGTCCTGGACTCCATCATTGGTGGCATCAACACCACCGTCTTCAACATCATCATTAGCGGCATCAGCACCGCTCCTCTGCTCCTCTGGCGCTCTTGATCCTGCATCTGGCTGTCGCTCAGAAGAGGCGCCGCCGGCTGGCATCCTACCGCTCCTAGTAGTAACAAAATCAACATCATAATAGGAATAAGATATGTCATTCAAATCATCACTAGGAGAGGTATCCTCTGTGGACTCTACCTGCTCAGATTTTCTTTTTAAATTATTAGGATTGGGTTCGATCTGAGCGGGTATGGCGGCTTTGCCTTTGATGATGTCCCGCATCTCCTGCCGGAACTCATCCATTTCTTGCCTGAAAGATGCTCGCTGTTCAGATAGCAAGCGGGCAAGATCATCGAGGGCTGGGTTCTCATAGGCTGGACCCTGAGAACCGGATGGCTGTCCCTGCTGGAAGTGGGGCTGCTGCTGCTGGTGTTGTTGCTGAAATTGGGGGGGAGGCTGGTGATAAGAATGCTGAGGTGGCTGTCGCTGCCTCCACTGCTGTCCCTGATAGGCGGGACGAGGACCACTCTGATACTGCTGGGGCTGGTTGTACTGGGGGTGCTGGTGTTGTTGCTGTGGCTGGCCGTTCTGCTGTCCTTGAGCAGGGGAATGCTGTTGGGATGAGGATCCACCATTACCCCAACGGAATCCGGGGTGATCCCTACGGATTGCGGGCTGCGGGTATCGGTCATACCATATCCCGTTGACTTCCATCAGCGGTTCCTGCTCGAAGGAGGGTGGAGGAAGAACTGCCAGTGGCTGCTCCGGCTGATAGACCACCATCTGCGTCTCCTGAGATGGCGGTTGCTCTGGATGGTACTGCAACAATGGAACCGGCTCCGCCTGGATATGGTTCACCTGACGGTATGAGGTGGAGGCCTGGTTGGGATTGTTGCTGCTGGAAGCAACCTGTGACCTGGGAGGCTGTTGTGAATGGGCTTGTGCCTCCTGAATACAGAGAATTTGAGTCTTCAGGTCACTCATGGTTTTTGTGAGAAGGTCCATCTGGGCTAGACCTTGGTTCTGCTTTTTTTCGAGGATCTCCATGCGGTCCAGCTTTTCACTGATTATGCCCATGTCGGCTGCGGCTGATTCGGCTTGGGCTGCGGCTACCAACGTTGTGCTGGGACCGGCATCGATGCGGGCGATCCTCTGAAATGATCCCGCTCCTTGCGGGGGCTTCTGCTGAGTGTAGACTCTGGCCTGGGTCATCACCGTGGAGTTCTCTGCCATTCCTTCGTAGATGGCCCAGACGTCGTCTTCTCCCTTGGAGAAATAAGATCCACCGCAAGAGGCGTTCACAAGCCCCTGCAGCTCCGGTGTCAGCCCACAGAAGAAACTCTGCACCAGGTGGGGCTTGGAGATATCATGATGTGGACACCGGTCTATGAGCTCTCTGAAACGATCCCATGCTTCATGGAACTGTTCATTTGGGATCATGGCGAAATTGCTGATCATGGCTCGAGCTGCGTTTGTCCGGCCGAGAGGATAGTATTTCTTCAAATATACGGACCGGAGATCTGCCCAAGTGTCGACAAGTCGCCCTAGATGCTTGAGCCAATATGCGGCTCGATCAACCAATGAGAATGGGAAGGCGATCATCTTGATAGCGTCCTCGGTCAACAACCGATCGTGGATAGTGCTGCATATCATTTCGAACTCTTGGAGATGGAGGTGCGGCTCTTCGGTCGGCAACCCATGGAACTTGGGTAGCATCTGAATCGTGTTGTGCCGAAGCTCGAAGTCTCCGTGGATTGGCGGAAGTCTGATCCACCGGTGAGTGAGGGACGAAGCTGGGTTGTGAAGTTCCCTCATGATAGTCTGTGGCGGTCGCTCACCATCAGGATCACCTCCTGCATCGGGTCCTCCTCCTTCTCCACCGCCACCGCCTCCTCCAGGTCTGTTCTCTCTCAGCTGTGCAATCTCCCTCATAAGGTCACCCATGAAAGTGCCCTGGTCTCGGATCTGCCTCTGCATGTTTTCCAGGGACGCTAGCAAGGAATTGTTAATGGCTGCTTGATCAATAATGAACGGAGGGTGATCGTGGTCATCTTGGTGCTCGCCTCTGTCTGCCATTGCTTGATTCTCTGAAAATGCAAAAGAGGCCATTTCAGGTGCTGTTGAATGAGCTGAGCTCTGCGATGCACTGAATTCTGACACAATTGGACTGAGGGAAGGAGAATGGGAAGGGTGGTCGAGGGGGAACAGGGTGGATGTGAACTCAGGCTCGGAGAGCGGACTCTCCGAGTTGTTCCTAGATGAGTAGGGAGGAGTGCTGGATAGCGGTGCCGACAAGGTCGGCCTAAGAGATCTCCGTCCCATCATCTTGATTATTTGAGAAGAGTGGAGATAATGCAAGAAAAGAAGAAAATGAAATGCAACAAAATTGTGCACAATTGTGCGGTGTTTTTGATCTTGACCTTAATAAATCTAACAATCAAACACAAAGCAAGGGTAAGTTCACCAACTCAACTCGTGAAGCCGTGAAGGTTCGGCTTTTATCTTGTCAGTTTTAGCTTGTTTTTCAGTAAATCTAACAATCAAACACAAAGCAAGGGTAAGTTCACCAACTCAACTCGTGAAGCCGTGAAGGTTCGGCTTTTATCTTGTCAGTTTTAGCTTGTTTTTCAGGTATTAATCTTTTCACGAGTCCTTAGAGCGCTACGCCTATAGGAGCGAGAGTACTGCCAGGAAAGTGTCCCCGTACTTGTCCTCCTCCTGTGTAACCTGTAACTTGCGCTTTTTGAGGTCCTTGTAACCCCTCCTGGATCCCTACTCAGCCAAAGAAAAGAGGGAGGAAGCCGATAGGTGAAACCGATACTTCGGACCTTGCTCGCAACGGAATCACCCGTGAGCGTACAAGGTCCTACTCGGACGCAGCCGGTGAGACAGACACACCCGTGAAGGCGTGGCCTAGGCTCGGTACTTCGGACAAGGTCGGTGCTCTCACAATAGAGAGTCACCAATGGCGACCAAGTCCTACTCGACTACGTACGATAGTAGCGCCAATACTTCGGAAATCCAGGCGATACACAAGGCAGCCACAAGTTGGGTTTTGGGCTCTAATCCTTACGAAGCGCTCACCTCACTTGGAAGGAGACCTTCCCATGCAACCTGAAAACAAGTGAGGGTATTACTCTCCCCAAGCAATGAATCCAATTACCGATTTTATTTTGGTCAAGTTTTCTTTAGCAGTCCCTTTTTTAAATTTTTTTTGGTGTTATCGCTTCTTTTGAGTCAATTCAAACAAGCGCCTAACGTTTTTGTATTTTTCCTTTATCCTACTTTGTCCAAAAACAGAGGGAGAATAGAGTCGGAAAAGCCGTGCAAGTCGACACCAAGGTAGAAATCTCACCTTTGTGCCTAGATGATGCGTGCAAAGTTAGAAGACTTACAGCGAATCCCAGCTCTCTCCATGCGGGATGCAAAGCAGAATTTTTAAACCTAATCTATATGGCGAAATGTAAGGCGGAAATCGTCCTAGTACAGGCAACTGCTAGCGTGAAGAACCGCAAGCTAACTAGCAACTCCTAATCCGAGTGTCCGGTCTAGGCTCACCCCTCCTCTGCCCAACACATTTGGGGTAGGAGAAAGCGCTTGTTCGGGTGTGAGCTCGCGGCGCGTGGATTTGGGAGCTACTAACTAACTGTTTAATTAGTCTAAGTCCAAATACGTATCTATAGGAGCATGCAAGTATAATTAGGTGTTTGGACCTATTCTAATCGAATCAAGCAGACCTATAACTAAGAGCTCAATCCACAAAATAAAGTGAAAAATGAAAACAAAACCGGAAAATGACAAGCGATGAAAACGCGGTCAAAACGGCGGTGAGCCCCCGGGTGAACAAACACCCGGAAATTAGGCCCGAATGTTCAAGTGTCCAAGTCCAAGGTACCTGTATTATTACAAATTAAATAAATAAATCACTCTCTCACAAAATAAGAGAAAAGCTAACTAATCACTCTCTCTCACTCTTCTCGCTCTCTCCTGCCGGCTTGGCTAAGAATAGCCGGCTCCGCTTCCCAAGGATGCGTCGGGTCACCTAGGCGATCCGCCTTGCTCCGCGGTCCCTCGCAAGAAGACAAGAAAAGAAATGGTCAGATAACTCAATCAATTTGTATCAAAAATGCAAGAGAAATGGAATGAAGCTATATAGACAATCACAATCAAACAAAATCTGAACTACAAGCTGTTGCTCCCCGGCAACGGCGCCATTTGATAAACACGGATTTCGACGGTCTTAAGTTCAACACAAAGCGTGAACTCAGTCGCAGTGTCGACCAATCAAAATCCGAAATTAATCAACAATTAACCCACACTAAGCTCAATAATTAGAAAGAAATGTGGAGTTAAAATTTATTTTTAACTCTGCACAAATGGTGTATAGTGTCAAGTATGCAGAGAGTTCGAACACAGGGAGCAAGCAGTGTAGCTCAAGCAATTGAATGCACAAGTGTGTGTGAGTGTGATAGTGTCTACACTAAGCAAGCAAGTAAATACAATTTTTGTGGGTTTTTAATTTTTAATTTTTTTTACTTAATTTTTAATTTTGTATTTTGACTTTTGATTTTCTGATTTTTATATTTTTATATTTTATATTTTTGTATTTCTTTTTCAATATTGGAAAGTAAAGGCAATATAAGACAAGGCAAGGTAAAATATTTATAAAAATGCTCAAAAATACTCAAAAATTCAAGAATAAAATGTTTTTGGTATTTTTATAGTTTTCTACTGTTTTTGTGATTTTTTGGGGTTTTTCAAGGTGTTTTTGGTATTTTTAATTACTGAATTAAGGCAAAACAGTGGAAATAGGGCTGGCTGTGACAAAAATAGGGATTAAAAATAGCAAACAGTAGCTCAAAATTTTCACACTATTTTTCAAATAAAAAGGGTAAAATAAGGAACAAACAGGAACTGAGTTTTTGATTTTTGAAGTTTTCTACAATTTTATATATTTTTTTGAAGTTTTTGAGTGTTTTTAAATTTTTAGTGTTTTTCGTTTGAGATTTTTAATGATTTTTGGACTGACACTAAAATAGGATAAAATAGACACTATGTGAATTTTTGGGAATTTTTGGAGATGTTTTGATATTTTTTTGGTATTTTCTAATGTAGACAGTACACAAAAAGGGAGTTTTTGATTTTTAATAAATAAGAAAATAAAATAAAATCAAAAACTAAATAGCTGGCGTTAAAGTATAGGTGCACAGGAGCTTAAGTCTATTTTTGTGGAATTTTTGGAGTTCAAATGGTATTTCAAATAAGTACTACAAACATCCAATTAATAATCAGGCCTGGCAGGGGTATATGTGCAATATACAAAACATCCAGGGGCTAACATGCAATTTTCCACAAAAATATACACTATATATTTAATTTTTGGAACCAAAAAGCAATTACAAAAACCGCCAGGGCACGCCTACAAATTACCCACCAGGGCGCGTGACTTGCACGCGCCTGGGAAGGACTGAAATGCAATAAAACAAACCCTTGGGGGCCTACTTGCAAAATAACCAGAAATATTACACGTGATATTAAAGTTTTTGTACTGAAACGAAATAAACAAACAACCGAGGGTCCTTCTGCAAAATGCCCCCACCTCACGTGTACAGGTCACGTGAGGTGACGTGGCGAAGGACCAAAGTGCAAATAAAATAAAGGACAGGGTTTACATGCAAATAACCCAAAGTTTTTACACTACTAGCAAAAGTTTAAATATTAAAACTTAAATACAAAAAGGCACGAGGGTTTAGTTGCAAAATACCCTCTTGCGCGCGATCCAACGGCGGATGGAGGGCCACTAAAACACGTGGCGCGTTGTGGACGGCCGATGGCGCTTCGCGGATGTGCGGCCAAGATCAGATCTCCGGAGACGATCGACGGATGAGGCACGCGGAGATCCAACGTCAGCTGTGCGATCTGGGACTCCTCCTCGATCCAACGGCTGGGAAGAGGGTTGCAAGAACGGGGAAGAACGCCGGCGGAGGCGAGCTTCTCCGACCTCGATCTCCCTCCTCCGGCGACGACAGGTCCTCAAAATGGACAAGGAGCTTCCTGGAACGGTCTTCTATCTCCTGGGGGCGTCAAAAATCCACGGGGAGGCCCGTGGTGCTCTCGGGCGGCGGGCGGAGCTGGAAGGCTGCTGCTGCTCCAGCGAGCTCCAAAACTCGCCTCCAGGCGCGCGTGAAGTGGCTTGGACCTGCAAACAAAGTCAAGGGGTCCAGGGCAAACTGCCTGGACCCTCGGATGGCCTTGGGGATGGTCGAGTCGACATGGAGATGCACGGCCGGAGGTGCGCTCCGGCCAAGGTGCTTGATTTGGCGAATCAGTGATCGTAACTTCAAATTTCTTTAGGGGTTTTCAAGCTTACACTAACAGGAATCTAAAGCAATAAAGGAAAAGGCGGGATGAAGCCCTCAATGGCCGGAACCAGAGGATGAATGGTACCTCGACGCCGGCGGTTGGCGGAGGTGCTGGAGTCGTCCTCGACCTCGTTCGCCCTAGCTGAGAAGCTCGCGGCGGAGCTGTCACCTCCGGCAAGGCTTAGAGCACTAGAGAGGCGGAGAGGGGTGGACCAAGGGGACTCGAGTTTGAATTCAAAGATGGGGGTTGGTTATATGTGGTTTGACCCGAGGTGGCAGAGGCTCAAAGATCAAGATCCCTGGAGCAGCTCCTTGATCCATAGCCCAATGTAATCACTTGGCGGGCAAGATGAATCTACAGGGGAGATTTTTGCAGAAGGAAGTGGTATGAAATAGTGCAAGACTCGGCTGGGAAAAAGCCAAGAAAAAGCTCAAAAACCAAGTCTGACAGGTCTACAGGGGGGTAGGGCAGGCAGTTGACCTGGGGTCAACGCTGACTGCCTCCTGGTTGGTCCACGTGGACCAACCAGGAAAAACCCTGGAAAAATTATTTGTTAATTCAATTTAAAATACTAAAAAGCCGAATTAAATAAAAGTTATAAAATAAAAAATGTTCAAAATTTTATGTAGTATTTAATTCTGATTTTTATTTATTTTTATGACTTGTATTTTATAAGTTACCTTTTTAACCCTATATAGGTATAATACCTATGTATTTTGATATTTTATTTTATGTATTTTTATTCTTATTATCTTTATTTATGATTTTATAAAAGTATAACATACTTTTATATACAAAAATATATTTTTATTTTATTTTTCTGGTTTGTTTTGTGTATTTAATAAAATACAAATACATTTTATATAGGTATAAGTATATGCAGTATACCTATGTATTCTTTATACAAGTATTTTTTTATTTTTCTTTGCATTTTATTTCAATTTTAATGCACATATACATTATAAGTAATATTTACAAAATTATAAAAATATAAAAATGAATAAATAATGAATAAAGAATAAATTGAATATTTTATTCAGTACAAGTATACAATGAGGGTCCAAAACTCAACTTTCAAACCGTAGCTCCGCCAAATGCGAAACCACCACCATTGGATAGATTATTTTATTCTATATACAATTAAAGGTGAGTTTGATGCATTTGGAGTTGTCGTTTGTGAGATACGGGTCTGGGAAGTTGGGATTTTGGATTCTTATTCAGACCAGAACTTTTTGTCTGTACATTCTTTTTCTGTGAAATCAATTTTATCTTTTTCTTTATGAAATTATCTACAACTTTCATGTACAAAGTTTCTTTATTTGATGTACAAAAAGTGGAACCAAAATTGGGTCCCAAAATGAATAAAGAATGAATAACAAGTATAGGTATTTTGACTGTGTTTTTGGCCTTATCTCCCCCTACTTTATTCCTTGTTGACCTATTCATCAAGATGCCTAGGTCTCGGGGGTTTTGGGTCATAAAATATTTACAATATTTTATTCTTTTTCTTTTCTTTATTTATTCTATAATTTTGGCCTTAATTACAGTAATTTACACACTGTTTAGATGCACATGTATGAATGCTAAGATGCTTGATTTAAGGCTATTTACAGGCATTTGCTAGGGTTTTTGGTGCCAAAATGATAGAATAAAGATGATGAAATGTGGATTCATCAAGGCACAAAGAACGAGGTGTCGCGCGCGAATCGATGGTCCAAAGAGCCGTCCAAGCCTAGGGCTTGTAACCTCAATATATGGTGAACAAAAGTCAAGAAGGAAGAATTGCCAAATGGTGAAAGACGCGCTCTCCAAAATTCGGAGAAAACGCCAAAAAAACGCAGTCTGACAAGCTTCAGAACATTGGGCAGAGAGTGGGCGAGGAGGCATGAAGATCGAGGTTTATCGAGCAAATCTTCGATCTAAAGACCAAACCAAGTACTGGGCGTGTATCATGGTTATATGGGGAGAAAAAGTGAAGAAGGACCCGAGGTCAAAATGTGAATGACGTGGCCTAGAAAAATAGGAGAAAATGACCAAAAACGCAGCTGGCAGGCTGCAGGTGCAGACCAGGGAGTTGACCAGCGGGTCAACTTCCACCTGGTTGGTCCACGTGGACCAACCACAAAAATCCCTGGGAAAAACATTTTTAAATTCAATTAAAAATAGCAAATCAATTTATTAAATTATGGTTACAAAATAAAAAATGTTTATTATTTTATAAATTATTTTATTATGATTTTTATTTATTTTTATGAAATGTATTTTGACAAGTTTACATTTATGCCCTTTATAGGTATATTATTCTATATATTGTATTCTTTTATTTTTATTGTATGTATTTAGTTTATTTTTTTTATTATTAATTTAAATAATTATAACATACTTTTATACACATAATTATATTTTTATTTTATTTTTCTGATATGTTTTGCATAATTACTAAAATACAGATATGTTTTGTATAGGTATATGTACAGGTAATGTATCTATGTCTTTTATTTTTAAGTATTTTATTTTTGTTTTTATTTAGGTTTTTATTCTTATTTTAATGTACATTATTATTATAAGTATTATTTACCACATTATAAAAATAAAAAAATGAATAAATAATTAATAAAGAATAAATTGAATATTTTAATCAGTATAGCTATACAACGGGAGTCCAAAACTCAACTTCCAAACCGTAGCTCCGCCAAATGCGAAACCACCGCCATTAAATAGCTTATTTTCTTCTATATACAATTAAAGGTGAGTATGCTGCATTTTGAGTTTTTATTTGTGAGATACGGGTCTGGGAAGTTGGGATTCCGGATTTTTATTCAGACCATAACTTTTTATCTGTACATTATTTTTCTATGAAATCAATTTTGTTTTTTTCTTTATTAAATTATCTACAACTTTCATGTACAAAGTTTCTTTATTTGATGTATAAAAAGTGGAACCAAAAATAGGTCCCAAAAATGAATAAAGAATGAATAGAAATATAGGTATTTTCTCTGTATTTTGGCCCTTATCTCCCCCTACTTTATTCCTTGTCGACCTATTCATCAAGATGCCTAGGTCTTGGGGTTTCGGGTCATAAAATATTTACAATATTTTATTCTTTTTCTTTTCTTTTCTTTATTCTATAATTTTGGCTTTAAAAACCACATTTTATACAATACACACACATATGCATGAATGCTAAAATGCATGAATTAATACTATTTACACGCATTTACTAGGGTTTTTAAGGCCAAAATGATAGAATAAAGATGATGACACGTGGATTCATCATCCCCCTATACTTACCTTTGCTAGTCCCTAGCAAACACTTATGCAATAAGTGCAGAAAAAGAAAAATAAAGAAAAGAAAAAGAAGAAAGATGGACTAAATTTAATTGTCAAACTTGTCTTCACAAAATCAAAGTTTGGAGCTTAAGTCGGACCTTTGGAATTTTAGTGCGGGCGGAACCTTAGTGAGAACCGTGTCTGAAATTCAACAGTCCTTGAGAATCCCAAAACTCTGTCCAAGTCTCCTCAATAGCCAGGTCAGAAATATCTCAACTCATACGCAAACCCTTACGACTATGAATCTGACTCGTACAGTGTAAGTGATGGTGGCTCTCCCCAACTAGAATGACAAAGAGACTGACTTCTCCAGTACGACAACCCAATGATTCCCCAATCCAGCAACTCCATCCTCGTGGAGCGGGGTATTCCCTTCTAAGTTCAAGTGGCAACCAGCTCAAGAGGAGGGGGTGAAGAGAAGAATGGACGGTAGCCAGTGTAGCTACCTATCCTGGGATGCAAGACCAGTGTAGTCAAGTCATCCTGCTGCAGGCTCACATGATATGACTTTGGAACTCAAGCTTGCTTATTGACTTTACAACATATGTACATACTTTTTTTTTCTTTTCTTTTCTTTTTTTCTCTCTTTTTTTTTGAAATACTATATACAGCAGCATTTACATAAGGAGTTTTTCCTCTTGAGCCAGTAGACTATCCCTCTTTTGAAGCTTTATCGCAACCCATAGCCTCCTGTCTTTAGACTTCCTAATCACTGGACGGGTTGGGGTGCACTTCCCTCCCTAGAGGAGGACAAATGTTTCCACTTGTGTGCGTCTCATACCGGCAAATCCAATCCCCTCACCACTCCAACTGAGTTGAGCCATGTGAAAGGTGCAGGTGTCCAAGTTAGGTCATTATCAACAAGAGTCGTGCGTGTGCTCCGAAACACTCTACTTAGGCAGTCAAGAATCCATTGAACCAAGTCCCGTGATCCTCAAAGAATTAAGTCAACTAGACCTGAAGTACCTCAAACCCAGTTCCTATAAGGTTCCTGTTATTAGGTAGATTTTAAGGTCCAATCAAGCTCCAATCTTCGGATTTTACTTAGACTCTATCAAACTCAATTCGAAAAATGCGAATGCCATGCACATGCAATGCAGAAAATATTTTTGTGATGCAATTTTCAAGATTTTGAACTTTTTATGGATTTTTGAAAAGATGATGATGATGCATATGCATTTTTTTTGTATTTTTCAAAAAGATTTTTCAGATGTTTTTGGATTTTAATTTTGCAAATGTTTTTGGGCTTTTTGAAAACAAAAAGATTTTGGCTGAAAATAGGTCTTAATATGTACACGGGAGTGCTTTTCTTATATACAAGAAGTGGATTTTAAGGATTTACAAGGGTAAGTGATCAATTTTATAAGTACATATACATATGGTGGATTTTTGTGTGATGTGAATATTCCTCAAACTTATTTGACACAAGCTTTTCACACAATTTTTGAAAACTCTAGTCCAAAATAATTTTTACAAACATTTTTGCAAACATGTACACACATTTGAAAATCATTTTGCATAGGTTTTCAAAACCGTATATATAGGTTTTTCAAATCATTTTTGCAACCATTTTTCAAACCATTTGCAAGTCATTTTTCAAACATTTTATTTCACACAAAGAAAAGAAGTTTTACAAACCACACATTTTTACAAAGGTTGAAAACATGTAACAAAATATTTTCAAAATAGTTTTCAATAAATGTTCACAAAGATTTTCAAACTATTTTTCAAACATTTTGCAAAAAAACATTTTCACCTGATTTATTAATCAGTAAATACAAAAAGAATTTGAGGAATAACCACATCTTTTTATTAAGGATTTTTAATGAATTTTAAAGAATGATTAGCCATATTATTAGAAAAATACGAAAGTACGAGTTATGGCTAAAGTATATACGTAGTATATACGACCCCCTATACTTAGCTTGAGCTATGTCCTCATAGATCGGAGAGAAAAGAGAAGACATAACTCGTACTAAGTATAGGAAAATCTAAATAAAGGAACAAATGAATCAAACGAATGAGAAGTTGACCGTCCCCCCTATACTTAGGATCAAATAATCCTAAGTATAGCAGACTGTACACAACGCAGGGAGGGTCAAGGGTGGGAATGAACAGATCGTACTCAGATTGTCTCCCCCTATACTTAGGGTAAGATATCCCTAAGTATAGACAAGAAGAGGAGACAATGGAGAGGATCGAAAAGAATAGAGAGCTCGGGGTGCACACCCTCCTATACTTAGGACAAAGTACGTCCTAAGTATGGAAAACTGTCTACAATGGCGGTACCTTTTTGATAGATAAAGAAGATAGAAAAGGAAAAGAAGAAAAGAAGAAAAGAAGAAAAGAAGAAAATAGATCAAAAGATGGAAGGATAGATCAGAGGATATACACATCACTCCCCCTATACTTAGGGTAAAAGAAGCCCTAAGTATAGGCAACGACAGGAGTAATGATACGGAACGATGAAAGAACACTCGGCTCGTCCACCCCCCTATACTTAGGACAAAGTACGTCCTAAGCTAGGCAAACACGAGAATGGGTGGACGAGCAATACGGAAGAGAGACGGAGGTACACAACACGAATGTTCAACAGGATGGATGTACAAAGGGTCAAGAAGGTAGAAAGCGAACCTTCTTGCGGGACCGCTGCGGAATGGATCTGGTGTGATGCAGGTCGACATCAGGGTCCACAGTGGACGGAAGCCGATCAGGGTCGACAGAGTGAAGGTCCTCAGGGGTCCTAGGGTGTGAAGGCACAGGCGGATCAGGGCAAGAAGTGTGACCAGGTCTGGCCTTGGGAGTCTCGCTGATGTCGAAGTGAAATGGGACGAACTCATCATCATCGGAAGTAGTGTACTCAGAGTCGTCCTGCGAGGAGTCATCCAGGTCAAAACCAAAAGGCACGAACTCATCGGTGGAAGTAGTCGAACTCTGTTCGTCCTCTATAATCTCAACTGGATCATCTTTTTCATCAAAAGGTCTGAATCTCTGAAGAAAAGCAACAAAATCAAATTCGGCCTTAGTCTCATCAGTATCTACATGGACAGGAGCGGACTCATCAGTAGAAGTAGTCAGAGCATGTCCGTCCTGTATAGTCTCTAAATCTGCCCTCCGCTCAATAGTGTCGATCGTGTAAATCTCGCGGATGTCATCAACACATCGCCAATCACAGGAAGCGGAAACACCAAGGTCTATGCTTTCCGAACTTTCCTCCTTGGAGAGGAATTCTCGGGTCTCATCATCGGTCATAAAGAAGGTCTCTCTGATATCCTCATATAGATCATAGTCCTCGGGGTCAGCCAAGATAGGTGAAGTCACATCAGATGCAGGTCTCTGGTCGGTAGTGGGTGCGGTGATCGGCGCTTCGCTCTCGTCAGCAGGACGGAAGCGAATCTATCCTGATCCGTAGTCAATAACGACTCTCGTAGAGGCTAGGAACGGTCGTCCCAGGATGATTAGAGAATGCTCCCCTGTGGAGGTCTCCATGGGCAATACGACAAAATCAACGGTGTAGCTCGTGCCCTGAATCGAAATGACGGCGTTTTCAAGGATACCCTTCGGCCTCTTTATTGATCCATCAACAAACTGTACGATCATCCTGGTCTTCTTGAGAGGCCCTAAGTGAAGAGACTGTACCAGCGAGAAGGGTATAATGCTAATCGAGGCTCCGCCGTCTAGGAGAGTGCGATCACAAGTATAGTCAGAGATGGTGCAAGTGATGAAAGGTGTAGCTGTGTTCTTCTTCTTGGGAATGGGACGATGTGTGATGGCGTGGGCAGTGGCCATGGTCAAGATGTGACGCTCAGATCTGCTCCTCCGCTTTCTCTTTTTGGGAAGAGGAGCAGACATATGGGTCATGGCCTGCTGAAGTGGGGCACGGATGATCTCATGAATAGTGGCCACCACTTCGGGTTCAGATATCATTTTTTTGAATTTTTGGACTTCCTCCATACAAGGGAGGAAGTCAGAATCATCATATATACGAGGAATGCCAAGAGCAGTCTGTACAGCGGCATCCTCGGGGTCAAAGGTGGGACCGGGTGTGAAAGGCTGTGTGGTCAAAGGGTCCGGCAAGTGGTACCTCTCCTCACAGTCTGGCTCGATCATGTGTCTCCCGAACTCTTTTTGTATTTTTAAATTTTTCTCATTTTTTTGTAATTTTGGTGATTGCAATCTCTCATGGAAATCCCCGAGTGAACCCATATCATCAAATGGTGGAACATCATGGTCGCTCTTATTGGTACTAGTGAGGGTGTCAATCCTCTGTCTCATATGATCCATCATCTGGGTCAAGTGCTCAAGGGTGGACTCCATGAAAGGTGACTCCAGCAGCTCAGTCTCGGGTGGATGTGAAGGTGGAGGAGGATAATATACAGGTGGAGGTGGAGGTGGGTGTGGGTAGAAATCCGAGGTCTGATACTGTGGCTGAGGCGGATATGTACAAAAATCAGAAAAAGTGGGAGGATGATCCTCCTGATAAAAGGGAGGTAGACCGGCTGGAGCGAGCGAGGGGTCCGCAAAGTCCGGATAAAAAATGCTCCAGGGGTCCATCTCGAAAGCAAAAGGAAGTGATTCGGGGGAGCACGAAGGTCAAGTCAAAAGAGTGAGGGAAAAGGCACAAATGCGCAGAGATGATCTAGGACACACAAAAACAATCACAGACAAAAATGAAACAAGAAAAACCCTCAATTCACCTACTCAACTCGGTAGAGACCGCAAAGAGCGGTCTTTTTATCTTGTCGGTTTTAGAGTTAGGTGAGAAGTCAAAGAATTTCACACACACTTAGGGGGCTTGATGGGATTTGGGCACTAATCCTTAAGGTGTGCGCGAGCAAATAAAAGCGAAGACAATGAGGGGATTACTCGCCCCAATACAAGTTTTTCCTTTTGATCGGTTTTAGGGTCAAGTAAAATTAACAGTCCCAATTTTATTGATTATCACTTTTTTGGATTTTTAGTAAAAATGCACGATCCTATCGGGGAGTCAATTCCTTTAAGCTCCTATGTGATCAAAATCAGAGGGAGAGTCGGAAAAGCAATGCAAGCGGCAAAAACGATGATGAATGCTAAAGCGTAAATGCTCACCTTGCCTCCAGCACTCTACATGCAAAGATGCTCAGCAGAATTGAAACCTATCTATATGCAAATGTCAAAGCCGATGAAATCGCCCTAAGTTCAGTAATTGCTATTATCGGGAAGAACCACAAGTTGACCGCCAATCCTCAACCCTAGAGTCCGGTCTAGGCTCACCCCTCCTCTGCTCAACAAATTGAGGGTAGGAGAAAGCGCTTTGCGGGGAGAGCTCGCGGCGCGACGGATTGAAGGTGATGATCAACTGTTTATAATTTGACTAAGTCCAAACAAAACTATAGGTACATGCAATGTTGATTAAGGTGTTTGGACCTAATGCTACGCAAGCAATCCTAACAGCTAAGGGCTCAATCACACAAAAGAAATGAAAAACCAAAACCGAGAAAATAAAATAAAAAAAAATGCGATGAAAAAGCCGACAAAAACGTGGCGAGCCCCCAAGTGAACAATCACTTGGAAATTAGGCTCGAAAGTCCAAGTTCGGGGGTACCTGTATTATTACAATAATAGTCTCTCTCTCACTACAAATTACAAAAATAAATGCAAGGAAATAAATGAAACAACTAAGGTGGAGCTAGGTCTACAAAAATCCCTCCTCGTCTCCTCGGTGCTAAGCTGGCAGAAGCCAGCTTCACGTGGGTGCGTAGGCGCCTAGGGTGGAGCGCCTCCCTCGATCCGCGGTACCTCGCACAAAGTCAACAAGAGAGGGGGTTAGACCGATCAAGAGATATATCAAAAATAAAGAAAATAAAATAGCGAAAAGTAGAAGCTGCAAAATAGACAATCAATCACAAACACAAACAAGACCCGAACTACGCGCTGTTGCTCCCCGGCAACGGTGCCATTTGAAAACTCGGCTTTGGCGAGGGTCAAAATAGTCCACACAAGGCGGGACTACAGTGTCGCTGAGCGACCACTCACGAAACCCGAATTAATCAACAATTAACCCACGACAAATAAATCAAGCAATGAAAGTAAATGTGCAGAGTTAAAATTTATTATAACTCTACAACAAGATGTGTATAGGTGCAAGTATTGTAGAGGTCGAACACAGGGAGCAGAAAGGCTAGATCGGGGCAAAAATGCTCAAAATGTGTGTGTATGTGATCAAATGTCCGCTACGCTATTTTTTGTGGGTTTTGAATTTTTATATTTTCTATTTAATTTTTAATTTTCTATTTTTGTATTTTGATTTTTTAATTTACTGATTTTTATTTTCTTTTTATATTTTATATTTTTTAATTTTCTTTTCCAATATTGGAATAGATATACTATGTGATAAAAGGGAGAAAGAGATATTTACAAAAATAGATAAAAATATTCAAAAATTAGTAAATAAAGTCTTTTTGGTCTTTTTATACTTTTTTACTGTTTTTGTGATTTTTGGGTATTTTTCAAGATGTTTTTGATATTTTTAAAGGGCTAAATAAAGAAAACAGTGAATAAAAGTTGTTGTCCGAAATTAAATTGAGGATGAAAAATAGTAAACAATGTCAAAAATTCCTCAAGTTAATTTTCCATAAAAGAGAATAAAATAGAGAAACTACAGGAACTGAGTTTATATTTTTAGGATTTTTCTAGGATTTTTAAGATTTTTAGGAAGGTTTTTTGGCTTTTCTAATTTTTAGGAGTTTTGTTTTGTATTTTTTAATGATTTTTGGACTGGAGTTAGAACACAATAAGATAAGAAAAATATATTTTTTTGGGAATTTTCTGATGTGTTTTTATATTTTTTGGTATTTTATGACGCAAACAGTGCTGAAAATGAGTATTTTTGATTTTTTAAAAATGGGAAAATGCCATAAAAATGCAAAATAAAAATATGGCGTGAAACTACAATGCAGCAGGAGCTTAACTCTATTTTTTGAGATTTTTTCGAATTTTCTAGATGCATGAAATAAATAGGGAAAGCATACAAAAATACAAGGCCTAACAAGGGTATGAATGAAAATAGAGCGAAGTTCAAGGGGAAAAGT
This sequence comes from Ottelia alismoides, assembly GCA_037367405.1. NCBI lineage: Eukaryota > Viridiplantae > Streptophyta > Magnoliopsida > Alismatales > Hydrocharitaceae > Ottelia > Ottelia alismoides. The sequence continues at coordinate 259,312 of JAZKJV010009806.1, forward strand.
GCAAATTATACAAAAGTATACAACTACAAATGAATGCTTTGAGTCCTAAATAAATATTACACAAAATGGCGGGGGAAATGGTGCAAAATACCCTCGCCCGGGCAGATCGGACGGTTGTTGTGATCTCTGGAGATCCTCGTGGATCGAACGGCGATGGGCAAGGGAGGAAGAACTGGGACGAACTCCGAGTCCGGCGAACTTCGAGCTCTTCCCCCTCGCACCCCCGACGGTGATTGGCGGCACGACGAGGTACAAAATACTCCTGGAGAGATGCTCTGGCAATCGGTTGCATCAAAAAAAACTCGGAGGTCACTTGAGCTCCTCCACCATGGCTAGGACGGGAAAGACCCCTAGGTGACTCGCTCGGTTGCAAAAACGACCCCAGAAGGGGTTTTTCGGCACCTGGACCTGCAAATAGAGCGCAAAGCAACAGTAGGAAGTTCCAGGGCCAACAAAAAGGGGTGGATGGTGGCGTGGAATGATGAAAGTGGCCGGAGTTCGTTGAACACCGGCTAGGTGTTTGAGGATGGGAACTAAGCTAGTGAATGAGTGAATCAACAAACTAAATATGCAAACTAAAAACTGAAACTAAGAGCTAATTAATCAGCGATAAAATGGAAAGAAAACGACCTCGAAGGCGGGTTGCCTGAGATGGGGTACCTCACGGCCAAGCTTGGCCGGAGATGGGTGGAGACGCCTCCGCGCCGCTCCTCCTCTCCTCCTAACGGCGAGGTGAGGTTGCTGTCACCTTCCTCTAACCTCAGCACATGAAAGAAGGGAGGAAGAAGGGGGAAAAGGAGTTCAAACTCGAAATGGAGGAGAAGGGTCGTTTTTGAAGATGTGGCTCTGGAGGCACAAAGAACGAGGTGTCGCGCGCGAATCGATGGTCCAAAGAGCCGTCCAAGCCTAGGGCGTGTAACCTCAATATATGGTGAACAAAAGTCAAGAAGGAAGAATTGCCAAATGGTGAAAGACGCGCTCTCCAAAATTCGGAGAAAACGCCAAAAAAACGCAGTCTGACAAGCTTCAGAACATTGGGCAGAGAGTGGGCGAGGAGGCATGAAGATCGAGGTTTATCGAGCAAATCTTCGATCTAAAGACCAAACCAAGTACTGGGCGTGTATCATGGTTATATGGGGAGAAAAAGTGAAGAAGGACCCGAGGTCAAAATGTGAATGACGTGGCCTAGAAAAATAGGAGAAAATGACCAAAAACGCAGCTGGCAGGCTGCAGGTGCAGACCAGGGAGTTGACCAGCGGGTCAACTTCCACCTGGTTGGTCCATGTGGACCAACCACAAAAATCCCTGGGAAAAACATTTGTAAATTCAATTAAAAATAGCAAATCAATTTATTAAATTATGGTTATAAAATAAAAAATGTTTATTATTTTATAAATTATTTTATTATGATTTTTATTTATTTTTATGAAACGTATTTTGACAAGTTTACATTTATGCCCTTTATAGGTATATTATTCTATATATTGTATTCTTTTATTTTTATTGTATGTATTTAGTTTATTTTTTTTATTATTAATTTATATAATTATAACATACTTTTATACACATAATTATATTTTTATTTTATTTTTATGATATGTTTTGCATAATTACTAAAATACAAATATGTTTTGTATAGGTATATGTACATGTAATGTATCTATGTCTTTTATTTTTAAGTATTTTATTTTTGTTTTTATTCTTATTTTAATGTAAATTATTATTATAAGTATTATTTACCACATTATAAAAATATAAAAATGAATAAATAATTAATAAAGAATAAATTGAATATTTTAATCAGTATAGCTATACAACGGGAGTCCAAAACTCAACTTCCAAACCGTAGCTCCGCCAAATGCGAAACCACCGCCATTAAATAGCTTATTTTCTTCTATATACAATTAAAGGTGAGTATGCTGCATTTTGAGTTTTTATTTGTGAGATACGGGTCTGGGAAGTTGGGATTCCAGATTTTTATTCAGACCATAACTTTTTATCTGTACATTATTTTTCTATGAAATCAATTTTATATTTTTCTTTATTAAATTATCTACAACTTTCATGTACAAAGTTTCTTTATTTGATGTATAAAAAGTGGAACCAAAAATAGGTCCCAAAAATGAATAAAGAATGAATAGAAATATAGGTATTTTCTCTGTATTTTGGCCCTTATCTCCCCCTACTTTATTCCTTGTCGACCTATTCATCAAGATGCCTAGGTCTCGGGGTTTCGGGTCATAAAATATTTACAATATTTTATTCTTTTTCTTTTCTTTTCTTTATTCTATAATTTTGGCTTTAAAAACCGCATTTTATACAATACTTACACACATATGCATGAATGCTTAAATGCATGAATTAATGCTATTTACACGCATTTACTAGGGTTTTTAAGGCCAAAATGATAGAATAAAGATGATGACACGTGGATTCATCACCTCCTCCTTGGCTGCCGTCCGCGGTGTCCACTCGTTGCTCGCCACCTGACTGCCACGGCCCTCCACCTCGCGTCGTGTGTCGACAGAGGTGGAGATCACCACCTTGCGCGCCCGCGCTCCAGCCCCTGGGTTTCCGCCTGCACTCCAGCGCCCACGCGCCCCTCCGGTCGCACAGCCACCAGCCACGCACGCACGGCTGAACAGCAACCACGCGCCCCCTTGAGCGGTTGTTGCACCCTCATCCAGCCGGCCGTCAACGTTGCCCTTAGCCGTGCTCCTCCTCCGGCCGAGCCTCCACCATCTTCCACCGCGCCTCCCCCTCGCGCGACCCGGGTCCACAGCTCCATTACCGACCGCGTCGCCCCCTCGCGTGCCATCACGACCGGCCTTCTCCGTCAACACCATAGCCACGGCCACCCTCGGAGGAACCGCTGACGCCACCGCTCCTCCGCCGCCGGCCGTCCTTGCCACCGTCGCTCCAGCCGCCCCGCGCGTGAAGCTCCTCCTCCAAGCTCCCCTGTTTCATCTCCAAAAAACAGGGGAGACTTATCGCAAAATAAAGAAGTGGGAATTTGCAAAGGGGACACTTGCACCCCTTTGCAAGTTCTTAAAAAATTTCAAGTATCTGATAATTGCATGTAAGTCCCTGTTCTCATTTCAGCTCATATTTCTTTTCTCTGTATTGCATTCATACCCCTGCATTTACATGTTTATTTACTCGTCATTTTATCATCCATTTTTAATTCCAAAAGTTGCATTGTGTAGTCTAACTCTTGTTCTACCATATTAGTATTTATTTGTGTTTTTTAATTTGCAGAATATTTATGAAAATTTACTTGGTGAAAATTGCAATATTTTACCCATGTTGATTGATTAATTTATTGTGCATTATCTGTTTGTCGAAAAATCTCTGAAAAATCATTATTGGTAGATCTAAGTCTATGCTACAACATATCCAAAAATCACACCATTTGCACATATAGTTTGTCTTAGAAAAATCATTTAGTGAAAACCTTAATCGATTTTTAATTAATCGTGAAGTGTTTTAACGAAATTCAAGATGATTTGGATATCTCTCTGAGAAATATCATCGTTTGGTAATTATTAAAATTGGTTTAGCCATTTTCACTAAAGTCTGCATATGTATTATCCGTGTATCTAAAAATTACAAAAAAATTAGGGTAGTTTAATTTCATCCCATTTCATAATCTGGCCAAGTTTCATAATTTTTGGAATTAATTTGACCATATTACTGATTTAACGTTTAAACTGGCCTGATTTTGCATGTGTCTTGCATAAAATATACGAAAAAGACCAAAAATATCTCCTCTAAAAATCGAACATTGGAAATTTGCTAAAAATCTACCTAAGGAGACAACTGCCTCTCTGAGTTCGACCTTGGACTTCCACCAAGTAAAAAAATTTTACCGCTCGAGATTAACTTGAATATAATTGAAAGTGGTTTTTGATTTGCTCACATTATCCGACTGCAACGAACGATATCAATTAATTTGAACATTAATTTGCTCGAATTAACAAGGGTAGCGGGAGCATTATCAACCATCATTTGTTAAACATTCCATACTAAAAGCTTCTCCTGCACACTCTCTAGATTTTTAAATCCTTGCATAAACTTGGAGGGTCATGCTTAAAGCTTCTCTCGCCCTACCGCGAATTTAGAGTATCATGATGAAAGCTTCTCTTGATATGCCTGCGATTGGCGACAAATGTGAAGCATGATCATATCAGCTGCGAAGTCAGTTTTGGGCATTTTTTCTGAGATTTGGATAACCCTTTTATTCATCAAATCTTTTGAAAACTACAAAGTAACCCTACTTAAACGTCGATAATTGATTGATATGAACCTTTGGAATTCAACAATTGACAGTGGTTATATGAGGCCCTTCACCCTTAGATGGATTGCTTGACTACTTGTGTTTGTGATGAATCTCATATTCATCTACTTTATTTACTTATACCGAGCTAGTCATATTGTGATGAATCACATGATTGTGGCTAGTCATAAAAGCACCAGACCCAGCAGTACGTATCAGCTATCGAGGAAATAGAACTGCTGGAAACACAACGGTGGCCTCACCATCTGCCACGAAAGACTATCATATTAATGCAGTCATTCAACGAGGTATTAACCCTAAGTTGCTTGGCAGTGGTTTGATTCGGATGACCTTGCCAAGGGATGCAGTTTGCAGATCCACAGCTAACAATGTGGAAGATGAATTCCTCAAAGAGATCGTAATGGAACAGGAAGAGCAGAGTGATACTGATGAAGACATTGGGGATATTGAGTTTGAATGTGAGGAGATGGATGACTCCGAAGAAGAATTAGACAGTGAAGACCTTGCTAACATTCCTAATCAGGTGTACTATTTCTTCATTTTCTTTGATGCTATCTTTGCTTTAAATTTGTGTCAAGAATCAAATATTATAACATATCTTACTTTTAAAAGCCATGTGCGATTTAACCTTGGAAAAGGAATTAATGTAGACTTCTTTTTTGAAAAGCTGAGTGATGACCGTCCTATAAGAATAACCATCAATTAATCCTTTGAATTAAAACGATGAATGACTACATAACCAGGTTCAATACAATACACCCACAATTAAAGAACTAGAGCACATCTGCATTGCATACAAGTTTTTAGCAGTAAGCATACATTTTCAACCTAGTAACTCTCCTGTTTGAACAACTCGGCATTTCTTTGTTTCTAGCATCCACTTAACAATCAAAGGTGGACTTTTCATCAAGATGTCGTCAATAAGTATGTTCTCCACCAGCCTCCCTAGACAGAAACTCCTAAACTCATCGAAGTTGGTAACATCTGCCCAAGATAATCTTATCGATATTGAAACTAGAAAAGCTTATGGACACATGAAATAAATGATGCACATTTTTTTCACCAACTCCTCTCACATGACAGATTTTGTCCATATTAAGGCCCCACCTACTTATAAAAACATTTGTAATCAATCTCTTCATCCTAAGTAGTTAGGCATGAAGTAAAAAAAAATACTTTCTGCAATGTTGTCGATCTCCAAGTCAACTGACAATCTAAAGTGACACCTTGGTCTTGGTTACTGTGAGCATGGTAAGTATCCTTTACCGTAAAAATAATCATCCCTCTACACCAATAATCTATCACCTCCCCTTTAGGAGTGATGCCCTCAAGCAATGCCAAAAATGAAGTAAGTTCATGTAGTCCTTGGTCTAAAATAGGATCCAAGGCATCAAATTTCGATTTCGATCACCATTTCAATGACCGATCGAAGTGAACTTCGCTCGAATTTCGATCACCCGCTGAGGAATCACCGTTTCATCATCTTTATCCTATCATTTTGACCTTAAAATCCCTAGTAAATGCCTGCAAATACCCTTAATTCATGCATTTTATCATTCATGCATTTGTGTGTAAATGTTTATAAAATACTATTTTTAATGTCAAAATTATAGAATAAAGAAAAGACAAGAAAAAGAATAAAATAGTAAAAATATTTTATGACCCTAAACCCTGAGGCCTAGGCATCTCGATGACTAGGTCGACAAGGAATAAAGTAGGGGGAGATAAGGGCCAAAATCAAATAAAAATTCCATTTATTTAATTCATTTTTTATTCATTTTTGGGACCTATTTTCAGTTCCACTTTTTATACTTCAAATAAAGAAACTTTGTACATGAAAGTTGTAGATAATAAAATTTAAAAAAATATAAAATTTGTTTCATACAAAAATAACGTACAGATAAAAAGATACAATCTAAATAAATTTCCAAAATCCCAACTTCCCAGACCAATATCTCTCAAATAAAACTTAAAATATATCATAATCACTTTAATTGTATATAACTTTTGATAATCTATTTAATGAAGGTTGTTTCATATTTTTAGAGCTATGCTGTGAAAGTTAGGTTTTGGACCCCTATTGTATACTTTACCTGATTAAAATAGTCATTTTATTTATTATCCATCATTTTTATTATTTTTTATTTTTATAATTTTGTAAATAATACTTATAATATATTTGCACATTAAAGCTGGAATAAAAACAAAAAGAAAACATTAAAATAAGATACTCGTATAAAACATATAGGCAAAATACTTATAATTATACCTATATAGATAATACTTCTATTTATTTAAGTGTAAATATTATGTCAGAAAAGTATAATAAAAATATATTTAAGTGTATAAAATTAAGTTATAAATATATAAAATAATAGATTAAATGATTAAATTAAAAATACAAAACAAAAATAAAAGGGATAAAAACATATATGGATATACCTATAAATAGCCTTTAAAAGGTAACCTGTCAAAAAAATAAATAAAAATTATAATAAAATAATTCAGAAAATAATAAATATTTTTCATTTTATAACATAAAATTAATAAAGTTGTTTATTATTTTTAACCAAATTTACAAATTTCTTTTGCCAGGGAATTTCTGGTTGGTCCACGTAGACCAACCAGATTGGTCCATTGGTTGACTTTGGTCAACTCTCTGACCGAGGTCTGCTCCGTGTTAGAACTATATTTTCCCCATTTTTGCAATTTTTTCGAGGTCGCATCTTTCCCCATTTCATGTCGCAGTCTTCTTGACTTTTTCTCCTCGTTGCTCAAGGATTCACGCCCTTGTATTTTTTTCGAGGATTGGGGCCGCGATCCGCCAGGTCTTCTTCGATCTTTGGAGCCCGTCACTACTTGTACATAAACCTATCCATCACCTTCCTTCACTTTTTGAACCCCTTTGACCGAGCTTCATCTCCTCCTCTCGAGTGCTATGGATAGAGGAGGGTGACATCCTCCTCCCCACTCCTTTTGTGGCGGATTTAGACGAAGTTGAAGGCCGTCTCCACCATCTTCGACGAAGGCTCGCCGCGAGGTCCTTCTTCCTGACCTTCTGGTCAGTGAGGTACCTATTTTCTTGTTTTTTCTTAGCCTATTTTAGCCTTAGGTTTTATTAGTGCTCTTATTTCATTTATTAATCGCGCTACAATAGTGAATCCATCACCTTCGAAGTTCATCGGAGCTGAGCTCCAGCGAACCTTCCATTGTTCGCCCCTTTATTTCCCAATGCACCAGACCGGCCCTCTTCTTCCTCTTCGCTTCTTGCACGTCCTCTACACTCACACCTCATCAGATCCATGTTGGATCTGAGTTCGGGTGCTCCAACTCCTCTACTATGTTGGAGCACCTCCGCCCGACGCACCCTTCATCCATTCCCACCAGTCAATGTCCGAGGACCAGCTTTCTGCATGTGCTAACGAATCTTGCAGGTTCTGAAGGCTTTAGACACTGCGAAGGGTCGATTTTTGGAAGAAGCCAGGTACCTGGACCCGCCATTGCACCTTGACCCAACGACAACGCGTAGGTGCTCTCCTGGCCATTTTGGCACCGCCGTTCGATCGAGGAACTCTCTAGGCATCGTTGGAGACCTTTTGCGGCGAGGGAGATGGCCGGAGTAGCGATTCATCGTTGATCGAAGTTCGAGCCCTCCCCTTTTCTTCCTTGTTCTTGTAGGGGAGTCCAGAACCGTCGGATCATGCTCCTCTTCCAGAACGTCCAGCCATCGTCCGATCATCTCCTCCACTGTCATTGGATCCTTAAAGATCATCTAATCCGGGCCATTGTGTGTGAAACTGTATCGCACGTTGAAGGTGCGACACATGTTTAAGTGGCTTGTTAGCCACTGTCGGATCGTGCTCAAATGCTGGGTATTTTGCTATTTACACCCAAGTCATTTTCGTGTTTAATAATTAAGACCTAAACTTTCCTTGTCTATTGTAATTATTTTGTAACATTTACAAAAAAACCCCGCAACTCCTCATATTTGCAAGTAGGTCCTAGCCACGTCACCTCACGTGACGCATCACGTAAGGTGGCGATTTTTGCAGCCAGGCCTCGGGGATTTTGGTTATTTATGTTCAGTACCTGAACTATTTATTTCATTTATATTTTTTTGGAAAAATGGTTGAACAACCCCTGGATTTTTAGTAATTACATTTTGGTCCCTGTCAGGCTCACGTGTTTGTACACGCGAGCTTTGGCGATTTTGTAGGCAAGGGCCTAGGGCTTTGGTTATTTCTGATTGGTCATGCAAATTTTAAATTTCATTATATATTTTTGGTGAATTTGCAGTTTGGCCCCTGATCTGTCATCTAACATTAATACCCCTAACAGTATTGCATTTTCTCTTTATTGTATCTATTTATGTCTGCATCTATATAACTCCAAAAAATCCCAAAAAATAGCCATAGCTTATTGTTGCATTGATCTTTCACGCCATACTTTTATTGTGCAATTTTGAGGTTTTTTATTATTTATAAAAATAAAAAACATGTCTTTTTGTCCTTGTTTGCACTATAAAATGCATAAAAACCATAAAAAACTTTTTGAAAAATTCTCAAAAAATATATTTATGTATTTTCATATCTTTGACCTTCAGAGCAAAAGCCACTAAAAATATAAAAGAAAACTTAAAAAATAGAAAAACTAAAAAAAACTTTATAAAAAATATGAAATAGAAAATAGAATTTATTTCTTGGCTTTTGACGCTCACTTTCAAAACCGGTCTAGATCGGACTCCTGTGCGTCCATCTCACCACACACTGCCCATATCATCTTAATAGAATATAAAAGAAAACTTAAAAATAGAAAAACTAAAAAAACTTTATAAAATATATAAAATCCATAAAAAATAGAAAATTCTATTTTCTATTTCATATTTTTATTTGTATTATTATCTTTGTTTTAATTTATTTTAGAGAATTTTTTGACTATGTTTACTACTTTTCATCTCCATTTTAATTTTGGATATATATTTAAACCTTATTTTAGGTATTTTTGACTTTAAAAATATATAAAAATTAGCAAAAATTCTTAAAAACGTAAAAACAGTATAAATTATTGAAAACCCAAAAAGTTTTTTTCTTATTTTTGAACATTTTTGTTAATTTTTATATTAACCCTAGCTCATATTGTATATATCTTTATATAACTTTATATATAGTTATTTACATTAAAAGAAAATATAAAAATATAAAATATAAAAAAGAAAATATAAAATCAGAAAATTTAATACCAAAATATAAAAAAATGTAAAAAAATCAAAAATAAAAAATAATTAAAACCCACAAAAAAGAGCACATATATAGACAAAATACATCACAATCGCTTTTGTGAGCATTAATTTGCCTAATCTATCCTATTTGTTCCCTGTGTTCGACACTCTATATATACTTACACCTATACACATCTTGTTGTAGAGTTATAATAAACTTTAACTCCGCTTCTGCTTTTCATTGTTTGATCATCTGTTGTGGGTTAATTGTTGATTAATTAGGGTTTCATGAGCGGTCGCTTCAGCGACATCGTGGTCTCGCCTTCTGTAGACTACTTTAGACCCTCGTCAAATCCTGATTATCAAATGGCACCGTTGCTAGGGAACAACATCACATAGATCGGCTTTTTGATTGCTTATGTTTTTATCTATATTTTTACCTTATTTATTTGCTCATTTATTTGATATAATTGTTTGAATTGTCTAACCTCTCTCTTGGTTATCTTTGAGTGGGAACACGAACCGAGGGAGGCAGTCTCTTCAGAAGTGCCTGCGCAACCACGTGAAGCATCTTTGACCTAGCACCAAGGAGGATTTGGAGAATTTTGAAGACAATCTTGAGCATTTTGTGTATTTATTTATTTTTGTAATTTCAAGTGAGAGAGAGAGACCATATTTATTGTAATAATACAGGTACTCTGGACTCTGGACACTCGGGCCCAGATTGCAAGTGTTTGTTTACTTGGGGGCTCACCGCGGTTTTCGTGTTTTCATCACTTTTTTATTATTGTTTCTCGGTTTTGTTTTCTTTCTTTTTTGTGATTGAGCCTTAGCTTTAGGAGCTGCTTGACGATAGTATTAGTTCCAAACATCTAATTATACTTGCATTTGCCTATAGTATACGTTTGGATCTAGTCAAATTATAAATTGCTTCTTATTTGGATTTGAGATCGAGCGTCGAGAGAAGTGCTATACAGTGCGTGCAGGATTCGTTGTGGCGGACACCGATGCACTTCCTAGACTGGACTTTTGGATCTCATCTCTAGATATTTTAGCATCTTGTTCTTCACGCTAATAGCAGTTACTCATCTAGGGCGATTTCATCGGCTTGCATTTGCATATAGATAGGTTTTAATTCTACTGAGCATATTTGCATGTAGAGTGCTGGAGGCAAGGTGAGCATTTCTCTTTAGCATCCATCATTGATTTGCCGCTTGCACTGCTTTTCCGACTCTCCCTCTGATTTTGTTCACTTAGGTGCATAAAGGAATTGACTCCTCGATAGGCTCGTGCATTCTTATTAAAAAATCCAAAAAAGTGATAATCAATAAAATTGAGACTGTTAACATTACTTGACCCTAAAAAAGACCAAAAAGAAAAAAATCTTGTCTTGGGGTGAGTAATCCCCTTATTGTCTTCACTTTTATTTGCTCGTGTACACACTAAGGAGTAGTGCTCAAATCCCATTTCAGCCTCCTAAGTGATTGTACAACTTCTTGACTTCTCACCTAACTCTAAAACGGACAATATAAAAAGACCACATTTTTACGATCTTTACCGAGTTGAGTAGGTGAATTGAGGGTTTTGATTTGTGTGAGTCTTGTCTATGTTTATTTTGTGTGCATTATAGATCGCATCTGCGCACTTGCGCCTTTCTCCTCACTTCTCTTGACTTTACCATCGTGCTCTCCCGATCATTTTTTTCTTGTTTCAGAGGTGGCTGACTGGAGTGATTTTATCTGACCTTTACGGACTCTTCGTACCCTCCAGTCGGTCCACCTCGTCCACCTCCCTTTTTCCAGGAGGACTTTTCTCCTGACTTTTATACATATCCGCCCCAGCCACAGTATCAAACCTCGGACTTCTATCCTACTTCTATCCATGTCCACCACCACCTCCAAAGTTTCCAACCTTCACATCCACTCAGAAACTAATTTGTTGGAGTCACCTCACATGATTTCCACTCTTGAGACCTTGACCCAGTTCATGGAGCATATGAATTCAAGGATTGATGACCTCACTAGTTTAAATAAGAGCCATATTGATGCTTCACGATCTGACGATTTGGACTTTATTGAGGATTCCCATGAGAGCTTGCAATCGCCCAAAATACAAAAAATGAGAAAAAATTAAAAATCCAAAAAGATTTCGGGAGTTGATTCTGACTTTGAGGAGAGGGTATCATCTGCCAGACCCTTCACCACACATTCAGTCACATCATCCCACCTTTGACCCCGATGATGCTCTGTACAGACTGCTCTTGACATTCCTCGTGTATATGATGATTCAGATCTCCTCCCTTGTATGGAGGAGATCCAAAAATTCAAAAAAATGTTGACTAAACCCGAAGTGGTGGCCTCTATTCATGAGATCATTGATGCCCCACTTTGCCAGGTCTTGACCCAATTATCTGCTCCTCATCATAAGAAGAGAAAGCAGAGGAGCAGATATGAGCGTCACATTCTGACCATGGCTACTGCACCCACCTCACTCACCGTCCTATCTCTAGAAAGGAAAAAAACCAACCCATTTCATTAGCTGCACCATCTCCGACTTCACTTGTGATCACACTCTCCTGGACGATGATGCTTCGATTAGCATCATACCCCTTCTCGCTGGTACAATCTTTGCACTTAGGGCCTCTAAAGAAGACTAGGATGATAGTTCAGTTCGCTGATGGATCTATCAAGAGGCCGAAGGGTATCCTAGAAAACATAGGTCCTATCAATTCAGGGCATGAGGTACAATATCGATTTGGTCGTATTGCCCTTAGAGACCTCCACTGGGAAGCACTCTACAATCATCCTAGGACGACCATTCCTCGCCTCTACGAGGGTCGTTATTGACTATGGATCAGGAGAGATTCGCTTCCCATCCTGTGACGAGAGTGAGGTCACTGCACCCACTGCTGATCAGGGACCTGCACCCGATGCACCTTCACGGATCTAGCTGACCACAAGGCCTATGACCTTTATGCTAACATCAAAGAGACTTTCTTTATGACTAATGATGAGACCTGAGAATCCCTCTCCAAGGAGGAAGACTGAAAAGTATAGACTTGGGTTTCTCTTCTTGTGATTGGCGATGCGTTGATGACATCAGTGAGATTAACACGATTGATACCATAGAGCGGAGGGCATATATGTGTGAGACCAATGCCGAATTTGATTTGGTTGATTGTATTCAGGAATTCGGGCCCTTTTGATGAACATGATGATCCGGTTGAGACTGTAGAGGACGAACATGATTCGACTACTTCCACTGATGAGTTCGTTCCTTTTGGTTTTGACCTAAAGACACCTCACAGGGCGACTGTGACTTTACTTCTTCCGATGATGATGAGTTCATCCCTTTTCACTTTGATATCAGCGAGACTCCCAAGGCCAGACCTAGCTAGACTACTTCCACCAACACGTCTGCGTCTCTTCACCCTAGGACCACCGAGGACCTACACCATGTCGACCCTAATCGGTTTGTGTCATCTAAGGACCCCGATGTCGACTTGTACCATATCAAATCTATTCCTCAGTGATCTCGCATGAAGGTTCGCTTTCGACCTTCTTGACCTCTGTACATCCACTCTGTTGTATATTCACCTTCGTCTATCTCCGTCCATCTCCTGTTTCGCTCATCCACCCCATTCTCGTTTGTGCCTTGCTTAAGACGTACTTTGTCCTAAACATAAGGGGTGGACGAGCCGAGTGTTCCTTCATCGTTCCGTTTCATCACTCCTGTTGTTGCCTATACTTAGGGCTTCTTTCACCCTAAGTATATGGGGAGTGATGTGTACATCCTCTTCTTTTGTTTTTCCATCGTCTGATCTCTTTTTCTTCTTTTCTTCTTTCTTTCAATATTCTTTTTCTACTGAAAATGGTGTCACCCGTTTTGTCAGTCTTCATACTTAGGACGTACTTTGTCCTAAGTATAGGGGGTGTGCACCCTGATTTCTTTCATTCTTTAATCCTCTCCACTGTCTCCTCTTCTTGTCTATACTTAAGGATATCTGACCCTAAGTATAGGGGGAGACAGTCTGAGTACGATCTATTCATTCCCACCCTTGGCCTCCCTGCTTTGTGTACAGTCTGCTATACTTAGGATTATTTGATCCTAAGTATAGGGGGACAGTCAACTTCTCATCGATTCATTCGTTCTTTATTCTTTATACTCTTCTACACTCAGTCAGAGTTATGTCTTCTCTTTTCTCTCTGATCTATGAGGACATAGCTCAAGCTAAGTATAGATGGTCGTATATACTTCGTATATACTTTATCCATAACTCGTACTTTTGTATTAATAATTATGGATAAAAATACTTTAAAAATTCATTAAAAACACTTAATAAAAAAGATGTTGATTACTCCTCAAATTCTTTTGTATTTGTTGATTAATAAATCACGAGAAAATATTTTATGCAAAATATTTGAAAAATAGTTTGAAATCTCTTTGAAAAATATTTTGAAAACTATTTGGAAAATTTTTTTGTTCAATATTTCAACCTTTGTAAAAACATTTTGTTTTTAAAATTACATTTTCTTTGTGTGACATAAAAATGTTTGAAAAATAATTTGCAAATAGTTTGAAAATGGTTGTAAAAATATTTTGAAAAATCTATATACTATTTGAAAAACCCTTGCAAAATGATTTTCAAATGTGTGTACATGTTTGTAAAAATAACTTGTAAAATATATTTTGGACTATAGTTTTCAAAAATTGTTTGAAAAACCTTTTTCAAATAAGTTTGAGGAATATATACATCACACTAAAATTGTTTATTAAATTGTATATATCTATAAAATTGAGCACTTATCTCTTGTAAGTTCTTAAAACTCTAATTCTTGTAAATATAAGATGCATCATTGTGTAAATATTTGTACTTAATTTTTATCCAAAATCTTTTGTTTTCAAAAATCGCAAAAACATTTAAAAACTAAAAATCACAAAAACATTTGCAAAATTAAAATACCAAAAAAATGCATATGCATCATCTTTTTCAAAAATCCATAAAAAATCAAAATATTTGAAAATTACATCACAAAAATATTTTCTACATTTTTCATAGCATTCGCATTTTTCGGATTGAGTTTGATAATTGAACAAGTCTAAGTAAAATCCGGAGATTGGAGCTTGGTTGGACCTTAAAATCTACCGAATAACAAGAACCTTATTGGAGTTGGAATTGAGGTACTTCAAGCCTAGTTGACTTAATTCTTTGAGGATTACGAGACTTGGTTCAATGGATTCTTGACTGCCTAAGTAGTGTATTTTGGAGCACACACACGACTCTTGTTGATAATGATAGGGGCACCTGCACCTTTCACTTGGCTCAACTAAGTTGGAGTGGTGTGGGGGTTGGATTTTCCAGTATGAGATGCACACAAGTGGAAAATTTTGTCCTCCTCTAGGGAGGGAAGTGCACCCCAATCCCGTCGAGTGATGATGAATTTTGAAGACAAGAGAGTGTGAGTTGCAATAAAACTTCAAAAGAGGGATAGTCTACTGGATCAAGAGGAAAAACACCTTATGTAAATGCTGTTGTATATAATATTTCAAAAAAAGAGAAAAAAAAGAGAAAAACTCCAAAAAAGTAGAGAGGGCCTAATTGAAAATAAAATGCCTGCCGGAGTGTACATATTTGTATAGTCAATAAGCAAGCTTGAGCTTCAAAGTCAAATCATGTGAGCCTGCAGCTGGATGACTTGACTACACTGGTCTTGCATCCTAGAATAGTAGCTACACTGGCTACCGTCCATTCTTCTCTTCACCCTCTCCTCTTGAGCTGGTTGTCACTTGAACTTAGAAGTGAATACCCCGCTCCTCGAGGAAGGAGTTACTGGATTGGGAAATCACTGGGTTGTCATACTGGAGAAAGTCAGTCTCTTTGTCATTTCAGTTGGTGAGAGCCACCATCACTTACACTATACGACTCAGATTCATAGTCATAAGGGTTTGCGTATGAGCTGAAGTATTCTGACCTGGCTATTGAGGAGGCTTGGGCAGAGTTTTGGGATCCTCGAAGGCTGTTGGATTTCAAATCTGATTCCCATTAAGGTTCCTCCTGCACTAAAATTCCAAAGGTCCGACTTAAGCTCCAAATCTTGATTTTGTGAAGACAAGTTTGATCATTAAACTTAATCCATTTTCTTTCTTTTTCTTTTCTTCGTTTTTCTTTTTTCTGCACTTATTGCATAAGTGTTTGCTAAGGACTAGCAAAGGCAAGTATAGGGGGATGATGAATCTCCGTTTCATCATCTTTATTCTATAATTTTGGCCTTAAAAAACCCTAGTAAATGCGTGTAAATACCCTTAATTCATGCATTTTATCATGCATGCATTTGTGTGTAAATATGTATAAAATACTGTTTTTAATGCTAAAATTATTGAATAAAGAAAAGAAAAGAAAAAGAACAAAATATTAAAATTATTTTGTGACCCTAAACCCCGAGACCTAGGCATCTCGATGACTAGGTCGACAAGGAATAAAGTAGGGGGAGATAAGGGCCAAAATCAAATAAAGATTCCATTTATTTAATTCATTTTTATTCATTTTTGGGACCTATTTTTAGTTCCACTTTTTATACTTCAAATAAAGAAACTTTGTACATGAAAGTTGTAGATAATAAAATTTAAAAAATACAAATTTTTTTATTACAAAAATAATGTACAGATAAAAAGATACAGTCTAAATAAGTTTCCAAAATCCCAACTTCCCAGATCCATATCTCTCAAATAAAAACTCAAAATATATCAAAATCACCTTTAATTGTATATAACTTTTAATAATATATTTAATGAAGGTGGTTTCATATTTTTTGCAGCTACATTGTGAAAGTTAGGTTTTGGACCCCTATTGTATACTTTACCCGATTAAAATATTCATTTTATTTATTATTCATTATTTTTATTATTTTCTATTTTTATAATTTTGTAAATATTACTTATAATATATTTTCACATTAAAACTGAAATAAAAATAAAAAAAACATTAAAATAAAATACTTGTATAAAACATATAGGCAAAATACTTATAACTATACCTATACAGATAATACTTCTATTTATTTAAGTATACATATTATGTTAGAAAAATATAATAAAAATAAATTTAAGTGTATAAAATTAAGTTATAAATATATAAAATATTATATTAAATTAATAAAATTAAAAATACAAAACAAAAATAAAAGGGATAAAAACATAGATGAATATACCTATAAATAGCCCTTAAAAGGTAACTTGTAATTACTAACCTCAAATAAATAAATAAAATTATAATAAAATAACTCAGAAAATAATAAATTTTTTATTTTATAACCTAAAATTAATAAAATCATTTATTATTTTTAACCAAATTTACAAATCTTTTTTGCCAGGGATTTTCTTGTTGGTCCACGCGGACCAACCGGATTGGTCCACGCGGACCAACCGGATTGGTCCATTGGTTAACCTCGGTCCACTCTTCGACCGAGGTCTGCTCCATGTCAGAACTGCATTTTCCCCATTTTGGCGATTTTTTCGAAGCCACATCTTCCCCATTTCATGTCGCGGTCTTCTTGGCTTTTTCTCCCCGTTGCTCGAGGATTCACACCCTTGTGTTTTTTCGAGGATTGAGGACGTGATCTGCCCGGTCTTCTTCGATCTTTAGAGCCCGTCACCACTTGTACATAAACCTACCCGTCACCTTCCTTCATTTTTTGAACCCCTTTGATCGAGCTTCATCTCCTCCTCTCGAGTGATGTTGATAGAGGTGGGTGACAGCCTCCTCCCCACTCCTTTTGCGACTGATTTGGACAAAGTTGAAGGTCGACTCCACCATCTCCGGCGAAGGCTCGCCGTGAGGTCCTTCTTCCTGGACTTCTGACCAGTGAGGTACATATTTTCTTGTTTTTCTTAGCCTATTTTAGCCTTAGGTTTATTAGTGCTCTTATTTCATTTATTAATCACGTTATAGTAGTGAATCCATCACCTTCGAAGTTCGCCGGAGCTGAGCTCCGACGAACCTTCCATTGTTCGCCCCTTTGTTTCCCGATGCACCATATCGCCCCCCCTCTTCTTCCTCTTCACTTCTTGCACTTTCTCCACACTGACATCTCATATGATCCATCGTGGATCTGACTTCGGGTGCTCCACCTCCACCACCACACCGGAGAACCTCCGCCAGATGCCCCCTTCATCCATTCCCACCAGTTAATGCCCGAGGACCAGCTTTCTGCGTATGCTAACGAATCTTGCAGGTTCTGAAGGCCTTAGACCCCGTGAAGGGTCGATTTTTTGAAGAAGCCAAGTACATGGAACCACCATTGCTCCTTAACGCAGCGGCGATGCGTCGGTGCTCTCCTCGCCATTTTGGCGCCACCGTTCGGCCGTGAAACACTCTGGGCGTCGTTGGAGACCTTTTGCGGTGAGATAGGTGGCCGGAGTAGCGATTCATCGTCGATCAAAGTTCGAGCCCTCCCCTGTTCTTCCCTGTTCTTGCAGTGGAGTCCAGAACCGTCGGATCGAGCCCCACTTCTAGAACGTCCAGCCATCGTCCGATCATCTCCTCCATGGTCATTGGATCCCTCAAAGATCATCTAATCTGGGTTGTTACATGCGAAACGGTATCGTGCGTTGAAGGCGCGACACGTGTTTAAGTCGCTCGTTAGCCACCGCCAGATCGCACTCAAACGATGGGTATTTTGTGATTTACACCCACGTCACTTTTGTATTTAATAATTAATACCTAAACTTTCCTTGGCTATTGTAAATATTTTGTAACATTTACAAAAACCCTCTACAACTCCTCGTATTTGCAAGTAGATCCTAGCCACGTCACCTCACGTGACGCATCATGTGAGGTGGCGATTTTGCAGCCAGGCCTGATGAATCCACGATTCATCGTCTTCATTCTTTTATTTTAGCTTCATTTCCTTAGTCAAACACATGTAAATACCTACTAATTTCATGAAATTACCATTTTGCATTCATTTGTTAAATATGCATTTTAACACTTTTTGCATTCAAAATAAAAAATAAAGAAGAAGAGAAAAAGAAAAGAAAAATAAAGTATGTGTTTATGGAATAAATGCAGACTGACCTGAACCTCGAGAGAAGGTCAAGACTTGACCTGATTGACCAAGAATAAAGTAGGGGGAGATAGAGTCTTTAATCCAAAAATAAAAAAAATGTAAATATTTTTCCATGTAGAAAACTTACACTATTTTATTTGTATATAAATTGACCTCAAATCAAATATTTTTATAAACAAAAGTTGTAAATAAAAATGTGTTGTAACTAATAAAAATAATTGCAAAATAAAATAATGTACGGATTGCAAATAATCACACTCAGAAAAAACCACAAAAACACACTCAAATTGAATCAAACTCACTTCCATTATACTCTAAATTAAATTATCTTTCAAATGGTTGTGGTTTCATAATTTTTGGAATTACGGTTAAAAAGTCATTTTCTGGGGTGTTTTGTGCAGTTTTACCACTTACATATTTGTATATTTATTCGTATTTTTATATATATTGTACATGATTATAAATATTATTGTCATTAAAAATAAAATAAAAATAAAAATATTAACATTTAAGAAAATGGTTGAAAACTAATATCCTTATTTGTACATATGTATATTGTATTATATGTATATAATACTTGTATACAACTAATTTCCTTATATAAAAATCACCAAAAAAATTATCTAAAATTAATTAATTTAATTTAATTTAATTACAAAATTTGTATTTAGATTTAATTATTTAATTCATTATTTGATTTAAAAACATGCCTTGTATATAAGATATTATTCTATACCATTAATAGCCACCATTAAGGTGGCTAATTAATTTCTATAAATTAATTATTTAATTTAATTTATTTAATTCCAAATATCATAATTAATTAATTTATTCAATTATTTATTTAATTTATTTATTTAGTTAACCAATAAAAACCTTCCTTTTTTGTAGATGCTTTCCATTTTGATTTTCATCTTCTTTTTAATGAGCTCCTCCTCCTTCGTTATTCGTTGATTAATCTTTGGTGGAGAGGAGCCCGATCTCCGAGAGCAATCTTGTCGAAGATGGGTGCCCAGCCTCCAAACCGTCATGTGACAGCGATTCGGCCCTCGTCGAGGCGATCACGACATATCCAATCCCGAGGTGAGATATAATTTTATTTTTCATCATTATTCCAGAGTAATTTTAGATTAATTCTAGGGGTAGTTTGTAGTGTTCAATCTTAGTTAATTCTCCATCTCGATTTGATCCGCCTCCGAACCTGATTTTTCATCTAACATCTTGATCTCTATACATTCCCGTTCTATCTCACACAATCTATCACTTCCGACCACGCATGGCGGTCGGATCCTCGGATCTATCTTCCGTCTTGCCAAGATCCACAACCGATCACACATCCCATTTTATTTATAAATAAAATAAATAAAAAATACACATAATTGTTTTTCTTCTCTCTCTAACCTTTGTTTTGCAGGATCATCTTTAAAAAAACAAATAAAATAAAAAATAGTAAAAATAATGAGAACAATTATTTCAGTTCTTGCTTACAGCTTTTGTTTAAAGAAATAATAAATAGAAAAAAAAAGTTTTTCATTTCTGTTTATATATATATATATATATATATATATAAAGGGAAGCAGGTCCGTGGGCGGCCCCAGCCCGGCACCTCCGCCCGCCAGCCGCGTGAGGCCAGCCTAGCGAAGCCGCCTCGCGAGGCCTTCCAACTGGCGACGACGTCCGCTCCTGAACAGCCCCGCTGAAAAACTGGAAGACGAGAGTTGCTAAATAATGGCCTAACAAATCAGGCTCACCGTCGCTGAGGCGACTACTCAAACCTTCTCGTTAATCAACAATTAACCCAAAAAGATAATCAAGCAATTAAGAGCAAGAGTTAAAATTTATTATACCCTACTAAGAATGTATAGAAGCAAGTGAGTAGGGATCGAATACAGGAAGCAAGGCGTAGAGCGAGCTAGATAAAGATATCACACAACCAATGCCCTTTCACATACTTAGCCAAGTTGAACTTTTTGTGGGTTTTTATTTTTATTTTTGGTTTTTTTAATTTTTGATTTTATATTTTTATATATTTTTTTAATTTTCTGATTTTTTATTTTCTTTTTATGTTTTATATTTATATTTTTTGTTTTGATTTATAAAATAAAATATATACAAAGTAAGAAAAGAGAGGGATACAGTATTTATAAAATAAGTAAAAAGAAACAAAATACAAGAAATAAAATATTTTTGTGCTTTTTATATTTTTATAATGTTTTTATGATTTTCTATATTTTTCCTAATTTTTTGGTATTTTTAAAGTCAAAAATACTAAAAACAGTGAACAAAATGAAAAGTTGAAATTAAAATGAGGATAAAAATGTCAAACAGAACCGAAAATTCCTCAAATTAATTTTAAAACAAAGAGAATAAAATGTAGAAAATTCAGGAATATAGATTGTATTTTTAGGATTTTTGTGGAATTTTTAATATTTTTATGGAGGTTTTAGGGGTTTTGTTATTTTTAAGGGTTTTCTTTTGTTTTTTTATGATTTTTGAATGGAAGTTAAAACACACAGAAACGAACAAAATATTTTTTTCTCGAATTTTTCGAAGAGTTTTTATAATTTTTATGTATTTTCTAATGAAAATAGTGATGAAAATGCATGTTTTTGAATTTTTATAAATATTAAAATGCAATAAAAATGCAAAATAAAAATATAGCGTGAAAGTAGAATGCAACAGTAGCTTATGTTATTTTTTTTGGATTTTTTAGGACCTTATAGATGCATGGAGTAATTAAAGGAAACGAAGAGAAAACTCATCACTAGCAGGGGTATTTTTGTAAATATCCAGAAGTCCAGGGGCTTGCGTGCAAATTTCCCAGAAAGTTTATAACTAAATAAAAATGGGATTTTTACACCCATAACCATTAGTAATTTCACAATAACATTCATAACCCTATGTAATCGTGAATTACATGGGAAACCCTGAGTAATGCTTAACTCTTACATGACATAACCCTGTGTCATGTTCCGTTTGGGATGGGCATTATGTTTGACGGATTCCATTAAAAAACAAAACTACCCCTAATTTCCATTCTTATTTACAAAACATGCCATCCTTCTCCTCCCCCCTCCCTCGCGGGCCGAGTTTCCCCTCCGCCGCCGCACGGAGCTTCCTCCCTGCGCCAGGCTCATCACCTGCTCCTGCGTGCCGAGCTCCGACTGTGACCCCCCCCCCCCCCCCCCGCGTGCCGAGCTCCGACTGCGACCCCCCAACCCGCACGCGCTCGAGCTCCGTGCGAACTTCCCTCCCCGCGCCCGCTCCCCTGAAGCCCCTGGTCGCCGAGCAGAATTGCCCCCCCCCCCCCCCGACCCAAGTTGTCCTCCCCTGCTCGCCGCCCCCATCCCCCCGCAACCTGCTGCTGCCAAGCTGAAAGCCCCCCTAACCCGAGTTGTCCTCCCCTGCTCGCCGCCCCTCCCCCCGGAGTTGCTCCTCCCCGACCCCTCCTCCCCCGCTCGCCGCCCCCACCCCCTCGTAATCGAACCCACCGACCGCAACCGCCCCCACCCCTCCGCAATCGAACCCACCCACCGCAACCGTGCCCCCTGCTCGCCGCCCCCACCCCCCGCAATCGAACCCACCCACCGCAATCAACCCCCCCGCAACCCAAGTTGTTCCTCCCCTGCTCATGCCCCTGCAACCGAACTACCTCCCCTGCTGCTGCTGAGCTGAAAGCCCCCTTGAGTTGTCCTCCCATGCTCGCCCCCTCCCCCCAGAGTTGCTCCCCCCCGACCCCTGCTCGCCGCCCCCACCCCCCGCAATCGAACCCACCCACTACAATCACCCCCCCCACCCCCCGCAACCCAAGTTGTTCCTCCCCTGCTCATCCCCCTGCAACCGAACTACCTCCCCTGCTCGCCGCCCCCTCCCCCGCAACTGAACCCCACCGGAGTTGTTCCTTCCTGCTCGCCTCCCTACAACCGAACTCCCCCACCCCGCCCAAGCTGCTCCCCTTGGCTCCTGCTCCACTCGAATCCCCACGCCAGTAGTAGGGATTTTTTTGTTTCGTGACCGTTCGATGAAGGATGAGTTAGATTAACTCATTCATGTAGTTGAGTTAAAATATTAAACTAACGGAGGGTTATGAGTGTGATACAGAGTGACTATTCAGGGTTTTTTATGTAATTCACGATTATGAAGGGTTATGAATGTTATTGCGAAATTATTCAAGGTTATGGGTGTAAAAATCCCAATAAAAATCTTCACGAACCAATCACCAATATCCCAAAATGCAAGGTTATCGCTGCAAAATTGCCAGGCTCGCACATGACTAGCACGTGCCTGGCGGGGACCTACTTGTGATTTCCTAAAACTATGGGGCCAAAATGCAATTTTTACCAAAATTTTATAACTGAAATAAAAGTTCACAGACTAAAGATAACTATAAAAATAGCCTGGGGTCCCGACGCAAAATGTCCATGCACCTCACGTGCGCAAGTCACGTGAGGTGACGTGGATAAGGACCTTTCTGCAAATAAACAAAGTTGAGGGGTCTTTATGAAAATTATACAAAAACTAATTAACTGCAAAGGAAAGATTATAGACTAATACGTAAATCCAAAAATGCTTGGGCTAGTTTTGTAAAATACCCAAGGCTAACAGATCGGACGGCTGATGGCGAGTCACTTAACGCCACATGTCGCGACCCGGTGCTTGATACCCCTTCGCCCCAAACGGTCTGGATTAGATCACCAATCGACGATCAACGGCTGACGGCTTTCAAAATCGGACGACGGCTGGGAACCTGGAGCTGGCGTTCTTTATCCAATGGACAGGGAGTCCTTTCGACGAACTGAGATGAACTCACGAGGGGCGAGTTTCCCTAGCGTTGATCTTCCTCCTCTGTTGCACTATGGAGATCCAAAATGGCCCGGGGTGTTCCTGCAGGTGCCCTGTAGACGCTGGAGGCAACGGAGGGCGACGAGATGGCCTGGTGCGCTCGCACGGAAGTGGCAGAGCTAGGGGGATGAAGAACCTCCGGCGAGTGCCAAAAATTGGCTCCAGTCGATGCGGTGTCCTATGTACCTGCAAGAAATGGTTAAGAAGTCAGGGGCAAAATGCCTCAACTCCATTGGAGGGTGGAACATCGGCTGAAAAGCGTGGGATGATCAACTACGGCTGGAAAGAACTCATGCTCCGGCCGCGCACGGATGTTTGATTTTATGACGATAAGGATCAGATCGATGATCGATATGAGCTACGGCTAACTACTGCAGTCCTAAGGAACTCAAAGAAACTAAAAGAGAAGCTAGAACACTAACCGCAGTGGCACCCGCAGCGAGCTGAGGCGGCGCACTCCGGTGAGGTGGATCAACCTCGATTCAACACCTTCTCGTCCTAACAATGGGTGCAATCCCTTCCTGTTGTCACTAGGAAAGTAGTTGAAGCCCTAGGTCAAGGAGTGAATGGTGGAAGAGTGATCAAAGGGTCAAGGAAGGTCAAGGGGTTCTTTTGAATGGTTGACGAAATGGGTTCAAAGAGCAATGAAGATCGACCAAATCGTCGACCCAATGTCCAAGAGAACACAAGGGCGTGAATCATCGATATGTGGAGAACAAAAGTCAAGAAGGAGGTATCTCGAATGGGTGAAAGACGCATCCTCCAAAAATCGGAGAAAACGTCCAAAAACCTCAGTCTGACAGGGACCAGACCTCGGTCAGACAACTGACCAACGTCAACCAACAGAGGATTCTGGTTGGTCCACGTGGACCAACCAGAAAATTCCCTGGAAAAAAAGTCTTGTAAATTCCATAAAAATTAATAAATGATTTAATTATTTTTTGGTTATAAAATAAAAATTATTTGTTATTTTATAAAGTATTTTATTACAATTTTCATTTATTTTTCAAAGGTTTAAAAAATACAAATTTCCTTTTAAGACCTATATAGGTATATTTATCTATATATTTTAATACTTTATTTTTTAATTTGTATATTTAATTTATTTATTTTGGTTTATTATTTTATATATTTATAACTTATTTTTATATACTTAAATATATTTTTATTTAATTTTTTTGAGGTGTTTTGTACACCTAATAAAATAGAAGTGTTAATTAGATAGGTATATTTACAGGTATTATACCTATGTATTATATACATGTATTTAATTTTTGTGTTTTAGTGTTTTACTCTGATTTTTAACGTACTCATATATTATGAATAATATTTACAAAATTATAAAATATAAAGTTATAAAAGTAATGAATAATGAATAAAATGAATATTTTAATCTGTACAACTATAGAATAGGGGTCCAAAACTCAACTTTCAAACTGTAGCTCCGCAAAATACAAAACCACCTTCGATAAATAGCTTATTGAAAATTATATACAATTAAAGGTGATTTTGATAGATTTAGAGTTTTTATTTGAGAGATACAAGTCTGGGAAGTTGGGATTCTGGAATCTTATTCAGATCATAACTTTTTATCTGTATATTATTTTTGAGTGAAATCACTTTTATACTTTTCTATATTTAATTATCTACAACTTTCATGTACAAAGTTTCTTTATTTGAAGTATAAAAAGTGGAACAAAAAATAGGTCCCAAAATGAATAAAGAATTGAATCAAATAAAAGGAATTTTATTGTATTTTGGTCCTTATCTCCCCCTACTTTATTCCTTGTAAACCTAGTCATCGAGATGCCTAGGTCTCGACGTTTTAGGTCATAAAATATTTACAACATTTTATACATTTTCTTTTCTTTTCTTTATTCTATAATTTTGGCTTTAAAAACTTTATTTTACACACTATTTACACACACATGCATGGATGATAAAATGTAGGAATTAAAGGTATTTTCATGCATTTGCCAGGATTTTTACGGCCAAAATGATAGAACAAAGATGATGAAACATAGATTCATCACCCGCCGACATTTGTCTCCGCCGTTGTCGCGTCTATCGCGGTGCCCCCGCCGCGCCCAAGGCTCCTCTCTCCATCACCCGTCGCTGAGCTCAGCTCGACGACGCCCCTACACCGCACCTTCCGTAGCACCGACCGCCGAAGCCCCCTTCCCTCCACTCCACCGACCGCCAGCCCGTAGGCCTCCATCCTCCTACGATCCTGACCGCTAGAGCGCCACCTCCGCGCATGGGGAAGTAGGCGGCAGTCATCTGCCCCCCTTGTTGGTTTTTGGAAGAACGAAGCAAACAGGGAACAAAAGAAAACTAGGATTTTTAATTAAAAATTGGAACAATTGCAACATGACCCTCCAAGGTTTCCATATTTGCAAAAAAGCCCCCGCTTCAAGAACTGCACGTGCATAGCACGTGATCTTTGGATAATTTTCACTTTTTCACCTGCAAGTTTATTATTTTTATATTCTCTACAAGAACTTTAAACAAATTACATTTAAGTCCCTGTGTTTCCAACCATTAAACTTGCTTGATCTTTTTGATGGAATAAATGTTTTTCATGTTCTAAAAATTTTCAAAAAAATTGTGAATATTCATGTTGTCTTGCTCTTCATTATATAAAAATTTCATCACATTTTGTTGCCATTTGATATTTTTAAAAAATAAAAAATAGCATCTTTTTCTCTATCTAGACTTTGAAAAATCATAAAAATTTAAAAATTTGTTTATAAATTCCAAAAAAATAATTGTAGGAGTAATTTACTGTCTTTTAATTCTATCCAATTTTTGAGCAATAATCATTTATAAAAACCAAAAAAATTATGTAAAACTAAAAATCTTAAAAAATGTAGAAAATTCTAGAAAAATCTAAAAATTGCAACTTCAGTCTTTGTTTGTAGATATTTAATTTTACTTTAGGGTAAAAATTAGTTACAGGAGCTTTGAGCTCTTAAATTAATTTTAAGGTGCAAAATACTCTTGGCTATGCACTGTTTACTTTTATTTCAACTGTTTGATTTTTTTATAAAATCAGAAACATCAGAAAAACTTAAAAAAATTATCAAAAATATTTTAAAACCTGTAAAAACTAAAAATATATTTTCTGTAATTTTCTAGACATTTTTGAATATTTTGACAAATACAAAAAGAGTGTGGTGTGTGTATTTATATCCCTTGTGCATTTTGCTCTTAATTTGAAAAATAAAAAAAATTGAAAAATAAAAAACCACTAAATATTTTATCTTCAAAATTTGACTGTTAAGTTTTTAAATCGTGCTCCTTGTGTTCGACCCTGGTCTCTATACCAGGTAAATTGAATAGCGAAAACCGCTTATATTTCATTGCTTGAATTTCTTTAAAGTGGTTTAAAATTCTTTTTCTCATTGACCGAATCGATTGGTTGAGAAAAATGACATCGTTTATTTATCCATCTCGACCGCATCGGATTTCGCGTCATCATAATGGCATCGTTGTCAGGGAGCACAGCTTAGTAGTCATTTTTCTGTCATTTTTCCATCTTTTTGTCTCTATATATTATAAAAGTTTTCTGACCTATCTCTGATTTGCATTTGGTGCGAGGTACCGCCGGACTCTGACTTCTTTTTGAGGACCCCCCCATGAGGAAGAGCGGGGAAGGATAGAAGACCGTTATTTTATTTTAGAGAACATTTAGACTGTATTGTAATAATTAGACCTTGGACATTTGGATACTTGTACTCGAGGTCTGTTTCGCCAAGTACCGGTGTACTTGGGGGGCCTCACCGCAATTTTTTCACCATTTTCATCGCTTTTATTTTTAAGAACATTTAGACTGTATTGTAATAATTAGACCTTGGACATTTGGATACTTGTACTCGAGGTCCGTTTCGCCAAGTACCGGTGTACTTGGGGGGCCTCACCGCAGTTTTTTCGACATTTTCATCGCTTTTATTTTTATTTGTTTTTTGTGCTTGAGACCATAGATATAAGTTTTTATTTGGTTGAGCCATGTAGCATTAGATCCAAAGCCCCTAATAGAATATCTGTTCCTATAGAACTCGCTTGGACTTAGACAAATAAATCTGTGCTTCACGATAATAGAAGTTTTTGTTTAGGACGGTTCTCGCATTGCATTCATATAGAGTAGTTTAATTTTTCTGCACGGATCATATTGCATGTAGAGTGCTGGAGTCAAGTATACACCTCTATCTCTAGCATTTGCATCCATATTTTCCCGTGCATTGTCTTTTATATTTCCCCCTCTGTTTTGCAGATATAGGAATAAAGAAATCGGAAATCTCTTTAGACGTTTCATTGAAAATATCCAAAAAAATAAAAAAAAATCAAAAATTAAAAATTGGGACTACTAATTGAACTTGACCATAAAATTAAACATAACCGATACACATCATTATTTTGGGAGAGCAATCCCCTCATTGTTTGCGCTTTTAGTTGCTCGCTTACACACTAAGGAGTAGTGCCCAAATCCTATTAACGCCTCCTAAGTATTTGTACAACTTTTATCTGATGGCTAAACTCTAAAATTGAAAAGATAAAGACCGAACTCTTACGGTCAGATTTGTGTTGAGTTGGTGAACTGACGGTTTGCTTTGTGTTTGGATGTCTTTGATGTTAGTTGGTTACGTTAATCTTCCCGAGATCATTAGCAGTCATCTTATATCTCCTTCACTCTTTTTCTTTACCCTCCCTCCCACCCTTATCATTCTCCTTTCCTCTTTCATGATGATGGGTCATCCTTCATTCCAGCCGGATCTTGCGACTTCTTCTTTTCATTCCGATCATTCTCGCCCACTCTTGGGAGGTCGGGACCTCAATTGACCTATCGTATCCTTATCTTTCTGCCCCCTCCCCATTCCCTCTTTATACTGGGCATGATGTCCTAAGAGAAGACACACAAAGAGTTTAGATTGACCAGATACGAGACACGGGTGATCACCTTGCTGAGATGAGAGTGCATTCCATAGGAGATCATATGGAGCAGTTAAGACTTTTAGATGACTTCTATCCAGGGATGATGGATGAGCACCCAGACCAGGAAGCGCAGTCCACTTATACATTGAGTCCCTTCATTCTGGATTTAGAGTTTGTTAATCTACTGCCGAAGTTTTAGGGGGAGTGCATGAGGAGACTTATTTGCATATCGATGAGTTTGAGGAGTTTTGTGGATCACGATCATATTCTGATATCAATTCTGAGGACCTGATGTTGATGACCTTTCCATTTACACTTCAAAGTAGATCCAAGATTTGGCAGACGATTGGGAAGGAAGTTTGCTACATGGAGATATTTACGATCGTTGTTTTTGCAGTGATTTTACCCCCAACGTAGGGCAGACATGATGTGATCTTGTATTCGGGATTTTTTAATTGACCCCCAGGAGACATTGAGGGATTCATAGTATTTGTTGACCTATTGAGGAGATTTCCAGATCATGGAATCTCGGCGACTGACCTTGTGTAGATCGCCATGAGGGGGATGACCGCAGAGCAGATTGCATCAGTCATTACCTCACGTGTGGTTCATACCACAGTCCCGACATGGATTTATTTGAGACCATCTTGAGAGAACTTTCAGACATTCCATCAGATGATTTATTTGGGACAGCACACGAGGATGATGCGATACCAGTTAGGTGTGCTACACTTCATGAGGATCCAGCCATTACACACCAGCTAGAGGACACAGATACTTCACCTACACAGACGAGAGGCGATGAGACAGTTACTGTGACTTCCCATACACTGATCGATTTTCCGTTGGTTTTCCAGCCAGAGTTCGAGTCAGTCCCGCACTTTCACGTCGAAGATTCTTGGATATTCTAGATTTGCTAGAATTCTAAGAAATAGAGGAGCCCACATCTCGACTGTCCTTTCAATCCTTTCAGTATCAATGTCCAGCTGATTCTGTATCAATTCTTTAGAAGATCTTCTCAGATTTAGATGTACATTTGGATCAATCTCAGCATCGAGAACTTGATGAGGGACACCATTTTGATTTGACTGATACAGATAATCCCAAATTTGAGCCTAGTGTCCTCCCATTTGATGTGGTCGATACATTTTTGGAGGACTTGATATTTGGCAACATAGATCCCCAGATTGACTCTGATTCTGCATTACTCCCTAAGGGTTATCTGCGGGAGGATGCCACATACCCTGTGTACTCGGTTTCACTTTATAGAAGTGTATCTGACCTGTCGGATAACGATATCGAGTCTTATGATACTTATGATCTTGCTGAGTCTGAGTTTTCTCATCTCGACGACCCTCACGAGGATGAGCCGATCTTTGAGGTATTCGATGATTTTACTGATTTTTTTATATTCCATACATCGTATATCATCCTTCATAATGAGTCTCCTGATCATGACTTTCCATATCTATTCGAGACGGTGATTGACGTGGAGGATTCCTTGACAGGTCCTTTCTTCTCCACGTTCAATTTCTTCGGCTCCATCCATTCACTCCATTCAGACCTTGAGTCGATGATTTGTTTTGTACAACCAGAGTATGATTATTGATGAGCGCTCCATCGACTAGGGTTAAGTCTCAGAAAATCCGATCAAGGTCATTGCGATCCCAACCGACGAAGCACGGCTCAATCAAGAAAAAGGTAGACCACACACGAAAGAAATCAAACACGAAATGCGAGGCAAGCGGTTTTGCTAATTATTTAACCTGGTATAGCTACCAGGTTCAAACACAAGGAGCACGAAATGGAACCTACGAAGTAGTCAGGAAATCCAAGAAATAAAAGTATTTTTGGTGGTTTTTAGATTTTATTTTTTTTATGATTTTCTATTAAGAAAAGAAATAAAGAGAAGGCCAAAATTGCACTTAAATAATTATTCAAAGGGCCAAAATTACTCAAAAATTCAAAATACAAATATTTTTATATTTTTTGAAATATTTAGATGTTTTTGGGAATTTTCTGGTGCTTTTCTGATTTTTATTTAATTTTCTAAAAATAAAAGAAAGAAGAAAAATAAAAATAGTGTGCAGCCGAGATTGAGAGGCACTTTAAAAATGGCTAAAGTGCCTATAAAATCTGGATACCAATTTTGTTACAAAATAAAATCTACCTACAGAAACTGAAAATACATGTTTTTTATTTTTTAAGAATTTTTAATAATTTTTATAAGGTTTTTAATCTTTTTTAATTTTTATGGTTTGTAAATGATAACAGAACAAAAATCACACAGAAATTAAAACATAACAAAACAAACACACATTAATTTTTTTTGGAATTTTTAAAGGTATTTTTATATTTTTAATTGATTTTTCCAAAACAAATAGAGACACTTTTTAAGGTTTTTGAATTTTAGAAAATATCAAATGACCAGGGTTCAGTGTGTCTAGTGGTAGTTCAGTGTGTTTACCACATAAAAGACCAGGGTTCAAATCCCACTCTTGCAGTGGTTGCGTTAGGTAGTCGACGACCAGCGTAAAAAATAGTCGAATCTTTCAACATGGATTTGAGCAAGAATCCATGTACCTGACCCTACTTATAGTGGGAGAAGGCTTAGTATATTTATTTAGAAAATATCAAATGAAATCAAAACAGGTCACAAAAATTACCAAAAATCTTACACAGTAGTAGGAGCTACGTGTAAAAATTTTGGAATTTTTGGAATAAGTTTGATATTTATTTGATTAAATACAAAACACACATATCACAAGGACCAAAATGCAATTTATTTAAGTTTTAGGACTAAACAATAACAATTAATAAAAGCATAGGGTTGAATCTGCAATTTTACCAATAAAACACGCATATGCTCTAAATCAGCATTCACATGGGCATATATGTAAATTTGAAAAACATCTATTCAATCAGTAACACATTAAAAGCTCAGGACAAATAACACAAATATCCCACTATTCACGTGACCATGCACGTGTATCCAAACAGGAAGGACTAAACTGCAAATATGAGAAACTAAAAGGGCTAATATGCAAAATGGTCCAACTGTAACTTTTATTTTACAAGCTAAAACATAAACTAAAATAAACACAAGATAGAAAGAGCAATATACCCATGGCGACACGTGATGAGCGCGTGGGGGGACACATGGCGGCCGCTGGCGGGGGCTCGATCATGCGGCTCTAGATATGTCATATGTCAGATCTGACGGTGTCGGCTGGTCGGGGACGTGGCATGTACAAGACCGTTAGATCTGACATCTAACGGTCTGACACCGCAGACGGACGAACGGACGTGATGGAATCTGGTAGGTGGTGTCGATCCAACTGATGGGGCGACCCAAGCGACTAAGGTAAAAAGGTATCAATGGTCGTTGCGACCTCAACCTCTCGGATTGGGCTCAATCAAGAAAATCAAGACCACTAATAAAAATAAATCAATCAAGCAAATCAAATAGCGGTCTCGCTATTTTATTTTACCTAGTATAGCTACCAGGGCCAAACATAAGGAGCACGGAATGTGTGGGCTACGAAGTAGTCGAGAATTCAAATAAAATAAAGAAATAAAATAAAAAGGTGATTTTAAGGTTTTTCATTTTTTTTGTAATTTTTAAA
Organism: Ottelia alismoides; assembly: GCA_037367405.1. Lineage (NCBI taxonomy): Eukaryota > Viridiplantae > Streptophyta > Magnoliopsida > Alismatales > Hydrocharitaceae > Ottelia > Ottelia alismoides. Next base: position 291,292 of record JAZKJV010009806.1, read on the forward strand.
TTAAGGAAAATGTAAAAGAAATAAAAAAGTCACAATCAAGCAATTATTTAAAGCATAAAAAATGGTCATAAAATTAAAGTAAAAATATTTTTGGTTTTTATAAATATTCAAATGTTTCTGATATTTTTCTTGGATTTTTCTGATTTTTAGTTAATTTTATAAAAATGAAATAAGGCTCAAAATAAGAAACAGTATGCAGCAAGAATCTAAAGGCACTTTAACAATACTTAAAGTGCCTATAAAATTCCAGCAACAATTGTATGAAAAACTATAAATAAAAATCTAACTACAGTAAAATAAATTACATTTTTTTTGAATTTTTATGATTTTTTAAATAATTTTTCTAAGTTTTTTTAGTGTTTTTCAATTTTTAGGGTTTTTATAAATCCAAATTCAACAAAAATTAGATAGAAGTAAAAACACACCAAAATGAACAAAGATTGATTTTTTTAAGATTTTTTATAGGATTTTTAATATTTTTAGTTGATTTTTAAAACTAGACAGAAGCAATTTTTTAAGGTTTTCCAATTTTTAAAAATAGCAAATAAAAATAGAATGAACCCAAAAATTTATAGAAATTCCTACAACATGGCAAGAGCCATGTGCCAAAATTTCATAATTTTTGGATTAAAATTGCTATTTATTCAAACCAATCAAAGAGACACATCACACAGGGACCTAGATGCAAAGAAAATAAGTTCCAGGAACTTAATAAGAACACACGTCAAAAGTCTAGGGGAGCTACTGCAATTTTTCCATTAATTCAAGCACATATCCAAAACACCACGCACATGGGTATAAGTGCAAATACTAAAAGTAAAACATCAAAACATAACATCCATTAAGTTCAGGGCAGTATATGCAAATATCCCACTACACACGTGACGATGCACGCACAACCATACAGGAAGGACCAAAACACAAATAACAAAAACTGCAGGGGCAAATATGCAAAATGGTCCACTATGCTACTTTTATTTTACAAACTAAACGACAAATAAAATAAAGATAGGAGCATAGGAGCAAATTACCCAGGCGGGGCGTGCGGGGCCATTAGATGTCAGATCTAACGGCCTGTCAAGTGCAGGCGATGGATGACTTAGATCAGAACTGGCGAAGAGGGAAGATCCGATGGCTGAGGAGGGTCCTGGATGAACTCCGTCTGGGCGAGATTCGTCGGAGAACCAGCGGTAATCTGGGCGTCCGATGAACGATCAGGAAGCATGGCTTAACTCGCGACGCTCCTCCGCGTCAGGTAGCGGGGCCGGATGGAGCATCCACCGGTCAGATCTCCGGGAAGGTGGTGATGACCTGGGATAGCTTCGGCGAGGCTCGATGAAGGCGAGCTGAGGTATCTCCACAAGCGACTCGACCTGCGGGGTAAATCTCCAGCTCGGAGGCGTGCTCCAGCCAAGGTTATTTGATCAAAGATAAAGGGAAGCGATGGTGGGAGGCGGAGGGAGGTACCGACGATGTGGGGGGTGGAACCTAAGCCTAATCGCAGCTCGTACAATCGAGATTTGGGAGGTCAGACTGTGGGGGAAGGATGACGGTGAACATGGGAGTCGATCGGAACGGATATGGGTGACTGATGGAGCTCCAACCATCGGGTCGGAGCCGACGGAGGGCAGATGAAAGATTCAGGATAAAATGAAACTAGGATCGAAATAAGATGTACCGGATGGTTCTAACAAGATCCTGAGCTCCATGGGGTGAGGTCAATGGGGGTCATCGCCTCTACTACGCTGCGGAAGGCAGGGAGGCTTAAGCGCGGCAGAGGTCCGGCCACGTGCTTCGAGCGTCAGCTGCAGCAACCTACTCCGACCACCAAAGGTTCCGGCCGAATGCTGTCACCAAGGGGAAGGTCTCTAGGGTAGAAAGAGGGAGTGCAACGCGAGCTGCAGGACTGGGCAATGGAATGAAGCTTTTATAGAACTTCGTAGGTGGCGAAGAAGACCAGCCACGAGCGCGCGAACCGAGGGCGATCTGTCCTTCCTTAGGATCCCTGAGGGTCGTGGATCCAAGGGGAAGGATTGGGCGAAAGAATCGGAGCAAAAGAGGCCAAGATCCGATCTAGAAAATTCGGAGAAAAGGGGGGCGCGACTCGGATCCGAGCGAAGACCGGTCCGGGAGGGGGAGTTGACCGGGGTCAACATCTCTCCTGGACCAATCAGAAAAAAGGAAAAAGAAAAGATTTGTAAAATAAATTTAAAATAGAAAACAATTTTATTTTAAAATATTTTCAAAATAAAAAATGTTTATTATTTTTTAAACTATTCTTTTGAGATTTTTATTTATTTTTATGAAAAATAAATTATGCTATATACATTATTTTATATTGTATATAGGTATAAAATATCTATGTATTTTATATAATTATTTTTATTTTCTTATTTTTGTACAAATACTCCAATTTTATATTTTATTTATTTACAACATAAAATTTAGAGTATAAAATAATTTTTATTTTATTTTTATTGGTTATTTACATGTGTTAAATAAATAGGTATATGGTACCTATATACATGTGATATGTACAAGGTGAGAGAGAAATTATTTTGTTTTTGTTTTTATTTTATTTTACTAATTTTTGTTTTATTTTTGGAAATATATACAAAGGTAATAAAACATATTTTTATTTTTATTTTGTGAAAATAAAATATGTACATGTAGAAGGAATATTCACAAGATGGAGTGGCTCTATCTCTCTCTACTTATTTTATTTGGCGATCAAGCCCATATCGGGCCCTCTCTTGGAATCAGTCACTCAATATTTATTCTAAATATTTCTTCTTTTTCTTTATTCTTTATCCTTTTATTTTTGCACAAACACATGTTAATTATTGATTTTACAAAAGGCATGCTTTTTGGTAAATTATTGTATTTACAACTATCTACATGGTATTTTGCCAAGATATTTAGCTAAAAAATAAAGAGTGATGAATGAGTATTCATCACCAATGGCGGAGGAGAAGTCTGGAAGAACTGCACCTGGACGACCTTCGCTGGACCCAAGGATGCAATCCTCAGCTTCGATGAAGGATCAGGAGGCACCGATGAAGTCATGGTCCTATTCCGCATCAGGTGGCCAGCTCGGATGGACGCTCCAATGGTCTGATCGACGAGGCGGCGTAAGTGACCTGGAGCTGCTCCGGCGAGGATGGGCGAGGGTGATCTGGGGGATCTCCACGCGCATCAAGACCTGCAAGGGATTGCTCTGACTCGGAGGCAAACTCCGGTTTAGGTTCTTAGGGATAAACACCACAGAAGCGACAAGGAATGGTTTTTGGTCTCCGACGAAAATGGTAGATGAGACCTCGAGCCTAGTCTTGACTCTGGAGACGATGATTAGGATGATCAGATTGCGTAGCGATATGGAGGGTGAGCGTGCGGATGGATCTAAACGGATGGGTGAGGGTGACGGAGCTCCGACCGGTCGGTCGGAGCTAGCGGAGCATAGGCGGCGGAAAATGGAAAGATTGGATAACTCGTGAAGATGCATTAGTCTGGAAAACACACGAGGATGATGCAGTACCGGCGAGTCAGAGCTGGCGGAGCGACAGATGAAAGATTCGAAAATGACAGAACTAGGATTGAAATGGAGGCTACCTGAGGGTCCTATCTAAATCCTAAGCTCCAGGGGATGATGTCGAAGGGGGCCATCACCTCGACCTCGCTGCGGAAGGCGGGGGAGGCTCGTCGCGGTGGAACTCCAGCCAGGAAGATCAAGCGTCGGCTGCAATGACATTCTCCGACCAACAAAGGCCCAATCCGATTGCTGTCACCAAGGGGAAAGGTTCTAGGGTAGAAGGGAAGTGTGCGACACAATAACAAGCGGAGCTAGGAAGGACTAAGAGGGTACCTGAAGGTCTGAACTCGATCCTTAGCTCCAGGCGGAATAAACGGCGGCGTTGTTGCCTCAACCAAGCTGTGGCAGGCGAAGGAGGCTTCTCGCGGCGGTTCTCCGGCCACGAAGGGTGAGCTTCGGCTGCACAACACCAAATCGACCACCGGAGGGCTCAATAGACTGTTGTCACCTTGCTGAAGAGTTCTAGGGTATCGAGAAGGGGTGCGGCGCGAGGACCTGAGCTGGGGGGACGGATGAAAGAATTTATAGAGCTTCCCAGGTAGCTGGAGAAACCGGGCCAGGGCACGCAAACCGAGAAGGATCCATGCTTCCCTAGGGATTCGCAAGGATCTTGGATCCATGGGGAAGGCACAGGCAGAAATTCAGGGCAAACGGGTGCATGAACCGGCCGGGGTAAATGGGAGAAGGAGGTCCGACGGTCAGTCGGGTCGAGTCAAGCCCTGGAAGAGGGGGTTGACCTGAGTCAACGATTCAACGATCCGTTGTGGACCAATCAGAAAATAGGATTTATAAAAATATTCACAAATTCAATAAGAAATAGTAGATGATTTTAAATTAAAAACTGTATAAAATAAAAAATATTTGTGATTTTTCAAACTATTTTTCTGTGATTTTTTATGGAAAATAAATTATTGTATATATAGTATAATTTATATATAGGTATAAAATACCTATGTATTTTGCACAATTTGTTTTTATTTTAATTTTTTACAAAAATACCCCAATTTTATATTTTATTTATTTACAACAAAATTTTTGAAGTATAAAATAATTTATTTTTATTTTTATTATTTATTTACAAGTATAAAATAAATAGGGAAGGAGACAACTATACATGTATTATGTACAAGCGAGAGAGAGAATTTTATTATATTTTTATTATATTTTTATGATTTCTATTTTATTTTTAGAAATATATACAAAGAAGTAAAAATAAATTGTGTGCATATATGATACATATATACAAACTAGAGAGGCCATATCTCTCTCTACTTATTATATTTGGCGATCATGCCAATGCTCGACCCTCTCTTGGGTTTGGGTCACTCAGTATTTATTCAAATACTTCCTTCTTTTTCTTTTTATTCTTTATTCTTTTATTTTTGCACACATACATGCTAATTATGAGATATTAACACATGCATGCACAATGCTAAGGTATTGTATTTACACCTATTTACATGATGTTTTGCCAAGATAATTAGCTAAAATAAAATAATAAAGAGTGATGGATGGTGATTCATCAATCATACATCGTCTTCTCTTTTCCCGGTAGTCGACACCCACGTGAGTGCATATTCAGGTGTCTCTTTTGACCATCCTGAGTCCGTTGTTGTTCTCACACCGAGACGACAACAATAGTATGGTATTTGCCTCACAGATGCCTTCCTGAACCTCAATACTGCGTTATCCTAGCCTTTGCGCCCAGTTAGGGGCGTAAACTCTGCGCTTGTTGAGAGGCACCTCAACATTGTTTATAGCTGTATAGATCCAGTTGTCCATATCACACATTCTTTTGTCTCACACCCCATCTTCATCTCATGATTATGCTATACTTAGGGTGTACTTTACCCTAAGTATAGGGGGATGTCAAACTTGTGATTATTCTTTTGATTCTTTTTATCTCTGTTTTGCTGCCTATACTTAGGGATATTTTACCCTAAGTATAAGGTATGTAGACTCTGTACATCATATCACTCGGTAGTCTTCTTTGTACAGTTTCTATACTTAGGATTACTTGATCCTAAGTATAGGGGGATCATCGACTCCTATTGATTTTATTCTTTCATTTGTCGTTGTAGTATAATATTCTTTTCAATTTTCTATACTTAGCACCAGTTACGTCTTCCTTTGTAGCTCTTTGATCACTACGAGGACATAGTTCGAGCCAAGTATTGGGGGGTGTCGTATTATATCGCATATATACTTTAGCCATAACTCGTACTTTCGTATTTTTAATATGGCTAAGATACTGTATAAATACTTGTAAAATTCAGTAAAACCAACAAAAAAGATGCAGATATTTCCTCAAAATTCTTTTTGTATATACTGATTAATAAGTCAAGTTAAAATATTTTGAAAAATATTTTCAAAGTAGTTTGAAAATCTATTTGAAATTTTTTTCGAAAACTATTTAAAAAATATTTTCGACCTTTGTAAAAATATTTTAGCTTGTAAAAACTTTTCTTTTCTTTGTGTGAAATAAAATTATTTTGTAAAACTATTTGCAGATGTTTTGAAAATGATTGAAAAATTATTATGAAAAAAATCTATATATACTGTTTGAAAAATGTTTGCAAATTTATTTTCAAATATTTGTAAATGATTGTAAAATTATTTGAAAAATTATTTTGGACTATAGTTTTCAAAATTATTTGTAATTTTTTTTCAAATAAGTTTGAGGAATATATGCATCATAAAAAATTCAACTGTATGTATATACATGTATAAATTACTCAAGTTGTAAATATTTTCACCTGATTTTTGTAAATAATTTACTCAATCCTGTGTAAATATGTGTATCTCCCCCTAACTCTTATTAGAAACTTTGTATATACTTATATATATTACTAACCATTTGTTAAAAAAAACTACAAAACCAAAAATCGATAAAAAGTTGCATAAAAAACCTTTTTGCATGTGCATCAATTTTTTCAAAAAATAATAAAAAGTCCAAATTAAAAAATTGTTTCACAAAAAGATTTTGCTTTCTTTTCTTCGCATTGTACATATTTCTTGCATTTGCATGTGCATTTTCATGATAACTTTGACATTTGAACTAAGTCTGGAATAAAATTGAAGAATGGAGCTTAGTTGGACCTTAATCCACTTAATTTCAGAGGAACCTTATTGATGAACGCAAAATTTGCCTCTTTAATAATGTAAAATAATCGTAGTATAGGAGACAAATTCGGTTCAGCAAAAACCACAGTCCTTTGAATGTTGTGGACTATTTATACTTGGCAAGTCTACTAAGGTCGAACGCAAGGACACAACTACCTAATTTATTTATCAAATTTCGATTTATGAAGCACAAGTGTGAACAATTTCAATTTCAGATCCACATGATGAACTATGCAATTTAAAATGCAATACTAAGATGCATGCAATTTTTAGTCGGTTTTTATGCAATTATAAAGTGATGGATGAGCAAATAGGCAAGTTTACATGTATGCTAAATAAAAGGATACAAATATACCCGACAATCATGAGCATCATAATAAAAATAGAAATCAGAGTTAATTTGATCACAACGTGAAAAGCAGTCATCAAATCCAAGCAAGAACAAGAAGAGCAGGGTCTCATTTTTCACATAAAAAATCACTTTAAGTAAAACAGTGGCAAATGAGAAAATTAAACATGCTAAGATGTAGAGGACAAAACAAGGATCAAAACAACACTAAAATCATGCAATTTGGACCTACGATGCTCAAGTTATGAAGAAAACAATGCATGGGCATAATTGTAATAAAAATGCAAGAAAAATAAATGATAAATAATACATTTAGGTCCCTGGAGGGACCTAAATGTAAATACCAAAAACCTCCTGGCCCCCTTCATAAATTTTCCTTGTGCGCGGGGGTACATTTGTAATTTTTGAAACTTCGGAGGGCTTCCCTGTAAAATACCCAGGAACACATGGGAGGCACGTGCCTGGGGACCTTTCTGCAATTCTTGAAAATATCCGGGTCTTTCGTGCAATCTTCCCAGGCCCTCACGTGCGTCGCACGTGAGGCGCCTAGGCTTGGGAGAACAGTCATGGCTCGGGACACATGGCGTAGTCGGGAGGTTCGACTCGAGGTTCGGATGACCCGAGCCTGTAGGTTGGGCTGGAGGCTCGGGCCCACCAGACGTCATCATCTGAGCCGTCCGATCCAGATGATCAGACGACACCTGTGTCTTCATGCTCCTCCGCAGGTCGCCGGAGAAGGCGGGGCTCCGACGACCTGTCTTTGGCTCCTCTATGCTCCAAGCCCTCGCCAGAGGGTCGACAAAGGTCGCTAGGGTCATGGCGAGAGACCTGGAGGCGTTGTAAAACACCAGAGATGGTTGGAAGTGGCAGTCGATGAAGCTTCACCGAAGGAGAAAGGCTTGAAGATGCTCCGACACAAACTCCGACCGATGAGGGTCCTGTAAGGGTTAGTAATAGCTGAAGCGTGCGCAAGTGAAGTGCGAGGGTATTGTGAGTGAGCTGGGGGCAGGGAGGCGACTGGAAGCGGTGGCCCAGAGCTCTTCCTCTAACGGAGCAGAGGAAGAGGTGGCGGAGGGTGGTGATGGTTGTGGAGAAGGGAATGATGGTCGGCGAGGGTGCTGGTGGTCGGACGTAGCTGATGAGGAGGTCGGATGAGGGTGACGGTGACTGTAGGCAGCGGGATAAATCGGAAAAAATACAAGAAAAGGCAAAGAAGGGAGCACCTCGTCGGAGAGGGGAACCCGGTGGTCGATGGGCTTGGGCTGAGCGCCCTGGTGGCGCTCTGGTGGTCGCACGACTCGCTCAGCCAGTGCAAGGTGCTCACTTACCGCCAGGAAGGCGGAGCTTACATGGCGGATATGCCATGGATCTCACCGGGGCTTCGGTCCTCTCCGCCTCGATTCATGGTCCCTTTGCTGTCACCGGAGGACCAGAGGCTGGGCCGAAGCCCCAGAATGGTGGATACTGGTGAACGGAGGCGGAGGGGGGGGGGGGTGTTTATAGGTGGAGAGGTTCAGGCGGTTACGTGGTGAAGGGGAGGTTTCGACGAGGATTTTAATGGGGAAGGAGTAATGGAGGAAGGACATGAAGTTGGCGCGAGGAAGGCGGGGGAGTGGGCTGTGAAGGGGAGGCGTTACGAGCGAGAAGGATGGCCGGAGTCGCCTTCCAAAATAGGAAGGGGGTGATAGGTTGGCGAGGTGAAACGGCTGGGGCGGGGGTTGCGTGAGGTGGAAGATGACCTCTCGACCGTTGGATCTAATGATCCAACGACTAGGATGCGAGCGCGGGTGGTCGGCGAGGATTAGTTCCATCGATCTGAGCGAACGACTGAGATGTACGCGGTGATGAGCGGTTAAGATGAAGAGCGGGGGTTCATCCCAGGGTGAGGGGCGAAGGGGTGATGTGGAGCATTGTCGACCGTAGGATGAAAGAGGATCAGACGGATGAGATTGGAGCGGGGGTGGGCGGCTAAGATTGAGATCTCATCAGAGATCTGACTGTTGACGATGGAGCGGTGATGGACAGCGGAGATTGAGGTGGATAGGGGTAGATCCGACGGCCAAGGGAGGCGCCGGGTGGTGTGGGAAGAGGCAGGCCACGTGGAGGCTCCAGAGAGCGCCACGTGGCCCAATAAAAAAATCAGAATGTAAATACAAAGATAAATATGAAAGAAATAGTTAGAGGCAAAATTAGGAAAAAGTCAAAATATGGAAGTTGCTCGTCTCGACGAGATCTACAATTTTCATGTAGGTCAAAAAGCCAAAAGAGGTGATTTGTAGAAAAGTATTTTTGGGGGTATTTTTACAGGGATAAAAACACCGGCTTTTTATCTTTGAATTGTTTTTGTATTTTTTAGGCTTTTTAAAGGTCAACGATTTATAGATAATTATTCTACCTAATTTTTAGGGGTTTTTAATGATAAAATAAATTACAAGAAAATAAAGGAAATTAAATACAATAATTTAATGGTAAATTATACACAATATAATACATGATAAAAATAAAGAATTAAAGGTGGTTTTTATTGGATTAGTCAAGACAGAGATTTAATTTGTGGTTTTTAGCATGATGAATTCGAGATTCATCATACCCCTATACTTAAACCATGCTTGTCCTCGAGCATCTAAAGAATAAAGGAGTCGGATTAATTCTTGATAGTGTGCGTGAAAAATTCAAGGCTCAATCTTTCGAAGACCCTCAATTTAAGAGATCCTAAAATTCTGGGTTTATCCAAGCCTTAGTCAGAAGGAATCCAACTTCTCTAATTATCAGACTCTCTTTTTGTACATATAATATAAGGATATGAAATTTAGTGTACTGCATTTCATGAGAGCCGAGTCGATGCATCACTCAAAGTTCCAGTCCCAAAGACTCTCCTCTAGACCTAATCCTCAATACTAGGGAATAAGTCTATTCTTGCTTCAATCAACTGTCTCATTAGTTTGTCAGACTTGAAATGTTGATGGACGGCCAGTTGATGGAGGTATTGGGATTGTGTCTATTTTTCTCACCCTCACATTGGAACAAGGGGCCTCTCGAGTGCCTTTTACTCAACACATGTAAATTATTAATATTGCTGATCAATGTGTCCGTCAAGAGAGTTGGAGTCGTCTGCACTTGTTTTTCTAGGAGTACACCGGGTTGTGTCTTTTCTGAGTATTTAAGATACCTTCGACACCCAGACTTGTATCGCTTACGATGCAGAGCCCTTTTTGTGGTGTCAGCTCGACTCCTTGGTCCTAATTAGCGCTTGGTCCAAGTGGACACTTTGAAAATGTTTGGGAGTGCTCGCCATTGGTGGAAGCTCATTTGTAATTTGACTTTGGTATTCAGAGCTTTTTCTTTGACATTTCTTTTCTTTTGTTGGCTAGCTCCACTTCTTTTATCAAAAGTTGGCGCACATTGATCAACAGTTTCCATTTAAGTTTCATCACACCCTGGCACATAGGTTAATGTCAAAGAGATAACATATGAATCTTGTTCACATACTGGCTAGGGTTTTGCTGACACTCAGGTCTTCTGAAGCCTTCATTAACTTTATCCCATCCTCGAATATCATTAGATCGAGTCTAAACTCAAATCCCTGGTCCTAGTTCCTCAAGTGATATCTCAACTCATCTCATCAATCATGCAGTTGTGGAAGTGATTGTGCTGGACATATTTTTCTTGAAGGTAGAGATGAAGAGTGCAATATAGCGCTCAAATCTTTCAAACCAGGGAAGTGTGGATATTTAAGCTTAAAACCCTAATAACTAAGGCATGTTAACTCAGATTCTCAAGATCACAGAAATGAAGTGTCCTCAAAATCCTCAAGCCTTGAGTGAATGTGAATGTATCAGGAATACACCAACTCCTTGGTTAATGAATTTTTTGTGTGATTTTTGACTTTTGCAGATTTTTATGGGTTTTAATTTTTATCTTCTTTTTTTTAACTTCTTCGTAGAGACAATGACTAGCCCAGGCTCAAATGAATAAAAGTATCCACTCTCAGCCATTATGGGTGTAACTACGGGCCGATAAACGGATCCGTGATCCTTAAGGATGGATCCATATGCGGTGTCCTCTAAACCACCCACTCTGCTAAGGGAGACCGAGGTTCCCTCACTGAAAGTGTCTACTAAGCCTAGTAGTCAGAGTCTAATTCCAAGAAGGGGTTTTAATTTTTCATTTTTTTTGAAAAGGAATATTTACAAAAATTAATCCCTCAATTTTAATAAACAATTTTTTACAAGGTTTTTACAAAACTCAGTTCACAAGCTTACCAAAACCCAGCCCGAAAATAAAATTTAAAAGTGTTCAAAACACGAGCTAAGGCTAAAGTAAATATACAATAATATACGGTATACCCCCTATACCTAAATTTTGCTATGTCCTCATATCACAAGTTCCATGAAGCCAATGCTCGATTCAAATATAGGGTGATATAACGGAATTGAGGAGGAGGATCCTCCTATACTCAGGTCAATATTGACCTAAGTACAAGAAGACAATACGAGGGAGGGATGAGCAGGCAGGTCCCCCCTATACTTAGGCTACAAATAGCCTAAGTAAGGTTTGAATTAGGGGGGAGTTGTTCTATGATACAAAGGTGAGGGGGTTCGTGAAATACACACACACACACACACAGAGAGAGAGAGAGAGAGAGTGAAATATACATGGGGAGAGAGATGGGGTGAGGTGAGTGTGTATATGCAAGTGTACGTGTGTTTGTGGGGGGGGGGATAGATCATCAAGTGATCTACTCTTTTTTTTACAACAATATGCAAGAACTGGAAATAAATATGCAAATGCAATTTTTTTTGTACAGTATGCAATGAAATCCGACTGTTTAAAATCCTCGAATTTCTTCACAGATTCTTTTGCGGCCTCTTCAGCGGAAGCTCCCGACTTCACGCCTCCATGAGAATCAAGCGTCCTTGATTTACAGGGGCCCTGCCACAAAAGAGAAAAGTTAGAAAACTTGGAGAAATTAAATCAGCAGATATAACACAAAAAATATGATGCATGAAATGAGGACCTAAAAATTTTGAAATTATTCAACAAATAAAATCAAAATTCAATAATTAAGTTAAGTCGTGTCCCCGGCAACGACACCTTTTGGTGAACGCAAAATTTGCCTCTTTAGTAATGTAAAATAATCGTAGTATAGGAGACAAATTCGGTTCAGCAAAAACCAAAGTCCTTTGAATGCTGTGGACTATTTATACTTGGCAAGTCTACCAAGGTCGAACGCAAGGACACAGCTCCCTAATTTATTTATCAAATTTCTATTCATGAAGCACAAGTGTGAACAATTTCAATTTTAGATCCACATGATGAACTATGCAATTTAAAATGCAATACTAAGATGCATTCAATTTTTAATCGGTTTTTATGCAATCATAAAGTGATGGATGAGCAAATAGGCAAGGTTACATGTATGCTAAATAAAAGGATACAAATATACCCGACAATTATGAGCATCATAATAAAAATAGAAATCAGAGTCAATTTGATCACAACGTGAAAAGCGGTCATCAAATCCAAGCAAGAACAAGAAGAGCAGGGTCTCATTTTTCACATAAAAAAATCACTTTAATTAAAACAGTGGCAAATGAGAAAATTAAACATGCTAAGATGTAGAGGGCAAAAAAAGGATCAAAACGACACTAAAATCATGCAATTTGGACCTACGATGATCAAGTTATAAAGAAAACAATGCAGGGGCATAATTGTAATAAAAATGTAAGAAAAATGAATGATAAATATTACATTTAGGTCCCTGGAGGGACCTAAATTGTAAATACCAAAAACTGCCTGGGCCCCTTCATAAATTTTCCTTATGCGCGGGGGCACATTTGTAATTTTTGAAACTTCAGAGGGTTTCCCTGTAAAATACCCAAGCACGCATGTGAGGCACTGATGACCGAAGGGTCACGAGAGATCAAGGGAGATAAATAACAGGTCGTTGCGACCTCAATCACTCGAAAATCGATCAACAAGAAAATGAACCACAGATGAAGATAAATCAATCAAAACACAACATAGAGGTGGTCCTGCTATAGGATTAACCTGGTATAGCTCCCAGGGTCGAACACAAGGAGCACAGATTGGCCTTGCGGCCTACGATGTAGTCAGGAATCCAAAAGAGTCTTTTATGGTTTTTATTTGTTTTTATATTTTTTTAGAATTTTTAATTAACGAGAAAATGAGAGAAAGCACACAAACACTGGACTTCAACAATTTATACAACACACAAAAATGATGCAAAAATTCCAGAAAATTGGTTTTTAGGTTTTTCAAGTTTTTTACTGTTTTGGGTGAATTTTTGAAATTTTTCTAATGGGTAAATTAATTATTAAAAATCAAACAATGCGAAAAATAGAGGGTACTGTCCAGCAAGGCTTAAGACCCAAAAATAAAATAATTTTGGATCTCAAGAAGCCCTAAAGGTAATTTTCCTATATTCTAGAAAGAATAAGGAAAATTTAGGCACCCTAATTATTGTTTTTGGATTTTTAATTTATTTATTATGATTTTTATGAGTTTTTAGGGGTTTTTCAATTTTTAGGGTTTTTAAGTGATGGAAAGTAGCCAAAATTGGCTAGAAAATCAATCAACAAGCAAGAAACATTATCTAATTTTTTTAGAATTTTTGGTGGAGTTTTTATATTTTTTTGGTATTTTTAAAGTTAAACAGTAGCAAAAATATGGGTTTTTGAATTTTTAAAAATAATAAATGAAATCAAAAATGTCCCCAAAAATCATAGAAATTCCTACACCATGGCAGGAGCCATGTGTCAAAATTTCATTGGATTTGGAGGTCGTTTGATATTTTATTCAAAAATAAAGGTGGGGCACTGTGCACAGGGACCTAAGTGCAAATACCCAAAAGTTCTGGGGTCCTGGTGCAAAATACCCAAGAAGTCACGTGCCAAGCACGTGTCTGGGGCACACAGGGACCAAATGGTAATAAAAATAAGTTCCGAGGGCTTATTGGTAACAAGTACCAAAAGTCCAGGGGCTTATATGCAATTTACCCAAAAATAATTCGCACATGTGCAGAATCAATGCTCACAGGGGCATAAATGCAATTTCTCAAAAATATTCATTCATTGCATAACATCCAGAACTACAAGGGGTTCTATGCAAATAACCCAACAAAACACGTGCCAAAGCACGTGGGTCTCTACTGGCAGGGGTATAAGTGCAAATAAAATTAAGCGCACGGTCCTTGATGCAAATTACCCAGAAAATAAACAACTGAATTAAAAATTACAGGACTAAACTGAAATAAACAAACTACGAGGGGGCCCTATGATATTTACCCCTTTATTAATGAAGCGTTGGATGCGCGCCACGTGTAGATCGAACGGCTGTGGCTGGTGGGCGCTCCAGATGGCGTCTCCTCTGATCGGACGGTGGAAGCAGCTCCTCGATCGGACGGCCAAGATCTGATCTGGAGCGGTGAGGACGATCGAACGGCGATGGAGGGTCCTCGAAGAACAGGTCCCCGGCGAGACTCGCCGAGCTCGTGCGTGCGCTAGAACCCTCCGGTGAGCCTCTTGAAGGTCGGAGAAGAATCGCGGGAGGCTCCCGCGTCTGCCGGTGGTCTCCAACGGTCAAACCAAGCTCCGAGGAGCTCGAGCAAGGCCGGCGGAGCTGAGTCTCCTGGCTGGATGGCGAAGGGCCTCAGACGCCCTCGTTTCGACCTGAAAAGCAAACCAGAGAACTCGCGGGTCGAGGGCAAAGTGCCTCGACCCGGTTAGGTGGCGAGAAGGTGGTCTGTGAGTCGAAGTGGCGAGCTCCGGCGAAGGTGGTCGGCGGAGGAGCTCGGTTCCCAGATCCTGTGCGATCTGGGTTGAATGAGTGGGCGTAGGAGGTGCGTGAGGACACGGTGAAGGTGATGGCGGTGTCGGAATGGAAGATAGGTGATCGGAGTGGCCGGAATCGAAGAAATGCGGCGATGGGTCGATTTGGGCGAAATCCTAAATTAGACAAAATTAAAAGAAACTAAGGCTACCTGGTGGCTGAAGTAGACTGTGCTGGAGCTGGTCTTGCTCCTGGTCGTAGCTTCAAAGGGCGTCAAGGCCTGAAGCTCGATGCTCGACGCCGGCGGCGGAGCAAGTACGGCGAAGATAGCCGGATCGATGGGTACGCTTCCTCGCCTCACTGCAACAAGGGCTGACGCTCGCTGTCACTCAGGCGGAGCCAATGGAGGTCACTGGGAAGGAAGAGAAGGACCAAAGATGCGGCGCGGAGGCGGCGGAGGTGATGGTTATATAGAGTGACCGGGCGATTAGGGTTGAGGAGCGACAACGATGGAAAGCGTCGATTTCGTGGCTGAAGATCCGGCGAGGGAGAGGGATGAATGGCGAAGAATCCGGGCGCGGGGGTTGAGTGGGTGACAGCCTGGAGCGCGTGGGAAAAATCGGGGAAGAAGGCGCGGCACGCATGGTCCAGATAAGGAAGGAGGTCGCGGGGGAGTTGACCGGGGTCAACATTCCCCCGTGGCCCAATCAGGAGCGGCCACGTGTGCTGAGTTTTTGTTTTATTTTTTAAGGGTAGAAATAGGCCGAATTAAATAAAACTCAAAACATGAAATATTTTTCTTTTATTTTTTTCTATTTTTTGGTGATTTTTATTTAATTTTTGGAAATAAAAATAGGTTAGCTATATACATAGGTATATGTACACTATATGGATTTTTATTTTTGATTTTTTATTTGTTATTTTTATGTGTTTTTATGCTCATTTTGTATTTTATTTATTTACAACATAAAATATGGAATAAAAGAATATTTTTATTTTATTTTTATCACATATATACAAGGGTGAAATAAATAAATGAATACATTTATATACATGGTATTTATACAATGTATCTTTGTATTTTCAATTTTGTGATTTTTATTTGATTTTTGTTTTGTTTCTTTTTATTTATTTTATTTACAAAATATGCCATAGGATATTCACAAAAAGTTTAGAAAATAAATGAATTTATTTACAAGATTAAATAAATACAATAGTGTGGTTTATGCACATGGTGAAAGAAGGGTATTTTTGAATCTTTTTGATTTTTATCTCTTTTTATTTTGTTTTTAATAAAATATACACACAATATGTACAAGTATATTTTTGGGTGAGGAAAATATATAGTTTATTTATTTACAGATATATACAAATGTGAGCCCCTATCTCCCTCTACTTTGGCTTTTATGCGGTCAGGCCCATGCTGAGCCCTCCCTTGGGTTAGGTTGCTCAATATTTATTCTAAATATTTCCCTCTTTTTTTCTTTTTGCTCTTTATTCTTTTATTTTGTGCACAAAAACATGCTAATTATAGGTTTTTACACAATGCATGCTTTTGGTATTTATTTGTATTTACACATATCTACATGTATTTGCAAAGGGTTTTTGTAGCTAAAATAGAAGAATAAAGAGTGATGAATGGGTATTCATCACCCCCCTATGCTTAACTTTGCTAGTCCCTTAGCAAACACTTATTTGAAAAAGAAGTGAAAAAGAAAGAAAAAGAAAAAGAAAAAGAGGATGTACATGGATCAAGGTTGACTTATTAAATTTTCCTTCATTAATTTGAAATATGGAGCTCGATCAGATCTTTGGATTATTAATGTGTCGGAACCTTATTTGGACTTAAGCCTAAAACTCAACAGCCTCCAAGTTCCACCAATCTATGGGCATGACTCCTCAATAAACCAGATCAGAACAAGTCTACATACACAAACTCTAATGACCATGAATCTTTCCATGCAGTGTAAGTGATATGTGGCTCCCCACCTCAGAAGTAACAAAGAAACAACCTCCCTCAGCCTGGTAACTCTGATGCCTCAGTCTAGCAACTCTTTCCTCGAGAAGCGGGGTATTCCCTTCTAAGTTCAAGTGCAACCGGCTCAAGGAGGGGGGTAGAAGTATAGAGTTTTGGAAGCTTAGCCAGTGTAGCTAAGTCTCCCGCTGCAAGCTTCATGAGATGTAACATGGATACCATAAGCTTTTGCTTCATACTCCGGTGGGGTTATTAAATTTTCAATCCGACCCACCACTTTTTTGGAGTTCTTTTTGCATTTTTGCAATTTTTTTTTTTTTCAACAACTTCTGTACAACATATCTACATGATGCAGCATATATAAGAAATTTCCCCTTGAGCCAGTAGACTGTCCCTCTTTTGAAGCTTTATTGCAACCCACAGCTTCTGTCTTTAGCTTTCAACACCACTAGACCAAGTTGAGGTGCACTTCCTTCACTATAAGAAGAAGAGAGGTTCCGCCTAGAAGTACTACCCTCATATGCTACCCCAAGCCCAAGGAAACTGCCTCCTCACCACCTCATCCATGGAGAGCCATGTGTAAAGTGCAGGTGCAAGTGAAGCCATTGTCTCTGAGAGTCATGCGTGTGTTGTTAAGTGCTCTACTTAGGCTCATCAAGATGACATATACTCATAGCCTAGTGGACTCAAAGAATTAAGTCCTTATGGACCTGAAAAGCCTTAACCCTAAGTCCTACAAGGTTCCTCTTGAAGTTAAGTGAATTAAGATCTTATTCAAGCTCCATTTCTCAATGTAATTCCAGGCTTAATTTACATGTCAACTCTCATCCAGGAAAAACTATATACATATATGTACACAAGATGCTATTTACAAATATTTTACAATCATGCAAAAATTTTTGAAAAATTGTTTTGAAATCATGAATGAATGATGCATGAAGTGCAAGTTTTGCAGAATGATATTTACAAACATTTACACAAGATTTTTGCAAACTTTTGATTTTCAAAACATTTTGGAAAAATCTTGTACTATATACATAATTTTGATACACAATATTTACACAAGCTTTACACAAAAGATTTTTGAAATCATTTTTACAAAAATACTTTATACACTAGCTATGTATGTGCAAGAATAAAAGAGGTTTATGCACATGAAAAATTTTTAATTTTTGTGATTTTTAGCCATTTTATTTATTAACATACTCACACAAAGTACGAGTTATGGCTAAAGTATATATGAAATATATACACACCCCCCCTATACTTAGCTCGAACGATGTCCTCAGAGTGATCAAGAGCGATGAAGAAGACATAACTCGTGCTTAGTAAAAGGGAAGTGAAAAGGAACGAATAAATGAATAGAATAAAAGGAACTCGGTGTTTTCCCCCTATACTTAGGATTAACTAATCCTAAGTATAGAAAGCTGTACATGAAGGGAAATCCGAGTGAAGAATATACAGAGTCTGCCCCCCCTATACTTAGGGTAAAATATCCCTAAGTATAGGCAGCAAAAACAAGAGCAGAAAGAATGAAAAGAATAATCGCAGGTCCAACATCCCCCCTATACTTAGGGTAAAGTACACCCTAAGTATAGCATAATCATAAGATGAGAGATGGGGTGTGGGACTAAAGAATAGAATGATATGGACAACTAGATCTATACAGGCGGAGGAATAGTGAAAATCAGGCGTGAGATGCAAAAGATGTGAGTCAAAAGACCACATCTCACGCAAAATGGATAGCGGCAATAATAACGTCCCGCGGCTCATGATCTAGAAATGGTTTGAGCCGCTGGCCGTTCACTCGAAAGGTACTCTCAGAAGATAACTCAGATATATCAATGCTACCGTTATCGTGTACCTTTCTGACCAAGTAGGGTCCTTTCCATTTGCTCTGTAGCTTCCCTGGAAATAATCTAAGCCTCGCATCAAACAGCCATACTTTCTGTCCAATCTCAAAATGCTTGTGGCTGATATGAGAATCATGCCACTCTTTGACTCTCTCCTTATAATGTAGGCTGTTTGAGAAAGCTGCATCTCTAAGCTCTTCCAAGGCGGCTAACTCTGCCCTCCTCTGGTCTCCTATACCATTTGGATCCATCAATATGTCTGTAACTGCCCAGAGTGACTTGTGCCTCAACTCTACTGGTAGGTGACAAGGCTTGCCATAAACGAGGCGAAAGGGAGATGTACCCAATGGAGTCTTGAAAGACGTCCGATATGCCCACAAGACCGAGTCCAAAAGCTGTGACCAATTCTTTCGGTCAGGGCGGACGACTTTCTGCAAAATATTCTTGATCTCCCTATTCGACACTTCGGCTAGACCATTTGTCTGTGGATGATACGGTGTAGCAACACGATGATCTATGCCGAACTCGTTAGCAAGTGCCTTCACCTTGTCGTTGATGAAGTGAGATCCCCCATCTGAAATCAGAACTCGTGGAACCCCGAACCGCGTGATGATGTTCTTCCTCAAAAATCTGCAAACTGTCTTCGCATCTGCGGCTCGGGCGGGGATAGCCTCAACCCAACGACTAACATAATCTACGGCCAACAGAATGTACTCAAATCCCTGACTCTTAGGGAATGGACCCATGAAATCGATGCCCCATGCGTCAAAAACCTCACAGAAGTGAATGGGCTGCATCGGCATCATATCACGTTGTCCACAAGTGCCCATCCTCTGACAGTCAGTACACCTCTTCACGAACTCATCAGAGTCCTTGAAGAGTGTAGGCCACCACAAACCGGATTGGAGCACTTTCTGTGCCGTTCTCCTCCCAGAATGATGCCCTCCTGCCTCAAGCTTGTGGCAGTAAGTGAGGACACTATGATGCTCCTCCTGAGGAATACACCGACGCCAGATACTATCCCCTCCTTCGTGGTAAAGGATGGGATCCTCCCAATGGTAATACTTGACCTTCGCAAAGAAGGTCTCAATTTTCTGCTTGGGCCAATCTTGTGGGACTTTCCCAGCAACGAGAAAGTTCACGATATCGGCATACCACGGGAGTGAGGTGATAGCAAGGATCGCCTCATCTGGGAAAGTGTCACAAATAGGATCAATCTGCTCAGAATCCTCAGGCTGCTCTAATCGGGATAAATGGTCCGCCACCACATTCTTGACTCCAGGTTTATCCTTGATCTCAATGTCGAACTCCTGGAGTAGAAGGATCCATCTAGTAAGTCTGGCCTTGGCATCCTTCTTTGACATGAGGTACCTGATGGCGGTGTGGTCTGTGTACAAGGTCACTCGGGATCCAATGATATATGATCTGAATTTATCTAGGGCAAACACTACTGCTAGCATCTCCTTCTCTGTGACTGTATAATTCCGCTGGGCGGAATCTAATGTGCGGCTAGCATAGTGTATCGCAATATGGTACTCCATCCATCCTCTGTCCTAGCACGGCCCCTACGCAAAATCGGAGGCGTCCTTCATGATCTCGAATGGGAGAGACCAATCGGGTGGCTGAAGGACAGGAGCCTCAATGACACATTGCTGGAGAGTTTCAAAGGACGAAAGACACTTGTCATCAACAAGGAACTCGGTGTCTTTTGTCAAGAGATCAGTCAACGGTCGGGCAATCTTGCTGAAATCATGAATGAATCTCCTATAAAAACACTGCCCCAGAAATGACCGTAACTGCTTCAAATTGGACGGCGTGTGAGTTTTCTAATGACATCGACCTTGGCCGGATCAACCTCCATGCCTCTGTTGGAGATGATGTGGCCAAGAACCGTCCCTTGAGTCACCATGAAGTGACTCTTCTCCCAAGACAGAACCAAGCGGGTGTCAATACATCGCTGGAGCACTCGGTCTAGGCAGTCAAGACAGGAATCGAATCCGTCGCCGTAAACCGAGAAGTCGTCCATGAAGACCTCTAAACACTCCCCTACCATGTCCGAAAAGATTGACAGCATGCATCTCTGAAAAGTCGCAGGGGCGTTACATAGCCCAAATGGCATGCGTCGAAATGCGTAGGTACCGAAGGGACAGGTAAAGGTGGTCTTCTCCTGATCCTCAGGAGCGATGGCCACTTGGTTGTAGCCCGAGTACCCATCTAGGAAGCAATAATGGCTCTTCCCTGCCAGTCTCTCAATGATCTGATCTATAAAGGGCAGGGGGAAATGATCCTTCTTGGTGGCCTGGTTGAGTCTCCTGTAGTCAACGCAGACTCGCCAAGAGGTGGGTACTCGTGTAGCAATCTCCTCTCCCGACTCACTGATCACAGTAGTGATGCCCGTCTTCTTGGGCACCACGTGCAAGGGGCTGACCCACTTGGAGTCGGAAATGGGATAAATAAAATCTGCACTCCACCATTTTGATATTTCCTTCATAACAACCTCTCTTAGGTTAGGGTTCAGTCGCCGCTGGAACTCACGCGACGGCTTCGCCCCTTCCTCAAGATAGATATGGTGGGAGCACAACGAGGGACTAATCCCATGGAGATCTGCTACGCTCCATCCAATTGCCTTGCGGTTCTTTTCAAGAACCTCCATCAGACGGGATTCTTGTTCTCCAGTCAGATCAGCAGAGATGATGACTGGGTACATTTCAGACTCTCCCGCAAGGAATCTATACTTCAGCGAAGTAGGGAGCGGCTTTAGCTCTGGACAGCTAGGTGCTGGCAAATCTGGCTTCTGAAGAAGATGTGTGTATGCAGACAATTCTGCCATATTTGCCTGGGAAAATGATAAAGAACTCTCACAAACTGGATCTGGAGAAGGCGGGTCCTCTACATTGTCTCTGTTCTGCTCTGCCTCTACCTCCTCCTCATCTGTAGGCTCAGGTGGATCCAAATCTGGCATCTGATCATCACAATCTGCCCAATCAGATTCTGAATCCGAGGGATCTATATCAGACTCGGTGGCATCAGTACCACCGGAGAACAAGGCGGCATCAGCACCACCATAGAGCAGGGTGGCCTCAGTACCACCATCACTGGAAATCGTGTCGCGATCAAGGTCCGACTCTGCTGACTCAATAGTATCCTGAACCAGGGCTGTGCTCTCCAGACTATCCTCTGCTATCATCTCTGCATCAGCTGTATCTGAATATGAGAGGATGGTCTGTGCTGCAGGGTCTGCCCAAGCTGCCTCATCATCTGTGATCACAAAATCACAGTCCTGGTGGATGTCTGGCTCTGTGTCTGTCGGCTGTTCTGAATCTGTGCTGCCGCGTGAGCGGGATCTGGCTCTGTGGTCCTTAACCGTCTCTATTTGTATACTCTCGCCCTGGACGCGAAAGAATACCTTCCCACTGTCATGGTCAGTCACCGCTTTGGCTGTGGCCAAGAACGGGCGACCGAGGATGATGGGGGAATCGGTCAACGAGTCAGGGGTCTCCATGTCCAGCACTACGAAGTCCACGGGGAATTGCAAACCCTGAATCGTGACAACAACGTCTCGCAACAACCCCTTTGGCCTCTTGACAGACCGATCAGCAAACTGAAGGTATGTCCTGCTCTGTCTAAGAGTGCCCAACTCTAAGTGGTCGAGAAGGGCTGCCGGAAGAAGGTTGATCGACGATCCGCTATCTAATAGAGTACGGTTGAACCTTTGCTCACTAATCTGACATCTGACATACGGGGCCCCTAAATCTGGCCTCTTAGTCGGCAGATGGTTCTGGATCGCGTAACACGTGGCTTTAGTCAACACATGAATTTCTGCGGTCTTGTTCCTCTTCGTCCTTCTGACTGTGGTCTTATCTCTCAAGGATCGCTGAAGAAGAGGGATGTGTTGCAAAGCCTCATTGAGGGTCAGCTGGATGTGAAATCGGTCTATCATGCTCTGGCTGAACTCCTCCTGCTCTCTTTTTTTTGGATCTTTTTCTTTTTTCTTCCCCTTCCCCAACTCAAGGGCTCTAGGGAAGGGGATCACAGGGTCCTTCTCAGATGAAGGACTAGGAATAGGCCTAGTCGGTTCGATGACCGGATCCTTACAAACATCATTCACCACAGTGGGATCAGAAGAAACTAAACCTTTTCCTTTATTCAAATCAGAGTTCCGAGATACATTCATGCGAGGAAAAACAACATTTCTATCAACATGAATATTGGTGGCCTCAGTACCACCTCTAGCTGGCTCCATGACTAGACGTCTTGCGGTCTCAGTATCGCGGGCTGGCTCGGCTCTGCTGGTGGCGTCAGTACCACCTCCTCCATGTGGTGAAACGGCGGCCTCAGTACCGCCGGTGGAATCAGCATCTCGGGTGGCATCAGTACCACCGTCATCATGATGTGCGGCTTCAGTACCGCTCTCCTCCTCCTCATCTGGCGCTCTGGATAAATCCTCGTGTGGTCGCTCAGATGAGGCGCCGCCTGCTGGTCTTCTACCGCTCCTAAGTGTGACAAAATCAGCATCAAATAAATCCGACGAGATAACATCAAATGAGTCACTAGAAGTGGTAGGCTCAGTGTGAACTACCTGCTCAGATTTCCTCTTCAAGTTATTCGGATTTGGCTCGATCTGTGCAGGGATGGCGGCCTTCCCTCTCATCAGGTCCCGCATCTCCTGGCGGAACTCGTCCATCTCCCGTCTAAATGTAGCCTGCTGCTCTGTGAAGAGGCGGGCTAGATCATCCATGGCGGGGCTCTCATGGGAGCCCGACGGGTTGCCTCTCTGGTAATGAGGCAGATGGACCTGCTGCTGCTGTGGCTGAGAGGGGTAAGAGGATGGATGCTGCTGCTGGTGAGCTTGCTGCTCACGTCTCCAATTCTGTCCCTGCTGCTGGTAGGGACGAGGTACGAAGGATGATGGCTGGTGTGGCTGGTATGCAGGGGACTGCTGGTGATCTCTCTGCTGGGAGTACTGCCCTCCCTGACCGGCTGGCTGCTGTTGGGACTGGTTACCCCCATTCCCCCACCTGAATCCGGGATGGTCTCGTCGGATTCCAGGTTGAGGACGGTCATACCAAATCCCGTTGACATCCATCAACGGCTCAGCATCAAAGGGGTCTGGTGGCAGTGCTGCCAGAGGCTGATCCGGCTGATATACCACCATCTGTAAGTCCGGAGATGGTGGTGACTGGTAAGAGGGCTGCTGCTGCTGGTACGGCTCCGCCTGTACAAGGTGAACTTGTCTAGGCTGCTGCAAGGAGCTGGAGCGCTGGGACGAGCTGCGGCTGCCGCCGGAATCGCCTCGCGACAGAAGACGGGGCTGAGGAGCCGTCTGTGCCTCCTGAAGACACAAGAGCTGGGTCTTCATGTCGCTCAGAGTTTGTGCCATTTGCTCCATCTGAGTTATGCCCTGGCACTGCTTCTTCTCTATGATTTCCATGCGGTCCAACTTCTCGCTGATAATCCCCATGTCCGCAGTGGCCGACTCTGCCTGTGCGGCCGCAACTGTGGACGAACTGGATGGACCTGCATCAACCCGTGCTATCCGCTGATACTGCACGGGTCCTGGCGGCTGCTGAGATCTCTGAGTGTACAACCGAGTCTGGGACATCACCATGTAATTTTCTGCCATCTCTTCGTAGATGGCCCAGACTTGGTTGTGGTCCTTGGCAAAGTAGGACCCGCCGCAAGAAGCATTCACCAGACCCTGAAGCTCTGGTGTCATCCCACTAAAGAAGCTCTGAACTAGGTTCGGCTTCGAGATGTCGTGGTGTGGGCATCTATCCAGAAGCTCTCTGAACCTCTCCCATGCTTCGTGAAATTGCTCATTAGGGAGCATGGAGAAGTTGTTGATCAGGGCCCTCGCTGCATTCGTCCGCCCGAGTGGATAGTACTTGTTCAAGTACTCGGTGCGGAGCTGATCCCAGGTGTAAACAAACTTCCCTAGATGTTTCAGCCAGGCGGCTGCTCTATCTGCCAGTGAAAAAGGGAAGGCCATCATTCGAATCGTATCTTGGTCCACACGACGGTCGTGGACAGTGCTGCAGATCATCAGAAACTCCTGGAGATGGAGGTGGGGTTCCTCAGTGCGAGTCCGTGAAAATGAGGAAGCATCTGCAGGGTGTTCGGAGGGAACTTGAAATCCCCCACGATAGCAGGAATCACCACCCATTGGTGCATCAGTGTAGATCCAGGGTTGTGAAGCTCCCGCATCGGTCTTGCTGCTGTGGCGGCTGCCGCTGCTGCTGCGGCTGCTGCTGCTGCGGCTGCTGCCTCTGCATCAGCATCAGGGATGTCCTCCGGCTCGCTCGGCTCTTCTCGCTCTCTTCGGAGTCTCTCCAACTCCCTCCTCATCTCGATCATGAATGCCCCCTGATCGCGTAACTGTTGCTGAACTGTCTCTAATGATGCGATCAGGGTGGAGTTGATCGCCCCTTGGTCTAAGACAAAGTGTTCGGGCTGGCGATCGTCTGAACTTCCGGCTCCGGCCATATGGACGTCTGCAAAATCAGATGAGCCTAACTCAGGTTCAGTCAAATGAATTCGTCTTTCCTCGGGCTCATGTCTCTCAGTAGCAGAAGAAAGGGGATCGAGGGGGAACAGGGTGGATTCGAACTCGGGCCCGGAGAGCTGGTCTCGACTCTCACGGGCCAACCTAGATGAAGGAGTGGACGCGCCTGAAAGCGGTGCAGCCAGAGGCTGCCTAAGAGATCGTCTACCCATCATCTTGATCTTGGCGAGTTGGGCGGATGGGATCTGGAGAAAATATGATTACAAAGCAAACCCCCGGTTCACCAACACAACACAATCTGAAGACCGTGAAAGATCGGTCAATTTATCTTGTCAATTTTATTTGGTGAACATACAAGATATCAGAGCGATTACGTAACCTGTTAGGATACCCGATGCTACTCCAACCGACTGGCCCGCACGGAAGAGTCGGTAGTCAGCTAGAAATAACACCGGAGGGTTCTACCTAGGGTGCGGGTCACTCTCTCGCTCATACAAACCAAACAATGAGGGGGTTGCTCTCCCCAAGACAAATTTTTATTGTGAGTGTCTTTTAGGGTCAATAATGTTATCCAGTCCCAATTTTTTTTGTTTTTCTTTTTAAATATTTTTCAAAATAAATACAAGCGGCCTAACGGTTTTTCCGATTCTCCTGATGATTAAGTCCAAAAACAGAGGGAGAAGACGAAAAAGCCGATGCACGGAGAAATCAATGATGCATGCAGAGAAAGGAATGCGTACCTTGTCTCCAGCACTCTACATGCAAGTGATCCGCGCAGAATTTAAAGACAGAATAAAACTACCTAAATGGTGCAGCGGGAAAAACCGAATCCTAGATGAGCAACTTCTATTGATCGTGAAGAACAATAGTTAGCTAACCGAATCGAGTCCGGAGTCCGATCTTGGGAGTCACTCGGTGCCCGCCACAACGGGTCCTGCCAGCGCTGTATGTGACTCCTCACGGCACGTGGTCTCAAATCCAATTAAACTAACTTTTTCAGTGAATTTTATCAAGGTCCAATTACGTTCTATAGGAACAGATATTCTATTAAGTGTTAGGCCTTAGATATCTACGTCACAATCAACAGAAATTCCTAAATCTAGGGGCTCGAGAAAACCGCGTAAACACCGGAAAAGGCAGCTAACTATCAAAACCACGATGAAAGCCGCGAAAATCCAAATGGGTCCCCCGAGCACACCGGTGCTCGGCGAAACAGACCCGCTAAGTTTACAATTGTCCACAGTTCAGAGTTTGAGTCCTAAATTATTACAAAAAATAAATGTTCTCTCTCTCTCTCTAAGTAGAAAATCTCTTTTCCTCTCTCTCTTCCTCCTGCGCGGGTCCTCTAAATAGTAAGCTCCAAGTCGTCCAAGTAGTACCTCGCACAAAAATCAAAGAGAGAATGTCAGAACACAATTATAATATAGAGAGACAAAAAATAGAAGAATGAAAACTGACTACAAAGCCGTGCTCCCCGGCAACGGCGCCATTCTGATGACCGAAGGGTCACGAGAGATCAAGGGAGATAAATAACAGGTCGTTGCGACCTCAATCACTCGAAAATCGATCAACAAGAAAATGAACCACAGATGAAGATAAATCAATCAAAACACAACATAGAGGTGGTCCTGCTATAGGATTAACCTGGTATAGCTCCCAGGGTCGAACACAAGGAGCACAGATTGGCCTTGCGGCCTACGATGTAGTCAGGAATCCAAAAGAGTCTTTTATGGTTTTTATTTGTTTTTATATTTTTTTAGAATTTTTAATTAACGAGAAAATGAGAGAAAGCACACAAACACTGGACTTCAACAATTTATACAACACACAAAAATGATGCAAAAATTCCAGAAAATTGGTTTTTAGGTTTTTCAAGTTTTTTACTGTTTTGGGTGAATTTTTGAAATTTTTCTAATGGGTAAATTAATTATTAAAAATCAAACAATGCGAAAAATAGAGGGTACTGTCCAGCAAGGCTTAAGACCCAAAAATAAAATAATTTTGGATCTCAAGAAGCCCTAAAGGTAATTTTCCTATATTCTAGAAAGAATAAGGAAAATTTAGGCACCCTAATTATTGTTTTTGGATTTTTAATTTATTTATTATGATTTTTATGAGTTTTTAGGGGTTTTTCAATTTTTAGGGTTTTTAAGTGATGGAAAGTAGCCAAAATTGGCTAGAAAATCAATCAACAAGCAAGAAACATTATCTAATTTTTTTAGAATTTTTGGTGGAGTTTTTATATTTTTTTGGTATTTTTAAAGTTAAACAGTAGCAAAAATATGGGTTTTTGAATTTTTAAAAATAATAAATGAAATCAAAAATGTCCCCAAAAATCATAGAAATTCCTACACCATGGCAGGAGCCATGTGTCAAAATTTCATTGGATTTGGAGGTCGTTTGATATTTTATTCAAAAATAAAGGTGGGGCACTGTGCACAGGGACCTAAGTGCAAATACCCAAAAGTTCTGGGGTCCTGGTGCAAAATACCCAAGAAGTCACGTGCCAAGCACGTGTCTGGGGCACACAGGGACCAAATGGTAATAAAAATAAGTTCCGAGGGCTTATTGGTAACAAGTACCAAAAGTCCAGGGGCTTATATGCAATTTACCCAAAAATAATTCGCACATGTGCAGAATCAATGCTCACAGGGGCATAAATGCAATTTCTCAAAAATATTCATTCATTGCATAACATCCAGAACTACAAGGGGTTCTATGCAAATAACCCAACAAAACACGTGCCAAAGCACGTGGGTCTCTACTGGCAGGGGTATAAGTGCAAATAAAATTAAGCGCGCGGTCCTTGATGCAAATTACCCAGAAAATAAACAACTGAATTAAAAATTACAGGACTAAACTGAAATAAACAAACTACGAGGGGGCCCTATGATATTTACCCCTTTATTAATGAAGCGTTGGATGCGCGCCACGTGTAGATCGAACGGCTGTGGCTGGTGGGCGCTCCAGATGGCGTCTCCTCTGATCGGACGGTGGAAGCAGCTCCTCGATCGGACGGCCAAGATCTGATCTGGAGCGGTGAGGACGATCGAACGGCGATGGAGGGTCCTCGAAGAACAGGTCCCCGGCGAGACTCGCCGAGCTCGTGCGTGCGCTAGAACCCTCCGGTGAGCCTCCTGAAGGTCGGAGAAGAATCGCGGGAGGCTCCCGCGTCTGCCGGTGGTCTCCAACGGTCAAACCAAGCTCCGAGGAGCTCGAGCAAGGCCGGCGGAGCTGAGTCTCCTGGCTGGATGGCGAAGGGCCTCAGACGCCCTCGTTTCGACCTGAAAAGCAAACCAGAGAACTCGCGGGTCGAGGGCAAAGTGCCTCGACCCGGTTAGGTGGCGAGAAGGTGGTCTGTGAGTCGAAGTGGCGAGCTCCGGCGAAGGTGGTCGGCGGAGGAGCTCGGTTCCCAGATCCTGTGCGATCTGGGTTGAATGAGTGGGCGTAGGAGGTGCGTGAGGACACGGTGAAGGTGATGGCGGTGTCGGAATGGAAGATAGGTGATCGGAGTGGCCGGAATCGAAGAAATGCGGCGATGGGTCGATTTGGGCGAAATCCTAAATTAGACAAAATTAAAAGAAACTAAGGCTACCTGGTGGCTGAAGTAGACTGTGCTGGAGCTGGTCTTGCTCCTGGTCGTAGCTTCAAAGGGCGTCAAGGCCTGAAGCTCGATGCTCGACGCCGGCGGCGGAGCAAGTACGGCGAAGATAGCCGGATCGATGGGTACGCTTCCTCGCCTCACTGCAACAAGGGCTGACGCTCGCTGTCACTCAGGCGGAGCCAATGGAGGTCACTGGGAAGGAAGAGAAGGACCAAAGATGCGGCGCGGAGGCGGCGGAGGTGATGGTTATATAGAGTGACCGGGCGATTAGGGTTGAGGAGCGACAGCGATGGAAAGCGTCGATTTCGTGGCTGAAGATCCGGCGAGGGAGAGGGATGAATGGCGAAGAATCCGGGCGCGGGGGTTGAGTGGGTGACAGCCTGGAGCGCGTGGGAAAAATCGGGGAAGAAGGCGCGGCACGCATGGTCCAGATAAGGAAGGAGGTCGCGGGGGAGTTGACCGGGGTCAACATTCCCCCGTGGCCCAATCAGGAGCGGCCACGTGTGCTGAGTTTTTGTTTTATTTTTTAAGGGTAGAAATAGGCCGAATTAAATAAAACTCAAAACATGAAATATTTTTCTTTTATTTTTTTCTATTTTTTGGTGATTTTTATTTAATTTTTGGAAATAAAAATAGGTTAGCTATATACATAGGTATATGTACACTATATGGATTTTTATTTTTGATTTTTTATTTGTTATTTTTATGTGTTTTTATGCTCATTTTGTATTTTATTTATTTACAACATAAAATATGGAATAAAAGAATATTTTTATTTTATTTTTATCACATATATACAAGGGTGAAATAAATAAATGAATACATTTATATACATGGTATTTATACAATGTATCTTTGTATTTTCAATTTTGTGATTTTTATTTGATTTTTGTTTTGTTTCTTTTTATTTATTTTATTTACAAAATATGCCATAGGATATTCACAAAAAGTTTAGAAAATAAATGAATTTATTTACAAGATTAAATAAATACAATAGTGTGGTTTATGCACATGGTGAAAGAAGGGTATTTTTGAATCTTTTTGATTTTTATCTCTTTTTATTTTGTTTTTAATAAAATATACACACAATATGTACAAGTATATTTTTGGGTGAGGAAAATATATAGTTTATTTATTTACAGATATATACAAATGTGAGCCCCTATCTCCCTCTACTTTGGCTTTTATGCGGTCAGGCCCATGCTGAGCCCTCCCTTGGGTTAGGTTGCTCAATATTTATTCTAAATATTTCCCTCTTTTTTTCTTTTTGCTCTTTATTCTTTTATTTTGTGCACAAAAACATGCTAATTATAGGTTTTTACACAATGCATGCTTTTGGTATTTATTTGTATTTACACATATCTACATGTATTTGCAAAGGGTTTTTGTAGCTAAAATAGAAGAATAAAGAGTGATGAATGGGTATTCATCAGGCACGTGCATGTGGACCTTTCTACAATTCTTGAAAACATCCGAGTCTTTCGTGCAATTTTCCCTGGCCCTCACGTACGTCGCACGTGAGGCGCCTAGGCTCGGGAGAACATCCGTGGCTCTGGACACGTGGCGTAGTCGAGAGGTTCGGCTCGAGGTTCGGATGACCCGAGCCTGTAGGTTGGGCTGGAGGCTCGAGCCCACCAAGCGTCATCATCTGAGCCGTTCGATCCAGATGATCGGACGACACCTGTGTCTTCGTGCTCCTCCGCAGGTCGCCGAAGAAGGCGGGGCTCCGACGACCTGTCTTTGGCTCCTCCGTGCTCCAAGCCCTCGCTAGAGGGTCGACAAAGGTCGCTAGGGTCATGGCGAGAGACCTGGAGGCATTGCGAAGCTCCGGAGATGGTTGGAAGTGACAGTCAATGAAGCTTCGCCGGAGGAGAAAGGCTTGAAGATGCTCCGACGCAAACTCCAGTCGATGAGGGTCCTGCAAGGGTTAGTAGTAGCCGAAGCGTGCGCAAGTGAAGTGCGAGGGTATTGTGAGTGAGCTGGGGGCCGGGAGGCGACTGGAAGTGGTGGCCCAGAGCTCTTTCTCCGGCGGAGCAGAGGAAGAGGTGGCAGATGGTGGTGATGGTTGTGTAGAAGGGAATGATGGTCGGCGAGGGTGCTGGTGGTCGGACGTAGCTGATGAGGAGGTCGGATGAGGGTGACGGTGACTGTAGGCAACGCGATAAATTGGAAAAAATACAAGAAAAGGCAAAGGAGGGAGAACCTCATCGGAGAGGGGAACCCGATGGTCGATGGGATTGGGCTGAGTGCCCTGGAGGCGCTCCGGTCGTCGCACGACTTGCTCAGCCAGTGCGAGGTGCTCAGCTACCGCTGAGAAGGTGAAGCTTAGATGGCGGATATGCCATGGATCTCACCGGGGCTTCGGTCCTCTCTGCCTCGATTCATGGTCCCTCTGTTGTCACCGGAGGACCAGAGGCTGGGCCGAAGCCCCAGAATGGTGGATACTAGAGAACAGAGGCGGATGGGGGTGTTTATAGGTGGAGAGGTTCAGGCGGTTACGTAGTGAAGGGGAGGTTTCGACGAGGATTTTAATGGGGAAGGAGTAATGGAGGAAGGACATGAAGTTGGCGCGAGGAAGGCGGGGGAGTAGGCTGTGAGGGGGAGGTGTTACGAGCGAGAAGGATGGCCGGAGTCGCCTTCCAAAATAGGACGGGGTTGATAGGTTGGAGAGGTGAAACGGCTGGGGCGGTGGTTACATGAGGTGGAAGATGACCTCCCGACCGTTGGATCTAATGATCCGACGGCTAGGATGCGAGCGCGGGTGGTCAGCGAGGATTAGTTCCATCGATCTGAGCAAACGGCTGAGATGTGCACGGTGATGAGTGGTTAAGATGAAGAGAGGGGTTTCATCCCAGGGTGAGGGGCAAAGGGGTGATGTGGAGCATTGTCGACCGTAGGATGAAAGAGGATCAGAGGGCTGAGATTGGAGCGGGGGTGGGCGACTAAGATTGAGATCTCATCAGAGATCTGACGGCTGACGATGGAGCGGTGATGGACGGCGAAGATTGAGGTTGGTAGGGGCAGATCCGACGGCCAAGGGAGGTGCCGGGTGGCGTGGGAAGAGGCGGGCCACGTGGCGGCTCCAGAGAGCGCCACGTGGCCCAATAAAAAAATCAGAACGTAAATACAAAGATAAATATGAAAGAAATAGTTAGAGGCAAAATTTGGAAAAAGTCAAAACATGAAAGTTTCTCATCTCGACGAGATCTACAACTTTCATGTAGGTCAAAAAACCAAAAGAGGTCATTTGTATAAAAAATATTTTTGGGGGTATTTTTAGGAGGATAAAAACACCAGCTTTTTATCTTTGAATTGTTTTTGTATTTTTTTAGGCATTTTAAAGGTCAGTGATTTATAGACAATTATTCTACCTAATTTAGGGGTTTTTGATGATAAAATAAATTACAAGAAAAATAAAGGAAATTAAATACAATAATTTAATGGTAAATTATACACAATATAATACATGATAAAAATAAAGAATTAAAGATGGTTTTTATTGGATTAGTTAAGACAGGGGTTTAATTTGTGGCTTTTAGCATGATGATTTTGAGATTCATCACTTATAAGAAATGGAGTTAAGACTTTTCAGGTCCTAGTGACTTAATTCTTTGAGTCCATAAGACTATGTTCACATGTTATCTTGATTACTCTAAGTAGAATATTTAACAACACACGCATGATTCTTTTATATCGTGGCTTACCTTGGACAAGCACTCTACACGTAGCTCTTCATGGAGGAGGTACATTCTGATCGCCGCCCAAATGACTAAGGTAAAAGGTCTAAAGAAATAAATCACAATGTCGTTGCGACCTCAATCAATCGGGCTGAGTAAATCAAGAAAATAAACCACTCACAAAATAGATCAAGCAAGCACAAGAAAGAGCGGTCTGCTATAAGATTAACCTGGTGTAGCTCCCAGGGTCGAACACAAGGAGCACAGATTGGCCTTGCGGCCTACGATGTAGTCAAGTATCCCAAAGAGTCTTTTTTTAGTTTTTATTTGTTTTGGAATTTTTTTTAGATTTTTAAAAGATGAGAAAATGAAGGAATGCAAATGCAAGGGGACTTCAACCATTTATACAAGACACACAAATGATGCAAAAATTATGGAAAAATGGTTTTTATGTTTTTTATGTTTTTTACTGTTTTTGGTGAATTTTTGGAATTTTTCTAATGGGTAACTTAATTATTAAAAATCAAACAATGCAAAAAATGTAGGGTACTGTCCAGCAAGGCTTAAGACCACAAAATAAAATAATTTTGGATCT
Organism: Ottelia alismoides; assembly: GCA_037367405.1. NCBI lineage: Eukaryota > Viridiplantae > Streptophyta > Magnoliopsida > Alismatales > Hydrocharitaceae > Ottelia > Ottelia alismoides. The sequence goes on from JAZKJV010009806.1 coordinate 324,350, forward strand.
CAAAAAGCCCTAAAGGTAATTTTCCTATATTCTATGAAGAATAAGGAAAATTTGGGCACCCTAATTATTGTTTTTGGATTTTTAATTTATTTACTACAATTTTTATGAATTTTTAGGGGTTTTTCAATTTTTAGTGTTTTTATGTGATGAAAAATAGCCAAACTTGGCTAGAAAATCAAGCAACCAGTAAACAACAATGTCTAATTTTTTTGGAATTTTTAAAGGGGATTTTATATTTTTTTGGTATTTTTAAAGTCAAACAGTAGCAAAAATATGGGTTTTTGAATTTTTAAAAATAATAAATCAAATCAAAAATGTCCCCAAAAATCATAGAAATTCCTACACCATGGCAGGAGCCATGTGTCAAAATTTCATTGGATTTGGAGGTCGTTTGATATTTTATTCAAAAAGAACAAGGGGGCACTGTGCACAGGGACCTAAGTGCAAATACCCAAAAGTTCTGGGGCCTTGGTGCAAAATACCCAGCAAGTCACGCGCGTGGCGCGTGGCTGGGGCACACAGGGACCATTTTGTAATAAAAACCAAGTCCTAGGGGTTATTGATAACACGTATCAAAACCCCAGGGGCAAGGTTGCAAAAAGCCCAAAGAAATTCGCACATGCGCAAATAAAGTGTTCACAGGGGCATAAATGCAATTAATCAAAACATTTCATTCAATTCAAAACATCCAGAACTACAAGGCATACATTGCAAATAACCCAAAATACACGTGCCCAAGCACGTGGGTCTCTACTGGCAGGGGTATAAGTGCAATAAAAATTAAGCGCAAGGTCCTTGATGCAAATATCCCAGAAAATAAACAACTGAAATTAAAAATTACAGGACTAAAGCGAAATAAGATAAACAGAGGGGGCTCTATGAAATTTACCCCTTTATTAATATCGGCGGCCCGATGGTGACGCGTGGATGATCGGACGGTGGAGATGCAACGCGCCTTTAACGCTGTAAACGCTGGCCTGATCTGACGGTTGGAGCGCGTCCACGTGGGTGATCGGACGGTTGCGGCTGGTGGGCGCTCCAGATCACTCCTCCTCTGATCGGACGGTGGAAGCAGCTCCTCGATCGAACGGCTAAGATCGGATCTGGAGCGATGAGGCTGATCTGACGGCGATGGAGGGTCTTCGAAGAACAGGTGGCCGGCGAACTTCGCCGGCCTCGTGAAGGTGCCTCCGGTCTCCTCTGCTGCGCCTGAAGGTCGGAGAAGCTCCGGCGTGAAGGTGCGCAGCTGCTGCGGGTCTCCGGTGGTCAAACCAAGCTCCGAGGAGCTCGAGCAAGGCCGGCGGAGAAGAAGCTCCTGGCTGGAAGTTGGGAGGCCTCAGATGGCTCCCTTTGGACCTGCAAAGTATTCAAGAAGCTTCGCGGGTCGAGGGCAAAGTGCCTCGACCCGGTTAGGTGGCGTGAAGGTGATCGGTGCGGCGTGGCGGACGAGCTCCGGCGAGGCGACGGCGGTGGAACTCGAATCCCAGATCCTGTGCGATCTGGGTTGAATGATCGGGCGTAGAAGGTGCACGGGAAGATGGCGAAGGTGATGGACGGGTCGGGAGGTCGAGATGATAAGCGAGGTGGCCGGAATCGGGAGGATGCGTCGGAGATGGAAATTGGGCGTAATCTAAAATTAAGCTAAACTAGAGGGATCTAAGGTTACCTGATGGCTGAAGTAGACTATGCTGGAGATGGGCTATCTCCTGGTCGTAGCTTCGAAGGTCGTCAACGCCTGAAGCTCGGTGCTCGACGCGGCGGCGGAGCAAGAACGGCGAGGTTACGCCGGATCAATGGATTCACTCCCTCGCCTCACTGCAACACGGGCAAACACTCGCTGTCACTCAGGCGGAGCCAATGGAGGTCACGGGGAAGGAAGAGAATGGCCAAAGATGCGGCGCGAGGGCGGCGGAGGTGAAGGATATATAGTGTGACCGGGCGTCTAGGGTTGAGTGGCGACAGCAAAGGAAGGTGTGGATTCGATGGCGGAGGATCCGGCGAGGGAGAGGGATGTGCGGCGAAGAATATGGGCGCGGGGGTTGAGTGCGAGACAGGCTGGATGCGCGTGCATAAATCGGAGAAGGTGACGCGGCGCGCGAGGTCCAGAATAGGAAAGGGGCGCGGGGGAGTTGACCGGGGTCAACATTCCCCCGTGGCCCAATCAGAGGCGGCCACGTGTGCTGGATTTTTGACCATTTATTTTAGGGTAGAAATAGGTCGAATTAGGAAAAACTTAAAACATGAAATATTTTTCTTTTATTTTTTTCTATTTTTTGGTGATTTTTATTTAATTTTTGGAAATAAAAATAGGTTAGCTCTATATATAGGTATATGTACACTATATGGATTTTTATTTTTGATTTTTTTATTTGTTATTTTTTTTGTGTTTTTATGCCCATTTTGTATTTTATTTATTTACAAGATGAATTATGGAATAAAAGAATATTTTTATTTGATTTTTATCACCTATATACAAGGGTGAAATAAATAAATGAATACCTTTATATACAGTGGTATTTATACAATGTATTTTTGTATTTTTCATTTTGTGATTTTGAATTTTGTTTTGTTTCTTTTTATTTATTTTATTTACAAAATAATCCATAGAATATTTACAAAAATTTTGGAAAATAAATGAATTTATTTATAGGGTTAAATAAATACAAGATGTGGTTTATGCACATGGTGAAAGGTCATTTTTGAATTTTGAATTTTTTATCTTTTTATTTTGTTTTTAATAGTTTCTATATATACAATATGTACAAGTATCTTTTTGGGTGAGGAAAATAAATAGTTTATTTATTTACAGATATACACACATGTGAGCTCCTATCTCCCTCTACTGTGGCTTTTATGCGGTCAGGCCCATGCTGAGCCCTCCCTTGGGTTAGGTTGCTCAATATTTATTCTAAATATTTCCCTCTTTTTCTTTTTGCTCTTTATTCTTTTATTTTGTGCACAAAAACATGCTAATTATAGGTTTTTTACACAATGCATGCCTTTGGTATTTATTTGTATTTACACATATCTACATGTATTTGCAAAGGTTTTTGTAGCTAAAATAGAAGAATAAAGAGTGATGAATGGGTATTCATCACCCCCCTATGCTTAACTTTGCTAGTCCCTTAGCAAACACTTATTTGAAAAAGAAGTGAAAAAGAAAGAAAAAGAAAAAGAAAAAGAGGATGTACATGGATCAAGGTTGACTTATTAAATTTTGCCTTTATTAACTTGAAATATGGAGCTCGATCAGATCTTTGGATTATTGATGTGTCGGAACCTTATTTGGACTTAAGCTTAAAACTCAACAGCCTTCAAGTTCCACCAATCTATGGGCAAGACTCCTCAATAAACCAGATCAGAACAAGTCTACATACACAAACTCTAATGACCATGAATCTTTCCTTGCGGTGTAAGTGATATGTGGCTCCCCATCTCAGAAGTGACAAAGAAACAACTTCCCTCAACCTGGTAACTCTAATGCCTCAGTCTAGCAACTCTTTCCTCGAGAAGCGGGGTATTCCCTTCTAAGTTCAAGTGCAACCGGCTCAAGGAGAGGGGGTAGAAGTATAGAGTTTTGGAAGCCTAGCCAGTGTAGCTAAGTCTCCCGCTGCAAGCTTCATGAGATCTTTACACTCCGGTGGGGTTATTAAATTTTCAATCCGACCCACCATTTTTTTGGAGTTCTTTTTGCATTTTTGCATTTTTTTTTTTTTTTTTTTTTTCAACAACTTTTGTACAACATATCTACATGGTGCAGCATATATAAGAAATTTCCCCTTGAGCCAGTAGACTATCCCTCTTTTGAAGCTTTATTGCAACCCACAGCTTCTGTCTTTAGCTTTCAACACCACTAGACCAAGTTGAGGTGCACTTCCTTCACTATAAGAAGAAGAGAGGTTCCGCCTAGAAGTACTACCCTCATATGCTACCCCAAGCCAAAGGAAACTGCCTCCTCACCACCTCATCCATGGAGAGCCATGTGTAAAGTGCAGGTGCAAGTTAAGCCATTGTCTCTGAGAGTCATGCGTGTGTTGTTAAGTGCTCTACTTAGGCTCATCAAGATGACATATGCTCATAGCCTAGTGGACTCAAAGAATTAAGTCCTTATGGACCTGAAAAGCCTTAAACCTAAATCCTATAAGGTTCCTCTTGAAGTTAAGTGGATTAAGATCTTTTCAAGCTCCATTTCTCAATTTAATTCCAGGCTTAATTTAAATGTCAACTCTCATCCAGGAAAAACTATATACATATATGTACACAAGATGCTATTTACAAATATTTTACAATCATGCAAAGAATTTTGAAAAATGTTTTGAAATTATGAATGAATGATGCATGAGGTGCAAGTTTTGCAAAAAGATATTTACAAACATTTACACAAGATTTTTGCAAACTTTTGATTTTCAAAACATTTTGAAAAAAAAAAATTTTTGTACTATATACATAATTTTGATACAAAATATTTACACAAGCTTTACACAAAAGATTTTTGAAATCATTTTTACAAAAATACTTTGTACACTAGCTATGTATGTGCAAGAATAAAAGAGATTTATGTACATGAAAAATTTTTAATTTTTGTGATTTTTAGCCATTTTATTTATTAACACACTCACACAAAGTACGAGTTATGGCTAAAGTATATATGAAATATATACACACCCCCCCTATACTTAGCTCGAACGATGTCCTCAGAGTGATCAAGAGCGATGAAGAAGACATAACTCGTGCTTAGTAAAAGGGAAGTGAAAAGGAATGGCTAAGTACAAGAACGAATAAATGAATAGAATGAGAGGAACTCGGTGGTTTCCCCCTATACTTAGGATTAACTAATCCTAAGTATAGAAAGCTGTACATGAAGGGAAATCCGAGTGAAGAATATACAGAATCTGCCCCCCCTATACTTAGGGTAAAATAGCCCTAAGTATAGGCAGCAAAAACAAGAGCAGAAAGAATGAAAAGAATAATCGCAGGTCCGACATCCCCCCTATACTTAGGGTAAAGTGCACCCTAAGTATAGCATAATCACAAGATGAGAGATGGGATGTGGGACTAAAGAATAGAATGATATGGACAACTGGATCTATACAGGCGGAGGAACAGTGAAAATCAGGCGTGAGATGTAAAAGATGTGAGTCAAAAGACCACATCTCACGCAAAATGAATAGCAGCAATAATAACGTCCCGCGGCTCATGATCTAGAAATGGTTTGAGCCGCTGGCCGTTCACTCGAAAGGTACTCTCAGAAGATAACTCAGATATATCAATGCTACCGTTATCGTGTACCTTTCTGACCAAGTAAGGTCCTTTCCATTTGCTCTGTAGCTTCCCTGGAAATAATCTAAGCCTCGCATCAAACAACCATACTTTCTGTCCAATCTCAAAATGCTTGTGGCTGATATGAGAATCATGCCACTCCTTGACTTTCTCCTTATAATGTAGGCTGTTTGAGAAAGCTGTATCTCTAAGCTCTTCCAGGGCGGCTAACTCTGCCCTCCTTTGGTCTCCTATACCATTTGGATCCATCAATATGTCTGTAACTGCCCAGAGTGACTTGTGCCTCAGCTCAACTGGTAGGTGACAAGGCTTGCCATACACGAGGCGAAAGGGAGATGTACCCAATGGAGTCTTGAAAGACGTCCGATATGCCCACAAGACCGAGTCCAAAAGCTGTGACCAATTCTTTCGGTCAGGGCGGACGACTTTCTGCAAAATATTCTTGATCTCCCTATTCGATACTTCGGCTAGCCCATTCGTCTGTGGATGGTATGGTGTAGCAACACGATGGTCTATGCCGAACTCTCTAGCAAGTGCCTTCACCTGGTCGTTGATAAAATGAGATCCCCCATCAGAAATAAGAACTCGTGGAACCCCAAACCGCATAATGATGTTCCTCTTCAAAAATTTGCAAACTGTCTTTGCATCTGCGGCTCGGGCGGGGATAGCCTCAACCCAACGACTAACATAATCTACGGCCAACAGAATGTACTCAAATCCCTGACTCTTAGGGAATGGACCCATGAAATCGATGCCCCATGCGTCAAAAACCTCACAGAAGTGAATGGGCTGCATCGGCATCATATCACGTTGTCCACAAGTGCCCATCCTCTGACAGTCAGTACACCTCTTCACGAACTCATCAGAGTCCTTGAAGAGTGTAGGCCACCACAAGCCGGATTGGAGCACTTTCTGTGCCGTTCTCCTCCCAGAATGATGTCCTCCTGCCTCAAGCTTGTGGCAGTAAGTGAGGACACTATGTTGCTCCTCCTGAGGAATACACCGACGCCAGATGCTATCCCCTCCTTCGTGGTAAAGGATGGGATCCTCCCAGTGGTAGTACTTGGCCTTCGCAAGGAAGGTCTCAATCTTCTGCTTGGGCCAATCTTGTGGGACTTTCCCAGCAACGAGAAAGTTCACAATATCGGCATACCACGGAAGTGAGGCGATAGCAAGGATCGCCTCATCTGGGAAGGTATCTCTGATCGGGTCAATCTGCTCTGTTTCCTCAGGCTGCTCTAATCGGGATAAATGGTCCGCCACCACATTCTTGACTCCAGGCTTATCCTTGATCTCAATGTCGAACTCCTGGAGTAGAAGGATCCATCTAGTCAGTCTGGCTTTGGCATCCTTCTTTGACATGAGGTACCTGATGGCGGTATGATCTGTGTACAAGGTCACTCTTGATCCAATGATATATGATCTGAATTTATCTAGGGCAAACACTACTGCTAGCATCTCCTTCTCTGTGACTGTATAATTCCGCTGGGCGGAATCCAATGTGCGGCTAGCATAGTGTATCGCAAATGGCACTCCATCCCTCCTCTGTCCTAGCACGGCCCCTACGGCAAAATCGGAGGCGTCCGTCATGATCTCGAATGGGAGAGACCAATCGGGTGGCTGAAGGACAGGAGCCTCAATTACGCACTGCTGGAGAGTCGCAAAGGACGAAAGACACTTGTCATCGACAAGGAACTCGGTGTCTTTCGTTAAGAGGTCAGTCAACGGTCGGGCAATCTTGCTGAAATCATGAATGAATCTCCTGTAAAAACCAACGTGCCCCAGAAATGACCGTAACTGCTTCAGATTGGACGGCGGTGTGAGTTTCCTAATGACATCGACCTTGGCCGGATCAACCTCCATGCCTCTGTTGGAGATGATGTGGCCAAGCACCGTCCCTTGAGTCACCATGAAGTGACTCTTCTCCCAAGACAGAACTAAGCGGGTGGCAATACATCGCTGGAGTACTCGGTCTAGGCATTCAAGACAGGAATCGAAATCGTCGCCGTAAACCGAGAAGTCGTCCATGAAGACCTCCAAGCACTCCCCTACCATGTCCGAGAAGATCGACAGCATGCATCTCTGAAAAGTCGCAGGGGCGTTACATAGCCCGAATGGCATGCGTCGAAAAGCGTAGGTACCGAAGGGACAGGTAAAGGTGGTCTTCTCCTGATCCTCAGGAGCGATGGCCACCTGGTTGTAGCCCGAGTACCCATCCAGGAAGCAGTAATGGCTTTTCCCTGCCAGTCTCTCTATGATCTGATCAATAAAAGGCAGGGGGAAATGGTCCTTCTTGGTGGCCTGGTTGAGTCTCCTGTAGTCAACACAAACCCTCCAAGAGGTGGGTACTCGTGTAGCAATCTCCTCTCCCGACTCACTGATCACAGTAGTGATGCCCGTCTTCTTGGGCACCACATGCAAGGGGCTAACCCACTTGGAGTCGGAAATGGGATAAATAAAATCTGCACTCCACCATTTTGATATTTCCTTCATGACAACTTCTCGTAGGTTGGGGTTCAGTCGCCGCTGGAACTCACGCGACGGCTTCGCCCCTTCCTCGAGATAGATATGGTGGGAGCACAACGAGGGACTGATCCCATGGAGATCTGCTACGCTCCATCCAATTGCCTTGCGGTTCTTTTCAAGAACCTCCATCAGACGGGATTCTTGTTCTCCAGTCAGATCTGCAGAGATGATGACTGGGTACATCTCAGACTCTCCCGCAAGGAACCTATACTTTAGCGAAGTAGGGAGCGGCTTTAGTTCTGGACAGCTGGGTGCTGGCAAATCTGGCTTCTGAAGAAGATGTGTGTATGCGGACAATTCTGCCAAATTTGCCTGGGAAAATGATAATGAACTCTCACAAACTGGATCTGGAGAAGGCGGGTCCTCTACATTGTCTCTGATCTGTTCTGCCTCTACCTCCTCCTCATCTATAGGCTCAGGTGGATCCAGATCTGGCATCTGATCATTACAATCTGCCCACTCAGATTCTGAATCCGAGGGATCTATATCAGACTCAGTGGCATCAGTACCACTGGAGAACAAGGTGGCATTAGCACCACCATAGAGCAGGGTGGCCTCAGTACCACCATCATTGGAAACCGTGTCGCGATCGAGATCCGACTCTGCTGACTCAATCGTATCCTGGACCAGGGCTGTGCTCTCCAGACTATCCTCTGCTATCATCTCTGCATCAGCTGTATCTGAATATGAGAGGATGGTCTGTGCTGCAGGATCTGCCCAAGCTGCCTCATCATCTGTGATCACAAAATCACAGTCCTGGTGGATGTCTGGCTCTGCGTCTGTCAGCTGCTCTGAATCCGTACTGCCATGTGAGCGGGATCTGGATCTGGCTCTGTGGTCCTTAACCGTCTCTATTTGTATACTCTCGCCCTGGACGCGAAAGTACACCTTCCCACTGTCATGGTCAGTCACTGCCTTGGCTGTGGCCAAGAACGGGCGACCGAGGATGATGGGGGAATCGGTCAACGAGTCAGGGGTCTCCATGTCCAGTACGACAAAGTCCACGGGGAATTGCAAACCCTGAATCGTGACGACAACGTCTCGTAACAACCCCTTTGGCCTCTTGACAGACCGATCAGCAAACTGAAGGTATGTCCTGCTCTGTACAAGAGTGCCCAACTCTAAGTGGTGGAGAAGGGCTGCCGGAAGAAGGTTGATCGACGATCCGCTATCTAAGAGAGTACGGTCGAACCTCTGCTCACTGATATGACATCTGACATACGGCGCCCCTAAATCTGGCCTCTTAGTCGGCAGATGGTTCTGGATCGCGTAACACGTGGCTTTTGTTAGCACATGAATTTCTGCGGTCTTGTTCCTCTTCGTCCTCCTGACTGTGGTCCTGTCTCTCAAGGACCGCTGAAGAAGAGGGATGTGCTGCAAAGCCTCATTGAGGGTCAGCTGGATGTGAAATCGATCTATCATGCTCTGGCTGAACTCCTCCTGCTCTCTCTTTTTTGGGTCTTTTTCTCTTTTCTTCCCCTTCCCCAGCTCAAGGGCTCTAGGAAAGGGGATCACAGGGTCCTTCTCAGATGAAGGACTAGGAATAGGTCTAGATGATTCAATGACTGGATCCTCACAAACATCATTCACAACAGTGGGATCAAAGTAAACTAAACCTTTTCCTTTATTCAAATCAGAATTTTGAGATACATTCACACGAGGAAAGACAACATTTCTCTCAGAATAGATGTTGGTGGCCTCAGTACCACCTCTAGCTGGCTCTACATGCAGATGTCTTGCGGCCTCAGTACCGCTGGCTGGCTTGGCTCTGCTGGTGGCATCAGTACCACCTCCTCGATGTGGTGAAATGGCGGCCTCAGTACCGCCGGGTGAATCAGCATCTCGGGTGGCATCAGTACCACCCTCATCATGGTGTGCGGCTTCAGTACCGCTCTCCTCTTCCTCATCTGGCGCTCTAGATGGATCCTCGTGTTGTCGCTCAGATGAGGCGCCTTCTGCTGGTCTTCTACCGCTCCTAAGTGTGACAAAATCAGCATCAAATAAATCCGACGAGATAACATCAAATGAGTCACTAGAAGTGGTAGGCTCAGTGTGAACTACCTGCTCAGATTTCCTCTTCAAATTATTCGGATTAGGCTCGATCTGTGCAGGGATGGCGGCCTTCCCTCTCATCAAGTCCCGCATCTCCTGGCGGAACTCGTCCATCTCCCGTCTAAATGTAGCCTGCTGCTCTGTGAAGAGGCGGGCTATATCATCCATGGCGGGGCTCTCATGGGAGCCCGACGGGTTGCCTCTCTGATAATGAGGCTGGTGGACCTGGTGCTGCTGGGGCTGAGAGGGGTAAGAGGAATGATGCTGCTGCGGGTGAGCCTGCTGCTCACGTCTCCAACTCTGTCCCTGCTGCTGATAGGGACGAGATACGAACGATGATGGCTGGGATGCTGGGTGCTGCTGGTGATCCCTCTGCTGGGAGTACTGCCCTCCATGACCGGCTGGCTGCTGCTGGGGTTGGTTACCCCCATTCCCCCACCTGAATCCGGGATGGTCTCGTCGGATTCCAGGTTGAGGACGGTCATACCAAATTCCGTTGACGTCCATCAACCGCTCTGCATCGTATGGGGTGGGTGGGAGTACATCCAGAGGCTGATCCGGCTGATATACCACCATTTGTAAGTCTGGAGATGGTGGTGCCTGGTAAGAGGGCTGCTGCTGCTGGTACGGCTCCGCCTGTACAAGGTGAACTTGTCTAGGCTGCTGCAAGGAGCTGGAGCGCTGTGACGAGCTGCGGCTGCCACCGGAATCGCCTCGCGACAGAAGACGGGGCTGAGGAGCCGTCTGTGCCTCCTGAAGACACAAGAGCTGGGTCTTCATGTCGCTCAGAGTCTGTGCCATTTCCTCCATCTGAGTTATGCCCTGGCACTGCTTCTTCTCAATGATTTCCATGCGGTCCAACTTCTCACTGATAATCCCCATGTCCGCAGCGGCCGACTCTGCCTGTGCGGCTGCAACTGTGGACGAGCTGGAAGGACCTGCATCTACCCGTGCTATCCGCTGATACTGCACGGGTCCTGGCGGCTGAACTCTCTGAGTGTACAACCGAGTCTGGGACATCACCATGTAATTCTCGGACATCTCCTCATAGATGGCCCAGACTTGGTTGTGGTCCTTGGCAAAGTAGGACCCGCCGCAAGAAGCATTCACCAGACCCTGAAGCTCTGGCGTTAGCCCACTGAAGAAGCTCTGAACTAGGTTCGGCTTCGAAATGTCATGGTGGGGGCATCTATCCAGAAGCTCTCTGAACCTCTCCCATGCCTCATGAAATTGCTCGTTTGGTTGCATGGAGAAGTTGTTAATCAGGGCCCTCGCTGCATTCGTCCGCCCGAGTGGATAGTACTTGTTCAAGTACTCGGTGCGGAGCTGATCCCAGGTGTATACAAACTTCCCTAGATGTTTCAGCCAGGAGGCTGCTCTATCTGCCAGTGAAAAAGGGAAGGCCATCATTCGAATCGTATCTTGGTCCACACGACGGTCGTGGACAGTGCTGCAGATCATCAGAAACTCCTGGAGATGGAGGTGTGGTTCCTCAGTTGCGAGTCCATGAAAGTGAGGAAGCATCTGCAGGGTGTTCGGAGGGAACTTGAAATCCCCCACGATAGCAGGAATCACTACCCACTGGTGCATCAGTGTAGATCCTGGGTTGTGAAGCTCCCGCATCGGTCTCGCTGCGGCGGCGGCTGCCGCTGCTGCGGCGGCTGCTGCTGCGGCTGCTGCCTCTGCATCAGCATCAGGGATGTCCTCCGGCTCGCTCGGCTCGTCTCGCTCTCTTCGGAGTCTCTCCAACTCCCTCCTCATCTCGATCATGAAAGCCCCCTGATCGCGTAACTGGTTCTGAACTGTCTCTAACGACGCGATCAGGGTGGAGTTGATCGCTCCCTGGTCTAAGACAAAATGTTCGGGCTGACGATCATCTGAACTACCGGCTCCAGCCATTGGGATGTCTGCAAAATCAGAAGAGCCCAACTCAGGTTCTGTCAAATGAATTCGTCTCTCTTCGGGCTCATGTCTCTCAGGAACAGAAGAAAGGGGATCGAGGGGGAACAGGGTGGATTCGAACTCGGGCCCGGAGAGCTGGTCTCGACTCTCACGGGCCAACCTAGATGATAAAGTAGATTCGCCTGAAAGCGGTGCAGCCAGAGGCTGCCTAAGAGATCGTCTACCCATCATCTTGATCTTGGCGAGTTGGGCGGATGAGATCTGGAGAAAATATGATTGCAAGCAAACCCCCGGTTCACCAACACAACACAATGTGAAGACCGTGAAAGATCGGTCAATTTATCTTGTCAATTTTATTTGGTGAACAAACAAGATATCAGAGCGATTAATCGTGACCTGTTAGGATACCCGATACTCTCTCAACCGACTGTCCCGCACAGAAGAGTCGGTAATCAGTCGAGATGAGCACCGGAGGGCTTTACCTAGTGTTCGGGTCACTCTCTCGCACAATCAAACCAAACAATGAGGGGGTTGCTCTCCCCAAGACAAATTTTTTATTGTGAGTGTCTTTTAGGGTCAATAATGTTATCCAGTCCCAATTTTTTTGTTTTTCTTTTTAATTTATTTTTCAAAAATAAATACAAACGGCCTAACGGTTTTTCCGATTCTCCTGATGATTAATCCAATAAAACAGAGGGAGAAGACGAAAAAGCCGATGCACGGAGAAATCAATGATGCATGCAGAGAAAGAAATGCGTACCTTGTCTCCAGCACTCTACATGCAAGTGATCCGCGCAGAATTTAAAGACAGAAATAAACTACCTAAATGGTGCAGCGGGAAAAACCGGCCTTAGACAAGCAATTTCTATTGATCGTGAAGAACAATAGTTAGCTAATCGAATTGAGTCCGGAGTCCGATCTTGGGAGTCACTCGGTGCCCACCACAATGGGTCCTGCCAGCGCTGTATGTGACTCCTCACGGCACGTGGTCTCAAATCCAATTTCACTAACTTTTTCAATGAATTTTATTAAGGTCCAGTTACGTTCTATAGGAACAGATATTCTATTAGATGTTGGGCCTTAAAAGTCTACGTCACAATCAACAAAATTCCTAAATCTAGGGGCTAAAACCGCGAGAAACACCGGAAAAGGCAGCTAGCTATGAAAACCACAATAAAAGCCGCGAAAATCCGATGGGTCCCCCGAGCACACCGGTGCTCAGCGAAACAGACCCGCTAAGGTTACAAGTGTCCACAAGAGTCCAAAGTTCAAGTGTCCTAAATTATTACAAAAATTGTGTTCTCTCTCTCTCTCAGAAATAAAATCTCTTCTCCTCTCTCTCTCCTCCTGCTCTTCTTCCCGTGCGGGTCTTCAAAATAGTAACTCCAAGTTCTCCACGTAGTACCTCGCACAAAAATCAAAGAGAGAGAATGGTCAGAAAACAACAATAATATAGAGAGAGACAAAATGGAAGAATGAATAATTGACTACAAAGCCGTGCTCCCCGGCAACGGCGCCATTCTGATCGCCGCCCAAATGACTAAGGTAAAAGGTCTAAAGAAATAAATCACAATGTCGTTGCGACCTCAATCAATCGGGCTGAGTAAATCAAGAAAATAAACCACTCACAAAATAGATCAAGCAAGCACAAGAAAGAGCGGTCTGCTATAAGATTAACCTGGTGTAGCTCCCAGGGTCGAACACAAGGAGCACAGATTGGCCTTGCGGCCTACGATGTAGTCAAGTATCCCAAAGAGTCTTTTTTTAGTTTTTATTTGTTTTGGAATTTTTTTTAGATTTTTAAAAGATGAGAAAATGAAGGAATGCAAATGCAAGGGGACTTCAACCATTTATACAAGACACACAAATGATGCAAAAATTATGGAAAAATGGTTTTTATGTTTTTTATGTTTTTTACTGTTTTTGGTGAATTTTTGGAATTTTTCTAATGGGTAACTTAATTATTAAAAATCAAACAATGCAAAAAATGTAGGGTACTGTCCAGCAAGGCTTAAGACCACAAAATAAAATAATTTTGGATCTCAAAAAGCCCTAAAGGTAATTTTCCTATATTCTATGAAGAATAAGGAAAATTTGGGCACCCTAATTATTGTTTTTGGATTTTTAATTTATTTACTACAATTTTTATGAATTTTTAGGGGTTTTTCAATTTTTAGTGTTTTTATGTGATGAAAAATAGCCAAACTTGGCTAGAAAATCAAGCAACCAGTAAACAACAATGTCTAATTTTTTTGGAATTTTTAAAGGGGATTTTATATTTTTTTGGTATTTTTAAAGTCAAACAGTAGCAAAAATATGGGTTTTTGAATTTTTAAAAATAATAAATCAAATCAAAAATGTCCCCAAAAATCATAGAAATTCCTACACCATGGCAGGAGCCATGTGTCAAAATTTCATTGGATTTGGAGGTCGTTTGATATTTTATTCAAAAAGAACAAGGGGGCACTGTGCACAGGGACCTAAGTGCAAATACCCAAAAGTTCTGGGGCCTTGGTGCAAAATACCCAGCAAGTCACGCGCGTGGCGCGTGGCTGGGGCACACAGGGACCATTTTGTAATAAAAACCAAGTCCTAGGGGTTATTGATAACACGTATCAAAACCCCAGGGGCAAGGTTGCAAAAAGCCCAAAGAAATTCGCACATGCGCAAATAAAGTGTTCACAGGGGCATAAATGCAATTAATCAAAACATTTCATTCAATTCAAAACATCCAGAACTACAAGGCATACATTGCAAATAACCCAAAATACACGTGCCCAAGCACGTGGGTCTCTACTGGCAGGGGTATAAGTGCAATAAAAATTAAGCGCAAGGTCCTTGATGCAAATATCCCAGAAAATAAACAACTGAAATTAAAAATTACAGGACTAAAGCGAAATAAGATAAACAGAGGGGGCTCTATGAAATTTACCCCTTTATTAATATCGGCGGCCCGATGGTGACGCGTGGATGATCGGACGGTGGAGATGCAACGCGCCTTTAACGCTGTAAACGCTGGCCTGATCTGACGGTTGGAGCGCGTCCACGTGGGTGATCGGACGGTTGCGGCTGGTGGGCGCTCCAGATCACTCCTCCTCTGATCGGACGGTGGAAGCAGCTCCTCGATCGAACGGCTAAGATCGGATCTGGAGCGATGAGGCTGATCTGACGGCGATGGAGGGTCTTCGAAGAACAGGTGGCCGGCGAACTTCGCCGGCCTCGTGAAGGTGCCTCCGGTCTCCTCTGCTGCGCCTGAAGGTCGGAGAAGCTCCGGCGTGAAGGTGCGCAGCTGCTGCGGGTCTCCGGTGGTCAAACCAAGCTCCGAGGAGCTCGAGCAAGGCCGGCGGAGAAGAAGCTCCTGGCTGGAAGTTGGGAGGCCTCAGATGGCTCCCTTTGGACCTGCAAAGTATTCAAGAAGCTTCGCGGGTCGAGGGCAAAGTGCCTCGACCCGGTTAGGTGGCGTGAAGGTGATCGGTGCGGCGTGGCGGACGAGCTCCGGCGAGGCGACGGCGGTGGAACTCGAATCCCAGATCCTGTGCGATCTGGGTTGAATGATCGGGCGTAGAAGGTGCACGGGAAGATGGCGAAGGTGATGGACGGGTCGGGAGGTCGAGATGATAAGCGAGGTGGCCGGAATCGGGAGGATGCGTCGGAGATGGAAATTGGGCGTAATCTAAAATTAAGCTAAACTAGAGGGATCTAAGGTTACCTGATGGCTGAAGTAGACTATGCTGGAGATGGGCTATCTCCTGGTCGTAGCTTCGAAGGTCGTCAACGCCTGAAGCTCGGTGCTCGACGCGGCGGCGGAGCAAGAACGGCGAGGTTACGCCGGATCAATGGATTCACTCCCTCGCCTCACTGCAACACGGGCAAACACTCGCTGTCACTCAGGCGGAGCCAATGGAGGTCACGGGGAAGGAAGAGAATGGCCAAAGATGCGGCGCGAGGGCGGCGGAGGTGAAGGATATATAGTGTGACCGGGCGTCTAGGGTTGAGTGGCGACAGCAAAGGAAGGTGTGGATTCGATGGCGGAGGATCCGGCGAGGGAGAGGGATGTGCGGCGAAGAATATGGGCGCGGGGGTTGAGTGCGAGACAGGCTGGATGCGCGTGCATAAATCGGAGAAGGTGACGCGGCGCGCGAGGTCCAGAATAGGAAAGGGGCGCGGGGGAGTTGACCGGGGTCAACATTCCCCCGTGGCCCAATCAGAGGCGGCCACGTGTGCTGGATTTTTGACCATTTATTTTAGGGTAGAAATAGGTCGAATTAGGAAAAACTTAAAACATGAAATATTTTTCTTTTATTTTTTTCTATTTTTTGGTGATTTTTATTTAATTTTTGGAAATAAAAATAGGTTAGCTCTATATATAGGTATATGTACACTATATGGATTTTTATTTTTGATTTTTTTATTTGTTATTTTTTTTGTGTTTTTATGCCCATTTTGTATTTTATTTATTTACAAGATGAATTATGGAATAAAAGAATATTTTTATTTGATTTTTATCACCTATATACAAGGGTGAAATAAATAAATGAATACCTTTATATACAGTGGTATTTATACAATGTATTTTTGTATTTTTCATTTTGTGATTTTGAATTTTGTTTTGTTTCTTTTTATTTATTTTATTTACAAAATAATCCATAGAATATTTACAAAAATTTTGGAAAATAAATGAATTTATTTATAGGGTTAAATAAATACAAGATGTGGTTTATGCACATGGTGAAAGGTCATTTTTGAATTTTGAATTTTTTATCTTTTTATTTTGTTTTTAATAGTTTCTATATATACAATATGTACAAGTATCTTTTTGGGTGAGGAAAATAAATAGTTTATTTATTTACAGATATACACACATGTGAGCTCCTATCTCCCTCTACTGTGGCTTTTATGCGGTCAGGCCCATGCTGAGCCCTCCCTTGGGTTAGGTTGCTCAATATTTATTCTAAATATTTCCCTCTTTTTCTTTTTGCTCTTTATTCTTTTATTTTGTGCACAAAAACATGCTAATTATAGGTTTTTTACACAATGCATGCCTTTGGTATTTATTTGTATTTACACATATCTACATGTATTTGCAAAGGTTTTTGTAGCTAAAATAGAAGAATAAAGAGTGATGAATGGGTATTCATCAAGGGGGCATAATCTTTTGGCTTGGGGTAGCATACGAGGGTAGTACATCTAGGCGGAACCTCTCTTCCTCCTCTAGGGAGGGAAGTGCATCTCAACCTGGTTTGGCGATGTTGAGGTCTAAAGACAAGATGCTGTGGGGTTGCAATAATGCTTCAAAAGAGGGATAGTCTACTGGATCAAGAGGAAAAACTCCTTATGTACATGTTGCACCTTATATATATTGTCAAAAAAAGAAGATATTAAATGCACAATCTCCAAAAGTGGACATGCCTGATTGAAAAATAAAATGACTGCCGGAGTGTATATACAAGTGAAAAAAAGAATAAGAGCTTCAAAGTTAAATGTTTGTAAGCTTGAAGCGGATGACTTGGCTACACTGGTCATGCATCCAAGGATAGGTAGCTACACTGGTTACCGACTGTTCTCTTCTCTATCCCCTCTTCTTGAGCTGGTTGTACTTGAACTTAGAAGGGAATATCACCGCTCCTCGAGGAAAGTGTTGCTAGACTGGGGGATTAGAGTTACCTTGTTGAGAGAGGTTGTTTCTTTGCTACTTTTGAGATGAGGATCTATATTTCACTTACACAGTACAAGTAAGAATTCATAGTCATAAGAATTTGTGTATGTAGACTTTTTCTTATCTGACTGTTGAGGAGACCTGAATAGGAGTCTTGTGGAACTTAGAGGCTGTTAGGTTTTAAATCCATTTCCCATTACGGTTCCGACACATTAATAATCCAAAGGTCCGACAGAGCTTCATAACACAATTTTATGAAGATAAGTTTAAAAGTCAACACTGTTCTAACTTCTTTCATTTTTCTTTTCTTTAATTTTGTTTTCACTTATTTTTCAAATAAGTGTTTGCTAAGGGACTGGCAAAGGTAAAGTATAGGGGAATGATGAATCCATGATTCATCATTTTTATCCTTTTATTTTAGCTTCATTTCCTTAGTCAAACACCTATAAATACCTACTAATTCCATGAAATTACCACTTTGTATGTATTTGTTAAATATGCATTTTTAACACTTTTGTATTCAAAATAAAAGTATAAAGAAGAAAAGAAAAAGAAAAGAAAAATAAAGGATGTGTTTATGGAATAAATGCAGACTGATTCGAACCCTGAGAGGGTCAAGACTTGACCTGATCGACTAGGAATAAAGTAGGGGGAATGGGTCTTTAATCCAAAAATCAAAAAAAAAATTTGTAAATATTTTTCCATCTACAAAAGTTACACTATTTTATTTGTATATAAATTGACCTCAAATCAAATATTTTTGTAAAAAAAAGTTGTAAATAAAAATATGTTGCAAATAATAAAAATAATTGTAAAATAAATAATATATGGATTGTAAATAATCACACTCAGAAAAAGCCGCAAATGATAATTGAAAGACCAATTCCGGCTCCATACAAACTCAAATTGAATCAAACTCACTTCCGTTATACTCTAGATTAAATTATCTTTCAAATGTATTGGTTTCATAATTTTTGGAGTTACGGTTAAAAAGTCGATTTTCCGGGGCGTTTTGTGCATTTTACCACTTACATATTTGTATATTTATTCATATTTTTATATATAGTGTACATAATTGTAAATATTATTTTCATTAAAAATAAAATAATAAAATTAAAAAATTATTTTAAAATAATATCCTTATTTGTACATATGTATATTGTATTATATGTATATAATACTTGTATACAACTAACTTCCTTATATAAAAATCACCAAAAATTAATTATCTAACATTAATTAATTTAATTTAATTAAGAAATTTGTATTTAGATTTAATTATTTAATTCATTATTTGATTTAAAAACATGCCTTGTATATAAGATATTATTCTATACCATTAATAGCCACCATTAAGGTGGCTAATAAATTTCTGTAAATTAATTATTTTATTTAATTTACTTAATTTCGAATTTCATAATTTATTTATTTATTTAACCAAAAAAACCTTCCTTATTTGGAGAGGCTTTCCATTTTGATTTTCGTATTCTTTTTAATGGGTTCCTCCTTCATTATTCGTCGATCAATCTATGGTGGAGAGGAGCCCGATCTCCGAGAGCAATCTTATCGAAGAAGGTGCTCAGCCTCCGAGCCATCCTGTGACAGCGGTTCGGCCCTCGTCGAGGCCATCACGACGTATCCAATCCCGAACTGAGATCCCGCTTTATTTTTTGTCATTATTCTAGAGTAATTTTAGATTAATTCTAGGGGTAGTTTGTAGTGTTCAATCTTAGGTAATTCTCCATCCCGATTTGATCCGCCTCCGAACCCGATTTTTTATCTCACATCTTGATCTCTACACGTTCCCATTCTATCTCACACAACCTATCACTTCCGTCCACGCATGGTGGTCGGATCCTCGGATCTATCTTCTGTCTCGCCAAGATCCACAACCGGTAACACATCCCTATTTATTTATAAATAAAATAAATAAAAAAATACACATAATTGTTTTTCTTCTCTCTCTAACATTTGTTTTGCAAGATCATCTTTAAAAAATAAAATAAAAAAAATAAAAAAAATGTATTTCAGTTCCTGTTTATATTTTTGTTTAAAAATAATAATAAATTATTTTTCATTTCTGTTTATATATAAATAAAAATAATAAAAAAGGAAGCAGGTCAGCGGGCGGCCCCAGCCCTGCACCTCCGTCTGCCAGCCGTGTGAGGCCAGCCCAACGACGTCGCCTCGCGAGGCCCTCCAGCGGGCGACGGCGTCTGCTCCCGAACAACCCTGTCGGCATTTGTCTCCGCCACTGTCGTGTCTATCGCAGCGCCCCCGCCGTGCCTAAGGCTCCTCTCACCATCACCCGTCGCTGAGCTCAGATGGGCGACGCCTCTACACCGCACCTTCCACGGCACCATATTTGATGTCTCTTAATATCTGTCCAATTTTTGTTCTTTAAATCTTTATAAAACTCCAAAAAATTGCAAATTTTGAAAAATCTAAAAACAATTGTAGAAAATTGTATAAAAATCCAAAAAGTCTGATTTCAGTCTCTATTTGTAGATATTGTCTTATAGTTTGTATTAAAAATAATCTTAAGGAGTTTTGAGCATTTAAAGAATTTTAAAATTGAAAAATACTCCTGGCTGTGAATAGTCTCTTTGTGTTGCACTGTTTCATTTTTATAAAATTCCAAAAACATCAGAAAATTGCGAAAATATTACCAAAAATGGTCATTCTGATGACACGCCTGACACTCGGGTTAAGTATGTAAATAAAAATGGTCGTTGTGACCCAAAACACCAAGCACAATCAATCGAGAAAAATAAATGAAACCACTCAGAAAAAGATAAATCAAGAAAACAAATGTAAGCGGTCTATTCGCTATTCTTTTTACCTGGTATAGCGACCAGGGTCGAACACAAGGAGCACGTTTGAAAAACTAAGTAGTCAAATTTCAGAGTTATTTTTTTTAGTGGTTTTTGACTTTTATATTTTTTTAGTATTTTTCGAATAAGCACAAAATGCACAAAAACGCACACAACACTCTTTTTGTATTTTTTTCAGAATAAGCAAAAATATACAGAAAAGTCAGAAGAAAATATTTTTGTGTTTTATAAAAGAAAGATACACAAAAAGTGGTCTGAAATTAAAAGACACCAAGTCGCAGCTACAATACTTTTTTGGAAATTTTTAGGCTAATTTTCAATTTTTATGTTTTTTTAAAGTGTAAGCAAGCAAAAAGACAAAGTTTTTGATTTTTTAAATATATCCAATAAAGTCAAAATGTTATGAAAATTTTATACAATGACAAGAACTATGGAAGGAACATGTGAGAATTTTCTCCAAAATTTTAGAGCAATGCAAGCATTTATTTCATCACAAAGATCAAACAAGTTAAGTTCTGAAAGTAAGGACCAAAGTGTAATTTGTTCAAAGGTTCTGCACTGAATATAACAGAATTAAATTGCGAGAGAAAATGCACAATTTACCCAAATAGCATTTGCATGTCACATGACCATGTTGGAGGCAGGGGCTGATTTGAACTTATGTAGACCACCAGGGACGTTTTGTAATTTTTCCAATATACTTTATTTTAATCCCAAATAGGGTTTCCTTCGTTTCTTCTTGTTCAAGGAGCAAGGAGTTCCACCAAGCACGCCTCCGCCGTCAATGGATCGACGAGGAAGAACGCGGGGGCACACCGCCTGCGCGAGGTCGGGGAAGGAGCGGCGCGGGGCTAGGCGTAGACGGCAAGGCGGCGGGAGGCGCGACGAGGCAGACCTGGAGGAAGGGGGCCGCTTGCATGCGGGGCGTGGCTGCTGGAGGGTCCCGCGGCTGGTGGGCCGTGGCTTCGGGAGGCGCGGCCGCCTGGGTCGCACGGTGGCGGCCGATGGGAGTGGAGGCGGGCCTGAACGACGGCGTCGAACGGTGGCGTAGCTGCCGTGACCTGCGGGTGATGCAGGCGGCGGCTGGGCTGTTGGCGCTGGACGCGTGGCGCCCGACGCGGAAGGAGTGAAAGGTGGCGGGGCCGCCACTGGGGTGAAGGCACGACAGAGGCAGGGCCGGGCACGCGTGGTCGGGAGCGCGGGCTGGGCGTGAGGTGCGGGCGGCGGAGGTGGTTGCCGCTGCCTGCCTGTTACAATTTTTTTTTTAATTTTTTTGGTTGTTTGTTTTTTTTGTTTTACTTAATCTGCAGGAAAATATGTCAGAGGAAAAACAATGTATATATAATTTTTTTGTGTTTTTTTAACAGGAAATGTAAAGATAAAGAAAAAATTTTATTTATTTTTTTTTTAAATTTTTTTGTTATCCTGCAAAACAAGATGTTAGAAAATCACAAAGATAAATGATCTCCTTTTTTTATTTTTTATTCCAGCAATACTAATGTTAGAAAAAAGGAAAAGTAATTATATATATATAATTTTCTTATTTATGCACAAAATGAGGAGATGTGAATGGAAATGGATCTTGGCGATATGAGGATAGATCCGTGACTTCGGTCATCGTGCGTGACCGAAGGTGGAAGATTGCGTGAGGTGGAACGTGAAGATGGAAGGATCGAGACATGAGATGAGAGATCGGTGTCGGGCAGAAAATATTTGATGGAAAATTTTGGTGATTTTTAAAGTCCTAAAAACTAATCAAGTGGGGACCTAAAATTACACCTACGATTTACCTACGACTAATGACGAGAAGAAAAATTGGGATCTAACCTTGGAATCGGAAATGCTATGATGGCCTCGACGAGACCCAACACGCTGTCACCTGACGGCTCGGAGGCTAAGCACCCTTCTGCAACGAGTAGCTTCTCGGAGATCGGGCTCCTCTCTCCAAAGATTGATCAAGTGTGAATGAGGGAGGAGGAGACCATTAAAAAGAGAAGAAAATCAAAAAAGGAAATTATCTACAAAAGGAAGGTGATTATTGGGTGAATTAATAAAATAATTAATAAAATAAAATAAATAAATAAATAATTTCGAAATTCGTAATTAAATTAATTAATTAATTAATGTATTTACCAAAAATGAATTAGTCACCTTAATGGTGGCCATTAAAGGAATAAAATCAAATCTAAAATAAATGGTAAGTTATTAAGTCAATTAATTCACATAAATCCAATAAACCCAATAAATTAAATATAAAATTCGTAATTAAATAAAATAAATTAATTAATGTTAGGTAATTAATTTTTTTGGTGGATTTTATAAATGGAAGTTAATTATATACATGTATTATACACATATGATATAATATACATATGTACAAATAAGGAAATATTTTTATAAAAGATTTTTTTAAAATTTTAATTTTTTTATTTTATTTTTAATGAAAACAATATTTATAATATATACATTATATAAAATAAATATTAATACTTATAAAACAAATATATGGGTAAACTGCACAAAACACCCAGAAAACCGAATTTTTAACCGTAACTCCAAAAAATACAAAATTATAGCCATTTGAAAGATAATTTAATTTATAGTATGATGGAAGTGAGTTTGGTTCGATTTGAGCTTGTGTGGAGCCAGAATTGATGTTTCAATTATCGTATTACGGCTTTTTCTGGGTGTAATTATTTACAATATATACAATATTTTAATTTACAAATATTTTTATTATTTACAACACGGTTTTATTTACAACTTTTATTTACAAAAATAATTAATTTGAGGTTAAATTATGTACAAATAAAATAATGTAAGTTTTATACAAATATACATGAGAAATATGTACAAGATATTTTTGAGATTTTCTGACAGACAACCTTATCTCCCCCTACTTTATTCCTGATCGATCAGGTCAAGTCTTGACCTTCTCTCGGGGTTTAGGTCAGTCTGTATTTATTGCATAAATACTTCCTTTTCTTTTTCTTATCTTCTTTATTCTTTTATTTATGTACAAAAAGTGTTAAAAATGCATAATTAACAAATGCATGCAAAATGGTAATTTTATGAAATTAGTGGGTATTTACAGGTATTTGACTAAGGAAATAATGCTAAAATAAAAGAATAAAGGCGATGAATCGTGGATTCATCAGCTCCTCTCACCATCACCCGTCGCTGAGCTCAGTTGGGCGACGCCTCTACACCGCACCTTCCGCGGCACCGACCGTCGAATCCCCCTGCCCTCCGCTCCGCCGACCGCCAGCCCGCGGGCCTCCATCCTCCTGCGATCCTGACCGCCAGAGTGTCGCCTCTGTGCGTGGGGAAGAAGGTGGCAGCTGTCGGCCCCTATTGGTTTTTGGAAGAACGAAGCAAACAGGGAACAAAAGAAAATCCTAGGGTTTTTAATTAAAAATTAGAAAATTGCAGCATGCCCCTTAAAGGTTTCCTTATTTACAAAAGTGCCCCCGGTTCAGGAACTACACTTGCGTAGCACGTGATCTTTGGGTAAATTTCTCTTTTTCACCTCCAAGTTTATTATTTTTATATTCTCTGCAAGAACTTTAAACAAATTACATTTAAGTCCCTGTGTTTCCAAACATTAAACTTGCTTGATCTTTTTATTGGAATAAATGTTTTTCATGCTCTAAAAATTTTCAAAAAATTGTGAATATGCATGTTGTCCTTCTCTTCATTGTATAAAAATTTCATCACATTTTGTTGCCATTTGATATTTTTAAACAATAAAAAACAATGTCTTTTTCTCTGACTAGACTTTGAAAAATCATTAAAATTCGAAAATTTGTTTAAAAATTCCAAACAAATTAATGTAGGTGTATTTTACTGTCCTTTAATTGCTATTAAATTTTCGTGCAATAGTCATTTTTTTAAAAACCAAAAAATTGTGAAAAACTAACAATCTTAACAAAATTGTGGAAAATTTTAGAAAAATCCAAAAATTGTAATTTTTATCTTTTGTTGTAGATATTTAATTTTACTTTAGGATAAAAATAAGTTCCAGGAGTTTTTTTTGATAACAAGTTCCAGGAGTTTTGTACACTTAAATTAATTTTAAGTGCAAAATACTCTTGGATGTGCACTGTTTACTTTTATTTCCACTTTTTGATTTTTATAAAATAAAAAAAACATCAGAAAAACTTAATAAAATTACCAAAAATATTTTAAAACATGTAAAAACTAAAACTATATTTTCTGTAATTTTCTAGATATTTTTGAATATTTTGAAAAATACATAAAGAGTGTGGTGTGTTTATTTATATCTGTTGTGCATTTTGTTCTTAATTTAAAAATTAAAAAAATGAAAAATAAAAAACTTCTAAGTATTTTATCTTCGAAATTTGACTGTTAAGTTTTTAAATCGTGCTCCTTGTGTTCGACCCTGGTCCATATACCAGGTAAATTGAATAGCAAAAGCCGCTTACATTTCATTGCTTGAATTTCTTTAAAGTCGTTTAAATTTTTTTTCACGTTGACCGAATCTATTGGTTGATAACAACGACATTGTTTATTTATCCCATCTCGACCGCATCGGATTTCGCATCATCAAGGCCTCCGGGGCTTTTGGTTATTTGTATTTAGTACCTGAGCTATTTATTTCAGTTATATATTTTTTTTGGAAAAAAATGCTGAACCGCCTCTGGATCTTTAGTAATTACGTTTTGGTCCCTACCAGGCTCACATATGTACACGTGAGCTTTTGTGACTTTGTAGGCAAGGGACTAGGGCTTTGGTTATTTCTGATTAGTCCTATAATTTTTAAACTGCATTATATATTTTTGGTGAATTTGCAGTTTGGCCTCTGATCTTTCATCTATTTGCATTAATACCCTGCAAGTATTGCATTTTCTCTTTGTTGTATCTATTTATTTCATGCATCTATATAACTCTAAAAAATACCAAAAATAGCCATAGCTTCTTGTTGCATTGACTTTCATGTTATTTTTTTTATTTTGCAATTTTAAGGCTTTTTATTATTTATAAAAAGTAAAAAATTCCTTTTTTGTCCTTGTTTGCACTATAAAATATATAAAAAGTATAAAAACTTTTTGAAAAATTCTCAAAAAATATATATTTTGTATTTTTGTATCTTTGACCTTCAGACCAAAAACCACTAAAAAATAAAAGAAAACACAAAAATAGAAAAACTCTAAAAACCTTTATAAAAATATATAAAAGCCATAAAAAATCCAAAAATTCTGTTTTCTATTTCATATTTTTGTTTATATTATTATATTTATTTTAAAATTAATTTAGAGAATTTTTTACTCTATTTACTATATTGTATCTCCATTTTAATTTTTGATATATATATATATATATTTAAATCTTGTTTTTGGGTATTTTTGACTTTAAAAATATATCAAAATTAGAACAAATTCTTATAAAATCATAAAAATAGTAAAAAATTATTGAAAACACAAAAATATTTTATTTCCTTATTTTTGAATATTTTTTGTTAATTTTTATATTAATATTAGCTCACATTGTATATATCTTTATATAGCTTTATATATAGTTATTTACACAAGAAGAAAATATAAAAAATAAAAATATAAAAAGGAAATGTAAATCATAAAATTAAAAATCAAAATATAAAACAATATATGAAATCAAAAATAAAAAATAATAATTAAAACCCATAAAAAAGAGCACATATATAGACAAGTACATCACAGTCGCTTTTGTGAGCATTAATTTGCCCGATCTATCCTACTTGTTCCCTGTGTTCGACACTTTACATATACTTGCACCTATACACATCTTGTTGTAGAGTGATAATAAATTTTAACTCCGCATCTGCTTTTCATTGTTTGATCATCTGTTGTGGGTTAATTGTTGATTAATTAGGGTTTCGTTGCGGTCGCTTTCAGCGACATCGTTGTCTCGCCTTGTGTAGACTACTTTAGACCCTCGCCAAATCCTGAATAAAACCCGTCGAACCGAAATTCGATCGAAATTCGGTCTAATTTCGATGAAATTTGATCCCATGACAAGATCTAGCCTTCTCAGAGAACATGTTGGGGCCCTTTTGATTGATGAGACCAGTGACCCTTGATGAACAAAACTAACTTGGTTAGGTATTGAATCATGAAGATCGAGCCCGGGTATTCAATACAATATGCCACTATGAGTATTTTTTTTCCTTCGTTAATTGAATGATGAACTCAGCTATGGCCGGTATCAAGCTTGGGTAAATTGAGGAGGGTTGCATTAGGTAGCCGAGAATCAACGTAAAACAATTGGAGATGAATTCTTGAATAGTATTTTTTAAATACTATTTAGAAATTTGTCTCAAGACAATCAGATCTTTTAAACATGGGTGATGAATATCCATTTCTTCACCTTTATTCTGTCATTTTGGCCTTAAAAACTCTAGTTATTGCATGTAAATACCCTTAATTTGTACAAATTAACATTCAATTTTTGTTGTATAAATATTGTATATAATACCTTTTTAATGCCAAAATTATAGAATAAAGAAAATAAAATAAAAAGAATAAAATACAAAAGATATTGTAAGACCCTAAACTCCGAGACCTGGGCATCTTGATGACTAGGTCGACAAGGAATAAAGTAGGGGGAGTTAAGGGCCAATAATACACTAAAATTCTCACTTATTCATTCATCATTTATTCATTTTTGGGACCTATTTTATTTTCCATGTTTTATATCTTAAATAAAATCTTTATACATAAAAGTTGTAGATAATAATTTATAGAAAAAACAAAATTGATTTCACATAAAAATAATATACAGTGTACAAATTATCCTCAAAATAAAATCCCAAAACTTGAACTTCACGGACTCATATCTCTCAAATAAAAACTCAAAATATAGAAAAAAAAATCGCTTCAATTGTTTACAACTTTTAATAAGCTATTTAATGAAGCTAGTTTCATATTTTTTGGAGTTAAGGTGTGAAAGTTAGGTTCTGGGCCTCTATTATATAATATATCCGAATAAAATAATCATTTTTTTAGTCTTTTTTATTTTTATAATTTTATGGTTTTATAATTTTGTAAATATTTTTTACAATATATTTAAATATAAAAACTATAATAAAAACATAAACAAAATATCAAAATAAAATATGTATATAAAATACATAGATGAAAATACAATACACATAACTATTAAATACACAAATCTCTTTATTTAAGTGTATATTAAATCATAAAATATTATAAAAATATATAAAGTATCTAAAAGTTATAATTTTATAAAATAAGAAAATAAAATAAAAAAAATCAAAAATACAAAATAAAAATACACACTCTGACCTATATATACACCCAAAAATGTAACTTGTAATTAAATACCTCCAAAAATAATTAAAAATCATAATAAAATTCTACATCAAATAATAAACATTTTTTATTTTATAAATTTATTTTAATAAAATCATTTATTATTTTGTTAATCAATTTTCTAAATAATTTTGGATGTATTTTTTCTGGTTGCTCCATGTGGATCAACCATACTCCTTGATGAATCCCTTATTCTCAGTCTTTATTCTTTTATTTTAGCTATTTATCTTGGCAAATCATCATGTAAATAGGTGTAAATACAACAACATAGCATTATGCATGCATTTGTTAATATTACATAATTAGTATGTATTTGTGCAAAAATAAAAGAATAAAGGAAAAGAAAAAGGAAGGAGATATTTAGAATAAATACAGAGTGACACGAACCCCAAGAGAAGGTCAAGCCTTGACCTGATCGTCAAATAAAATAAGTAGAGAACGATATGGCCTATTTTATGTTGTACATATTACCTATATATGTAAATATTTATTTTTGACAAAATAAAATTAAAATATTATTTTTACCTCCTTGTAAATATTCTTAAAAATAAAATAAAAATCAGAAAAATAAAATAAAAATAAAATCCTCAATTACTTGTACAAAATGCTTGTATATAGGTCATATTCCCTATTTAGTCTATACATGTAAATAACTCATAAAAATAAAATAAAAATTATTTTGTACTCCTCAAAATATGTTGAAAATTAATAAAATATTAAATTAGGGTATTTCTGTAAAAATAATAAAATAAAAATAATTGTACATAATACATAGGTATATTATACATGTATATAATGCCATATATTGTATATACACTAATTTATTTTTCATAAAAATAATTAAAAATCACAGAAAAATTCCTTGAAAAATAATAAATATTTTTCATTTTATTCATGTTTTCATTTAAATTAACTTATTATTTTTAATGTTATTATCTTTATTTTCTCTTCTATTTTGTCATGTAGTGTAGCTTGTCCTTATTCTACGCTCCTTCTGATTTGTCCAGCTCATTTTGTTAACCCAGATCAACGCCCTCTTCCAGGGCTGACCCGACCCGAATTGTTTCGCTAGACATACTTCTCCTTTTTCAACCCGATTCCAGCCACCCCTCGCTCCGATTTCTCGCCCGTCGCTTCTCTTAGGATCCGTGATCCTCGCGGATCCTTAGGAAGGCGCAGATCTTCCTAGGGTTGCGTACTACTCATAGATCTTTGGAGACCCCTGTAGTCGGCTATAAAGCATCTCCTCCGCCTTCCCAGCGCCGTAGCTTGTTCCTCGCTCCCACTTCGACCCCTAGCCACCTCCAGCTGAGTGACAACTGCTCGGAGAGACCCTTGGAGCTCATTTTGGTGCATTGACGGCGTAGCTCACCTTTCGTGGTCGGAGATCCACCGCAAGTAGTCTCCCCGTCCACCGCAACGCGGTTGAGGCCATAACCTCGACGACCACCATCGCCTGGAGCTTAGGAGTCCATCCGGATCTTCAGGTATCTATCATATCCCCTGCTTTTCGCTTTTGATCGTGGGAATCCTGACTTTCCTAGTGTCGGAAAATCGGATGAACAAGGTCACCCCCAAGGAAGACATGCAGAAGCCGCCCTTCTACATTTCTTTAACATTCTGTGGATTCATTCCATCTTGCGTCGCCGCACCTCCACTTGCTCCGACCAGCTGGTCGGATCCCTGATATACACACCCAACCATTCAGATCGACTCGCCATATCACCTTTCATCTTCTCCCGCAACATGTTCACCCTACAACTCAACCATCGGGTTGAGATTAGGCCCGGTCTCCCTCCCTCGCGTTCGTCGGAGACTCGAATCCCATCCACCCTCGCTTCTCTGTGTTTCGCCAAGCAATAACCGACCGGAGAGTGCCCTCCAAATCGCTCTCCCATTTGTAGGTCCTAATGCGTACGAGGAGCTCATTTCAAGCCTCCTGGTGCTCCGTCGGAGCTGTCTCAGGTCACCCTTCACTGTCACGCTCATCCGGCTGATAACTCCCACGTCGGAGCTGCTCGTTCGACGCGGATGGCCAATTCGATCTCATCGGAGCCCTTAGATGGTTCATCGGAGTCTCGGATCCCATTCGAGGCTCGGGCGAAAGTCGCCGGGGACCTGTTCTTGTAAGGCCACTCCCTGCCGTTGGATGAGTCCGTTCCTGCCAGATTCCATCAGAGCCACCGACTAGATCAGATTTTGGGCCGTTGGATCTGACATTCCCTGATGCATTTGCCCTGCACATTCCAGACACCATCTGCACCGCCAGATCAGCAACAAGAGGAGATCAGAGACATACGATAGCGACAGCATCCTCGCACGCCACACGTCCCACGTGCTCGCACGCGCCCTACAAGGGTATTTTGCCCTTTACCCCCCACACTTTTATGCTTTATTATATAGTTATGTAAATAAAGTCTTAGTTTAGGTAATTTGCAGTTTGGATCTTATCTTCCCAGTATTTGCACTTCAGTCAAATTTGTCTGAACTCACGTGTAGTTCCACGTGCTTAGTGGTTTATTTGCATTATCTACCTTGTATTTCATGGATGTTATATTTTCAGTGGGAACTTTTTGGTAATTGCATTTATACCCATGTGATTCTTGCTCTCGTGTACTACATGTGTTTGTTTAGCTAATTTGCAGATCATGCCTTTAGCATTTAATTGTGTTATTATTTGGACCGTAGCTTTAGGATAATTCCATATAGGTCACTAATTGTTATATGCTTTGTTTTTAATCAAATAATTACCTAATTGATTCCAAAAATCCCACAACAATTACGGTTATCTCCTGCTATTTTATGGTGATTTTTGTGAATTAATTTAGTTTTATTTGATATTTTTTAAAAATAAAAAACACCTAAAAATTATTTTATCTATTTTATAAAACACATAAAAATTCTAAAACTTGTTTGAAAAATTACATAAAAATTAGTATGTGCTACCCTAAAAAGTCAAAAATTCTAAAAAACTTATAAACATCATTAAAAATTATAAAAAAGTCAAAAAATATACTCTCTATTTATGCAGTTAGATATTTTTATCTACTTTTTCATAAAAATCACAACTAGGACATTAGGGAAATTTTTAATATTTTAAATTTGCCTTTTAGTCCAGGATATACATTTTGTCCCTATTTTCCCTTCTTTCATTTTTATAAAATCATATAAAAATTGGAAAATCCCCTAAAAATAACAAAACATATGAATATTTAAAAAACATAAAAATATTTGTGTTTCCTATTTTTGATCATTTTTACTCTTAATAAAAAATGTTGAAGCTTGCTTTATCTTTATTTCTTTGTTTTGTTTTCTTATTTTGAAAATATAAAAAAATGCAAAAGTAAAAACTACAAAAATAGGCATTTTATGATCTGATTTTCGACTACTTCGTACATTTCTGTGCTCCTTGAGTTCAACCTTAGTCGCTATACCAGGTTAAATAAATAACGGAGATTGCTAACATTGGTTTTATTGTTTTCTATTTATTGATTGTGTGGTCTTCATTTTTCTTGTTGAGCTCCAGCCTATCGATTGCAGTCGCAATGACCCGTGTTTATTCTCGATACTTAACCCTAGTCGGCAGGTCTGCTCATCAGAATGGCGTCGTTGCCGGGGAGCACGACTTAGTAGTTGCTTTTTCAGACTTTAGTTTATTTTATCTCTAGTTGTTATAACTGTTTTCTGACTCTCTCTCTATTTCAAATTTCGTGCGAGGAACTGCCCGAGGACTCTTTGAAGGAGACCCATACCTGAGGAGGAGCAGAGGATGATCTGAGAATAGTTATATCATTTACAGTAGCTTAGTTTACTTTTTAGCAAACTTCGTATTATCATTGGTGTAATAACTTAGACTCTGGACACTCTTCTGGACAATTATCATATCGGGGTCTGTTTAGCCGAGCACCTGTGCTCGGGGGACCTCACCATAGTTTTTCGCTGATTTTGTTTTCTTCGTCTTTTTTTTTCTATTTGATTCTCACAGAATTTGGCCCCTAGACTTAGGAATTTCTCTGATTGTGACGTAAATAACTTAAGGCCTAATCCCTAACTACTTGCCTGCACCTATAGTTCGTAATTAGACCTGATTAAAAACCATTAATAAAAAGCTGACTTGATTGACTGAGAGGTCACGTGTCGTATACAGTACGTGCATGATCCGTTGTGGCGGACACCGATCGATATTTGAGACCGGACATCGACCTCTCTCTCTGATCAGTTAGCTACTGTTCTTCACGATTAGAAATTGCTCGTCTAAGGCCGATTTATTCTTACATCATTAAGATTAGTTTACATTTTAGTCTTTAAATTTATGCGTGGATCACCCTACATGTAGAGTGCTGGAGACATGTACACCTTTCTTTGCATGCATCATAGTGTTTGATCGCGCATCGGCTTTTTCGACTTCTCCCCCTATTTTTGGACTTCAAATAATCAGGAGATCGAAAAATTCGTTAGGCATTTTTTTGTTATTAAAAAATACCATAAAAAGTGAAAACCATAAAATTGGGTCTGCTAATTAAACTTGATTATAAAAGACACATCACCTAAACATTTGCTTTGGGAGAGTCATCCCCTCATTATTTGGTTTGCTTGCGTGAGAGAGTGACATGCACACTAGGCTAGAACCATACCTGAACTCTCGTTAGACTACTGGTCTTGGGGTTAGTCGCTCTCCAGTGAGGATCGCTCTGGTCTCCGGTAAAGCGAGCTGCGATATCCTTAACAGAACGAGTTGATCGGGTAGCCGGTAAACGGTCCGCAACTTGTACTGGCTGGGAAAGATCTAGCTTTTGGTTTGGGACAGTCTCTTGGGAGCATCGGGTCCCTACCAGCTCTCTTAATCGCTCTGCAAGAATGAATTTTGACCTAAATAAAATTGACAAGATAAACGACCGAACCTTCACGATCATCAGCTCAACATTGCGTAGGTGAAATTGGGGTTTGACTGCTGATCTTGTTTGTTTCCAGATCCCATCTGCATTTTCCCAGATCACGATGATGTGCCGGAGGTCCCTTAGGGCTCCTTTGACAACACCGCTCTCGAGCACTCAGACCCATTCATCTAGGAAGGTTCCGAGGAGCCTGGACTCTCTCTCCGAACCAGAGTTCACTTCCCTGTGTTCCCCCTCGACCACCCTTCTTCTAGTCCTGAGGCGCCCGAGCAGAGACCAACGCAACTATTGTTCATATGACAACACCTGAGTTCGGGACTTTTGCCTTTGCAGAGACCCGCGAGATGGCCATCAGTGACAGACGCGCCGATGAGCAGCCCCAGGGTTCGACGTATATTTTAGATCAGGGCACCATCAACAATACACTTCTAGCCTTCCTGGAGGCGATGCAGAGAAGACGATAGATGCAGAGCGAGACGTCCACCAGGAGTGTGACTTTGTGATCACTGATGATGAAACTGCTTGATCCGACACTGTTTCATGAGCCCTTCTCTCACCTTCAGATACTGCAGATTCACAGTTTCCAGGAGAGGAGAGTTCGGAGAGCACACTCTTGGTCGAGGACATTTTTGAGGCTGACGACTGTATTCAGGAAAGTAAGGTAGAGTATATATCGTGTGATTTTGATTCAGATCCCTCGGATTCAGACATAGATTGGGTAGAGTTTGACGATTTGTTACCTTGTCTGATTCCACAAAGCCAACAGCTAGGGTGGAGACCGTGCTAGCACCGAGTACATACACACCGGCAGGGACGTCTTCACCCGTTTTTCACGATCAGCGAGAGTTCTCATATTTAGATATGGTTGCCTTCACTCAGACCTTTTAGAGGCCAGATTTACCAGCTCCTAGTTGTCCTGAACTGGAGCCTTTGCCACAGTCGCTGAAGTATAGGTTCCTTGCGGGTGAACATGAGATGTACCCAGTTATTATTTCAACAGATTTGATCGGAGAGCAAGAATCTCGCTTGATGGAGATTCTTGAAAGGAAGCGCAAGGCAATCGAATGGAGTGTAGCTGATCTCCAGGGGATAAGTTCGACCTTGTGCTCCCACCATATCTATCTCGAAGAGGACGCTAAGCCAATGCGTGAGTTCCAACGACGACTGAACCTGAATCTTCGAAAGGTGGTAAGGAAAGAGATATCCAAATGGTGGAGTGCCGATTTTATCTACCCCATATCCGACTCCAAATGGATTAGTCCATTGCATGTGGTGCCCAAGAAGACGAGCATCACCATAGTTGTGAGTGAGTCTGGAGAGGAGATCGCTGCCCGGGTACCCACTTCTTGGAGGGTCTGTGTGGACTACAGATGACTGAATCAGGCCACCAAGAATGATCGTTTCTCGTTTCCTTTTATTGATCAGATTATAGAGAGGCTAGGTGGGAAAAGTCATTACTGCTTCCTTGACGGGTACTCCGGATACAATCAGGTGGCCATAGCGCCTGAAGACCAGGATAAAATGACATTCACCTGTCCGTTTGGGACGTATGCTTTCAGACAGATGCCCTTTGGTCTATGTAACGCCCCGACGACATTCCAAAGGTGCATGTTGTCCATCTTCTCAGACATGGTGGGTGAGTGCTTGGAGGTCTTCATGGATGATTTCTCGGTCTATGACGACAGGTTCGATGCTTGTCTTGATTGCCTAGATCGAGTGCTTCAGCGCTGCATAAAGGTCCATCTTGTTCTTTCTTGCAAGAAGGGTCACTTCATGGTGACTCAGGGGACGGTGCTTGGTCATATCATCTCCAACAGGGGCATGGAGGTTGATCCGTCCAAGGTGGATATCATCAGGAAACTCAATCCACCGTCCAACTTGCGGCAGTTGCGGTCTTTTGTGGGGCATGTCGGTTTCTACCGACATTTTATTCACGACATCAATAGGATTGTCCGACTGCTCATTGATCTGTTGATGAAGGACAGGGAGTTCATTGTAGATGATAAGTGTCTTTCATCGTTCGAGACTCTCAAAAACCTTGTTGTTAAGGCTCTTGTCATTCAGCCGCATGATTGGTCTCTCCCATTCGAGATCATGACGGATGCCTTCGATTTTGCCGTGGGGGCCGTGCTAGGATAGAGGAGGGAAGGATCATTGTTTTCCATTCACTACGCTAGAGGTACATTGGATGCCGCTCAGTGGAACTACTCACGCCTATACCCCTATCACTGTAAATACATATTATACAAACCCTATACATAATAAATAAAAATACAAAACCATAAAAATACACTAAAATCACATATTAATACAATATAATATACAATATACATTATTAAATCAGTTTTTGCAAAATAAAAATATTTTCTAATAATTCATTTGAAAACACAAAAATATAACAAACTTTAAAAATCATAAACAAAATAAAAAACGCCTTTAAAAATCCTACAAAAATTTTCCTTAGCTTATTTTACTATATTTTGCACATTAAACCAAAAACAAAAAAAATCAAACATTAAAATCAATAAAAAAATACAAAAGTCATAAAAAAACTTGTAAAAATCATAACTAATTCAATAAAAATCATCTAAAAATGCACAATATATCATTTTAAAGATAATTTCCTTAGTTCTCTAATAAAAACAAATAAATATATTTTCACCTTGTTTGATATCTTAAAAATAAAAAATATGTCACAGCTTATAATAAAAATTAAATTTTCCATATTAAAAATAAATCAAAATCTATAAAAAACTTCAAAACTCTTAAAAATCCATATAATCAGGAAATAAAATAAAAACATAAAATCATAAAATAAAAACCAAATAAAAATTATAAAATATTTTCTAAAATAAAAAATCATAAAACACTTAAAATTCATGAAAACAATATAAAATTCAGTAAAATTCAAATAAAGATCCAAAAAAATCTTTAAAAATAAAATAAAAATTAGGAAACCTTTTACCTTAGTTTGTCTATAGTTTAACCTTAGTTATCAACAATTTATCTCCATGAGTTCAACACTCCCATGCTTAACCGCTATACACTTAAGTTGAGGAGTATAAATAAAATTAAAAAGAAGATTAATTCAAAATTAATCTTTTCTGGCGAAACCCACCTAGTCGATACAGCGACCGTGAAATCGAATTTTTTCTCCTTTGCAGGAATAAAGAAGCTGACCGGGTGCGGTTTTTCACTCTCTCAGTTGTCGCCACCTCCTTTGAGCAATCGTCAACACCTCATTCGATCAACCGTCGATGCCTCCTTTGAGCAATCATTAACGCCCCATTCGTCGAGCAACCATTGACGCCCTCTCATCGTTAAATAGTTTCCTAGTCCATCTGGGATCGATTTCTCTTTTAATTTATTTTTTCTTGTTAGATTATGCCTTGTATTCTTGTTAGATTATGCCTTGTAGGATTAGGATATTCTAGTCAGAATGGTGCATGGATTTGTTGATTTGCTTAGTACTACAGGGTAGAGCGTCTTTCCTACAATATGTCTCCCTCATGAGGTATTTTTCTAATAGTGTAGACTTTCACAGGAGATTGCAACCAGGTAACATAAGTGTTCGTTTGAGAAGTGTTGGTATATATCAGGTTATTTGAGTTATCCATTAACCCCACAAGATCCTCAACCACAAATGAATGGATCAAAACTGTTACTCATCATGTAATATGGATCATGATAAGCAGACCGAGTTGGGTATCTAGTCATAGCGATGTGGCTGTGGCTAATGCCCACACATCGCTATGGATAATTTTTTTACGCAAAAATGTGGCAACATATGAAGGTGTCCGCCCACATTATACTTAAAAAAAAGGAAGAATACATGTGTTATCTTTTCGGAGCCAGGACTTGACGAGAGCCCCCGTATGTAAGATTACATCTTCAATATAAAAGCGATCGGAGCTAAAGATAACACCTTTTTTATATAGTGATCAAATTGCCCTAATTGCCGCAATCGGAAGTAGTAATTTCGCATTGGCTCGAAATCTTGAATTGATTTAATGAATCCCAGAAGTTCTCAGTATTGCTCGAACCTAACCAATTGATTCTTAGCGCCAGCCAAACTTTCGTTATCTTATCACAAGCAAGAAAATGGTGGTTAATAGATTACACACCGCTCTTGCAAACAGGAGACCTATCAATGCCGCCCTCAAAGATCCTTGATTTTTGATTTAATGAATATTATATATATGTAAGAGATATATATGAGCCATAAAATATCTCCACAAATAACTAACTTCAACATGAATAGTACATATCCGTATTGAATAATTGAAAATCAGGTTCTTGCGACGGTCTAAGAATTATCCTCACGGAGTGCAAGAATAAATTATCGTTGAGTGATGAATCTCGTATTCATCATGTTAATATCCATATATTAATCTCCTTACTTAAATAATTCAATAAAAATTACTGATAATTCCTTATTATTATTATTATCTTGTATATAAACTGTATATAATTAACCTATACTCTAACCCTATATATTTTATTTAATTACTAACCTCCTTTTTTATTTTCTATCTTATTAAAAATCCATAAAAATTAGATTAATTATTTGTCTATATTTGTTTTGACCTTTAAAATAAATTAAAAATACAAAAAAAACTGAAGACTAAAAGCGGTGTTTTTATCCCATTAAAAACATCTTTAAAAATACTTTTTTTTGTACAAATGACCTCGTTTGGCTTTTTGACCAACATAAAACTTGTATATCTCATCGAGATCTACAATTTTCATGTTTTGACTTTTTCCTAATTTTGCCTCTAACTATTTCTTTTAGATTTATCTTTATTTTTATGGTTTTTGGATTTTCTGATTGGGCCACGTGGCGCCCCCTGGGCCGCCCACGTGGCCCGCTTCCCCTTCTGCCACCCTCTTCTCTTCTGACCATCTAATCTCCTTCAGGCACCCACATTTCCACCACTCATAACTAGTTCCCTCTCCACCGTCTGATCAGGCCCCCTGATTTGAACCCATCCACCCACTCCCGCTCTCCACTCAACCGCTGGATCAGCCCCCATCCAACGATTCCCCTCGCTCCACGTCGCCCCCTTCATCCTAACCCTCAGATCATCCCCTCCATCTTCATCTCAGTCGTCTTTGGGCGCCCGCTCCTTCACCGTGATGATCCTCGATCACATCTACGCCATGCACCTGCGCCCCAATCAGGGCCGTTGGATCGCATGATCCAATGGTTCGTACTTCATCTCCTACTTCCAAACCTCCTTCCCCAGGCATTACACCTGCGTTTCCCTCTGCACCCTTCCTATTTTGGAAGGAGCGGGCGCCAAAAATATCTCAACTATTTTATTTATCACTTAAAAAATTTCAAATCAAAAAAACTTTTGTAAAGAAAGTGTTTTGATTTGGAATTTTCTAAGTGATTAATAAAATAGGTGATATTCAAAATGTGAAAAATGTGTAGAACCTCTTGATCCACTCTCCATTCTTCTCGACTTCATCTTCTCCTTGCTCCGTCTACGAGACGGTGCAAACAATCTTCTGAAGGCTCCAATGTCGACTCTCCACACACTTCGTTGACGTTCAGGATTTGCCCCTTGACATTCATTCGGACTTTGATGGACTAGAAGTCTTCCTTTATGGTATATTATTAGTGAATTTGGAGGACTAGAAGTCTTCCTTCGGCTTACTGTACAGGTGTGGTTAGGTGCCCGTTAGTACACATTTATAATCTTGCAAGTTGGCCCGTAATATCGACTGAGTACATGACGTTGCAGGAAACAAATATGTAAAAAAACTTCCAAGGTCATCATGAAATGAAAAAGCAGAATTTGAGATAAGGATTTATTTAGTACATGAAAACAAAAAGCGACACATATTGCACACGTCTAAGACATGTGACATACCCATCTAAGATAGTCTTTAACAGTTCTTATTAGTTTAACAGCGGAGGATACTATAGTTGGGAATGTTGGTAGTGAAGCGGAGGTATGCTCTGCTCGCTCCAGAAGTAGTTGTCAGGATCAACCATTGCTTTCACCACTGCCAGTCGCTCGAAGTTACCCTTGAAGTATTTCAGCCCCCAAACCTTAGCATCCTCGTATGTCCCCTTCCCCACTTCCTCGTTCCATCCTAGATCGAGATCCTTCACGTTGTAGTACGCGCATCGTGGATCCTTGGAGACGTAAGGAGTCATGTAGTCGTAGAATCTCCTCGCCCACTCGACATTCTTCTCGGCTTCCTTCTCGTCTTGTTTAGTCCATAAGGGGATGGAAAGGATCTTGTATAGGTTCCCCTTCCTGTGGGGGAAGGGTGTCATGGACTCTGGTATCTCATCCATCCGCGCGCCGAACGGCTCTAGAAAAATTCTATAATCTGTGACCTCACCCCCATGCAAGAGAAGCCATTGAAGGATCCCTTCGATATCCGTCTCCGAGATGGGCTCTTTCACGAAATCTAGCTTCGATTTTATGGAGGCGAGGAATCGGTTCCTCTTAACTAAGGCTTCCTCTGTCGTTTGGTTATGCAACTGCGCAAAGAAGACGATTGAGTCTATCAAACTCATCTCTTTACAATTCTCAAGCTTGAGACCGAGCTCAGGGAAGCTCTCTTTCATGATGACGAAGAGAGAGCTCCTGCTCCCGAGGTACACGCACTGGAATTGGATGAGGAGCTCGCCCGAGTCTTGCCCGGGAAGGAGTACGACGAAGAGGTGGAGATCTTCGACTGCGCTGGTGGCGAAATGCTGCCACTTGGTGATCAGCTTCACGGTGTTTTGATCCATCCTTTTCGTGAGGTTGAAGACCGTTACAATCGGCGGAACATCGACAAGGTTGATCTTGTAGGAGAGAATGATGCCGTAGCTGGCTCCTCCGCCTCCTCTTATCGCCCAGAACAAGTCCTCTCCCATCGACTCGCGATCCAACACCTGTTCACAAGTGATTATGTAATGCAAGATGAGCATGTATGCCACTGGATCATCAGGAATCAAGATCTCAATGCTAGGATGCTACATGTAGTGAGTTGGATATTATTAACTTGTAGCGTCTATACCTGACCCGACACATCCACGATTCGAGCGTCCACGATGTTGTCAGACGCGAGGCCGTACTTCCTGATCATGTACCCCGCTCCTCCCCCGCTCAGATGCCCGCCAATGCCAACGGTGGGCGTCTCTCCGGCGGGGAATCCCAGCACCGGACTATGCCTGTGTATCTCGTAGTACAATTCGCCTATCGTCGCGCCTGCCTCGACCCATGCCGTCTTCCCCTCGACGTCTACGTTGATGGATCGGAGGTTCGCTAGATCGATCATGACGAAGCGCACCTTTGGGTACAACGAGCGGTAGGAGAGCCCCTCGAAGTCGTGGCCGCCGCTCCTCACTCGCAGTCGCAGGCCGTGCCTCCTCCCGCACATGACCGAGGCTGCCGCGTGGGACTCGTGCGTGGGGCTGACGATGAGGGCCGGCGGCGACCCTGTGCCGATGAACCGGCTGTTTTGGATGGCGGAGAGGAGGGTGGCATTGAAGCACGGATCATTCGGGGTGAGGATGAGTTGGGATGTGTTGGGGATATGATCTGTGAAGCATTGGACGAAGGCTTCTATCTGATCCGTGGAACCAACCACAACGTGTGGGCAATATGATAACAACGTGAGGATCAAAAGGGAGACGATGAGGAACTTGAAGGAGAGAGTTGACGCCATTATTATCTTTTGCTGTAGCGCTCTTCGTGTATTGAGAGAGGGGATATGCAGCCTATTTATACAGAAATATGTGTTTGTTTTATAGTTGGGTCCCTCTAATTTTATGCAGTATCTGTTACGCCTCTCTCTTTTTTTGCAATATCATTTGTGTCCCTATCTTATTGATCAATTAACAGTTGGGCCCCTCAATTAGTTTCTGTCAATTCACTTCCGGAACGGACGTTATCTCAAGGGTAAGAGTAGAATTGGAAAGAAAAAAAATAAGGGTACAAGCGTATTTTTTTTGAAAATTGTAGTAGAGAAATTTTACTAAGCCATGCTTTGGACTATCTCACCAGCGGCTGAGACTAACGAGAGTAACAAAAGGACACATGATAAAAGTGGAAGTGGCATAACTAACATTGCATTGTATAAAAAGGGCACAGCTCAAAGAAATCCAAACGTGTTCGTATTTGCCATGAATAGGATGCAAAGGGGATCCTCTGTTGTTGCCGCTTAACGCAGTGGATCCGCCGAATGGGGAATGAATGACTCCGGGATGCGTACCGACCATCCTCAACCCCTATGAAGGTCATCCGATCCTCATCCTACTGATCCCCTGCATTACAGAAAGGCTACTACAATAGAGAACAAGAACGTTGAATAAGTAAATGTATGACAGTTGTGCCCTTCTGAGATATTCCAATATCAATTATACCCCTCCCTTTTTTGGAATATCAGTTGTGCCCCCGACTTCATGTCGTTCTATTACTTGTGCCCTTTCGTTACTTTAACAGTCAATAATTTGAACTTAACCACTATTTTATTCAAACCATGGTGCAGTTAAGAGGGGCATTATTGTCCAATCCCTTCCTCCATTCCCAAACCTTTTTCTCCGCCTAATACCTCCGCCCTGATCTCCTCCTCCTATGCTAAAAGTAGGAATGCAATAGGTCTTGGAAACATGCAACGTGTATTATGCCGAATTCATCTAGATACAGAAGGAGGAATTCGATCGGAGGAAGTTTTGTCTAGATGAGGCTTATGACTTCCCTTGTCTTCCCCGGTTCAGGAAACGAGAGCTTGGCGGTAAAGGCGAAAAACCCGATTGGTGTAGATGTAGAAGAAGAAGGTGGTAGGGCGATGCTAGGGCCAACACATGGGGTGGGGTTTGGGTCCTTAGGGTGCTCCTTTGCTATTGCGTTTGATGCTTCTGGAGATCTGGAGGAAGAAGATTGCAAAGGCTAAACTCGAGGCTCCTTCCACGAAAAAAGAACTGAGCTGTTGTATGTCGTGGCACTCCTCTGTTGTTTGATTCTTGTTGTTACATCATCGAGGATCCACTGATGGGGAGACAATCGATGGAGAACTCAAGCTCTTAGGGCAGAAAAGGGGGAGAGGCCGGGGCGGAGGGGGGGAGGAGGCTGGGGGAGGGGGAGGGAGAGGAGGAGGTTAAGGATGGAGGAGAGGATGGGGAGGGGGAGGAGGAAGCTGGGGGACTAAACTCAATGTGCAAGACCAGAAATAGCAGCTTCCAACTTCACATCTCTTCGCCCAATAAAAGCTACAGTTAGTATCCGTTGCAAGATCATGTCAATGGTATGAAACCATCCTGAAAATCATGATCTGCTCCTTCTATTTCTACTGTCGTCTTTCCAGTTCTCCCACAATTTTTCCACAACATCTTTCATTTATGGCCGATCAGCACGAGTGAGTGCAGCACACTGAAATGCCAGATCGAACTGTTTTGATACTATTTCC
Source organism: Ottelia alismoides (assembly GCA_037367405.1). NCBI lineage: Eukaryota > Viridiplantae > Streptophyta > Magnoliopsida > Alismatales > Hydrocharitaceae > Ottelia > Ottelia alismoides. The sequence goes on from JAZKJV010009806.1 coordinate 366,243, forward strand.
TTATCCACCACTTCCTCAAGCTCGGTGTCCAAGATTTCCATCATATGTCATTGATCATATTTCTTGAAGGAGGAAGCAGGGTGCGGAGGATGGGGATGAGGCTGGGGGCGATGGAGGGGTAGGAGGATGAGGAGGCCGGAGGTGGAGTATAAGGGGTAAGGAGGAGAAGGGGGATGGGGAGGAAAGACCTATAAGACTTTCTTTTTTAATTTAATTCACCTTGTATCCTCAAAGTTAACGTCCATTTTTATTGGGATGAGGACAACTAATCCAAATGGCACAAGTGATAGAATTAGGGCTGCTAACTGAATTGAATCATTCGAATTCGATTAGGATTTGTTCGATAAAAATTTGAAAAAAGTTCGATTCGAAACTAAATGAACTGAATTTAAATTTAACTTGAGGATTCGATTCCCAAATGAATCGAATCTGAATTCTCCTAAATTCGTTCGATAATAATTCGATTCGATTCGATATTTTATATCTATACATATATATATGTAACAATGTATTTATATATACATAGTACATACATATACATGCATATAATACATATATATTTAAATATATATATGTAACAACCACTCTGGGTTGATTAGGATCTTTTCTGAATATTCTTGTGTAAATAATTATAGCATAATTACATCAAAAGGTTGACATGCATTTATTCAAATTCATTTGTAAGTAAATATATGTAGAAAAGAGTATATGAATATATATTAAAAAGCTACTACATTTCATTTACATTGAAAGATTTAGCATTTGCATTATCACTAAGTATAACATGTGCATGCAACTAAAGATACTGTCAAACCAACTTACTACATTTATTAAGTGGTTAATTTTAAGCTTATAATCATATCTAGGTCCATTGATATGATTTATCATGTTCACCCTTCACCGCTATGATTTCTGCACTCATAGTATCACGTTATACCGTGATTTGTCAATGCATGACGTGTATATGCAACATTGGGCCCTCTAATGATATCCAATCTCATTCCTTTCCTCTTTATAATTAAGTTCAAGTGATTTTACTGCAAAATATTATGAGTCAGAAATGTTGGTCCTTCATGCATTGGTTATACAAAACATCTAAATTTATGTCTTTACTTATTATTTTAGCCTAGTGACAATAGCTTAGGTATGACTTACTTTGTATAAGTACACTAATCGTTCTTAGTTCAGAAATTTTGAGGCATTAAGAGTATACAAAGAACTTTAAGCCATACCAAATCCAATATGTATATATGTATGTATGTATAATCCTATTAGTTAAAGACTAAATATCAAACATAAAAAAGAGTAAAAAAATTATCTTGAAATCTAATAGGAAAGATCGATGCTGATTGTTATTATAAATCCTCACCTACACATTTATTTCATGTTCCCACATTCCTTACAATGCCTTTTCATTCTCCCTTTCCCTGTCTACCAAAGACCCTAAATACCAACAATAGATTATGGTGGCCTTTCTCCTAGCATGTGAAAATGATGATTTAGTTACTTCACATTCTTCCTTAACATTTGTCGTGATTCGAAATTTATCAAGATATACCCCCTTTGCTTTTTTGTTGTTTTAATTCTTAGCATGGAAATCCATGATGATTATCATTGTCAAGGTGATATTTATCATCACATAAGTAATATACAAGTTCTTCTCACCATAACGTAAGTTGTTCCATTGTATATAAAAAATTTATATATTTCATTTTCATGGTTCGGTTTTTTATAATGAAGATCTTCACGCTTCATGAAGAGGTGTTATCTTGCTACATTATTTTTTTACTATTCTTATTATTCAAATAATAGTATTAAATTGTATCAACTTTCTATATAAGTTTGATCTTGTCTTGTTTTAACATGCAATGATAATTATACAACTTTTTCGCCAATTATATTATATTTCTTTGATAGGCTCATATATATATTGTATTTATACATTTCTTCATCATTTAAAAAAGATATATTTAGATTGTAAAAAACATAATAATTATAAAAATTATGCACTTTTGTCCACTATGTTGTGTTTGGTTTGATATTTTCCTTGATTTTATAGTTTTTTCAACTTAACTTAATCATGTACTTTCAAAATTAGATTTATATAATAAAATATTTATATTATACTATTCTTCATATAATATTATTTATATAATCTTTAACACATCAATTAACATTTTAAATTCAAAATAAAATGAATCGAATTGAATATTCGAAACTTCAAATGAATTGAATATGAATTTAAGTTAGTAGATTCGTTTGAAATTCGATTCGAGTTCGGATTCGAACTTTTATAATGAATTGAATTAGAATCCTTATAGATTCGAAGGTATTCGATTCGATTAGCACCCTTAGATAGAATGTCAAAAGTCAGAGACACAACTAATATATTTCAAAAAAATGAAAAGTATAACTGATATTGGAATATCTCAAAAGGGTATAACCGATAAAAATCATATTCTTTTCATTTTTTTTGACAATAATATGAATTAATCATGAATTACACGAAAGGGAGATACTCCGATACCAAAGTGTAAGCCTTGGGATGAAGTATCTCTCTCATCCCATATTTATCCTTTTTTATATAAGTTTGACTTTTCCACTAACTGTTCATTTTCATGACAACATACACATGCATTCCTTTCAAATCAATGTCCCAACTACTTTTCCGTCTACTCTCTCCTTCCCAACTACTCTTTCGTCTACTTTTCTGAAATAATAAAGGGTTGTTATCACACTTGTGTCCTTAACTTCTGTAATATCAATCATGCCTTTCACTTTTTTTAATATCAACTGTAATTCTCTTTTTTGTAATATTAATTGTGCCCTTTTATTCTAACAAAATTCATAGTTTGGCCCTTTTGTAATATCAATTATGCCTCTACTTTACCTTGTAGATAGAGACGTAGAAGATACTGCAAAAAGGGGACATAACTGATGTTAAGAAATTAAGAAGGGTACAAGTGATACAAATCGAATAGTAAATTGCTATTTTTCTTAAACCACTTGTTTGCATTCAAGAAATGACAAAGCTAATCCAACGCAAAGGAATATCTTAGAAATCATCATTATACAACGTGCATTATTGTCTTATATACGTCTACTAATCTTATCATATATTAAGCATCCCAGACCAAGCATTACAACTGACATTGTAATTACACTGCCTATGTATATTTTATGATTTTTATTGTTTATTTTCTTCTTAACTTATGCAATATCAGTTTATGCACATCATTTTTTTGCAATTTTGTTGTACCCAACCTTCTTACATTATTCATAGTTTTTCCTTCCGTTACAGTAAAGTGGAGACATAACTGATATTATAAAACGACAGAAGTGTGAATTTTGTAAGAATGTTGGAGCACAAGTGATACTACAAAAGGATAAGGGTATTTTATGCTACTTTTTGCAAATCTTTGATGCGGTTGCCTTCCGAGGAGAGGCTAAAGGTGCAAGTTGGTATTGGGGGACATGCTTTTGATTGTCCCCAATTTACCAGTCGTTGGGCGATGTTCATACGAACGCATGTCCTCATGTACATTAAAGACTGACGTAGTGTGCATCAAAAGAGGAAAAATCGGATTTTACGTCAACTTGAGGGTTAGTATGACTAATTTCTTTATTTATATAATTGAACTATTTTTAACGTTTCATTTTTTGATTTTATAAAGCAATATTTTGGATGACTATCCCTTAATTTGTGCTGGAATCCTCTCTCGTGCAGCAAAGATACACAGAGACTGGAGAGATAGATGTAGACATGTGAGTTTGTCTTTAAAATTTTTATTATTTAAAAATTGTAATAATTTTTCTTTATAATAATTTTCATATATTTTCCTCAGCCCAATCTCTCGAGGAAGCATGCCAACTTAATCAAGAATCCATTCCTTCAGAGGATTGTATTGAAGCTTGTAACTACTAGACGTCTGAAGTTTTTAAGGTAACCTATATTATATATTTATAAGTATATAAAATGTATAAATTACTAATATATTTAAAATATCTTTTATAGGTGATTTCGTTTAAAAATAAGCCGAATAGAGACAAAAAACCTGATGCGACGCATGAACAAGGAAGAAGGAGTACTGATCAGATGAAGCTCGATTAGGTAATCCCTTTATATCATATGTTCTTCACATTTAATTTAAAAAATTATAACTAACTTTTTTAAATGTTGTTCCCGATAGAGTACATACCTTCAAACTCTTGAAGAAGATGAGTGGCGTCGACAGTTTTCGTATGTGGTGTCACGGGAGCTATGAAAAACATACGTAAATTTATAAATATATTTCTTTAACATGTATCCTTTGTTAAATATTTTGTTAACTATCTTTCTTAACTTGAAAATATTAGAGATGACTCAACGGTTGTAGCGGACGCAACCATTAGATCGTAGTGGTGCGCTGACCTCTCCTATAACTTCTGATTAGGCATTCTTATATCACTACAACAAAATTGAGTTATAATGTATTTTTTCAAAATCCGTCACTAAATTTGCCGTTGTTAAATATATAACGACGATATTATTTGTTGTGAAATGATTTTTCATAGTCGAAATTAGCGACGAATATGATATATGTCGTTATATCATTAGCAATGGTCCACATAACGACGCTTATCCGTTGCTATTTCTAAAAGTTCTTATTAATCGTCGCTAAATTTTGAACTTCTCTCGCCCTACGGCAAATCTAGGGTATCATGCTGAAAGCTTCTCTTCATATGACTACGATTGGGGACAATGAGATGCATGATAATGTCAGCTGCGAAGTCAGTTTTGGGCTTTTTTTAGTGAGGAGATTCGGGTAACCCTTTTATTTCATCGAATCTTTTGAAAATTCACAAAGTTACCCTTCTTAAACGTCGATAATTGATTGATATGAACCTTTGTAATTTGACGATTGACCATGGTTATATGAGGCCATTCACCCTTGGAAGGATTGGTCGACTGCCTATGTTTGTGATGAATCTCATATTCATCTACTTTATTTACGTATATCGAGCTTAATTCCTAATCTAAGCACACCTAAAAACTAAGTCTATAATACCTTTTTATACTTTACACCGGCATTTTGAAGTAGAAAAAAACATAATTAGCAGATTCATTTTCATGACATAGACATACATGCCTTTTTATTCACACCAATAGTCTTGACTTTTAAGTCTTCTCTCATCCTTTTATGGAAACACAGTAAATAAAGTTTTTTTTTTCAAAACTACTCATTTTCACAACAACAAAACTACAGATGCATAGGAATATCTTAGACATCGTTCTTTGAACTTTAGAAGTTATAACATGTAAGATAATCGCTAGTTTTATAGGTTTATAAACGAAAGGATATGACATGCCTTTGAGATAAAACCTTTGAGATAAAATCTTTTCCTTTCAAATTAGTTAAAAAAATCTCTTTTAGATAATTAAAATAAAACTTTTGTTTTTAGATAGTTACGTTTTTTTCTTCACTAATTGTTTTAGCTTGCTCCACAACTTTCATCTCAATTATACAAATATTCATTGTTTGTTGTACATATTCCATAAGAAAGACACTTATGCTGGTTAATGTGATTCTAACTATCTTTTGCTAGTATTGATCTTCAATTCGACATTGGAATCTCTATAAACTTTTTATATGACCACTTTTGAAATTTAAAATATTTTAGTTCTTTAGTGTAGACCAGAGAGATCTTATCCGAGGAAAGCTTAAGATTTATTTTTACATATTAGGCTCCCTGTTTAACATTTCCACATCTAATATATTGATGATTTTTGTATGAAATAATAATAGACTAGTGTGCAGCCAGTGCGTTGCACGGGCATTTTGGCAACTTCTCTGACTTGCTCTCCTAATCTCTGACTTGCGCTCCTAATATTGTGAGATGTGCTTCTCCTTTATTCTTACAAAACTCTGAGTAGTGTCGTTACGCTAATGTAATATAGGGGCACATGTGTAACAACAAAAAGACTCAAAACACTAAATTTTGTAAAGATAAAGGGGTGTAAGCAAGGGCATAAATGTTACTATAAAAATGCAAAAGGGCACAAGCAAAAAATATATACAAAAATAACATAATTATAGACATTCAGTAAACAAAATGGGTTTAGAGTGATGTTTTTGTAAAATGCTTCACTATATCACCCGTTGTTAAATATATAACGATGATATTATTTCTTGTGAAGTTCATTTTGTACTTAAAATTAACAACGAATGTCATACTAATTCCTATATCATTGCGACTATACAATAACATGGCTTATCCGCTATTGTTGTTTTTCGAAAAAAATTAATTGTCATTAAATTTTAAACCAAAAAATGAGCAAGGATTAACTAAAATTTTGAAAAATATCAACAAAAAAGCATTGATATATGCTTCACCACAAATGGGATATGACATTTGTCACTGATTTTAAGCACAACAATAATTTTGCAATAAATAATATCATCGTTATATATTTAACAACAAATGGCATAATGATACTTTCTTAGAAAAATGTCACTATAGATTCATTTTGTTTTAATGATATTGTGGTAGTTAGTTTTTAAAAAATTTACATAACTATGCAAATAGTTTTAGTGATTTTTATACATATAATATATATAAGCTTGATATTAATTATTAAATGATATGCTAAATTACCATTTTCTTTTTTTTGTTTACATTATAAATTTTTAAAATGTAATCAAATCATAATTTAAAGTTATTTATTGAGGGATACCACGTTAAATTACCTATTATAATATATTTTTAAATAACCTAACTTGGATTCTAGTACCACGGATGAATTACTCAGGCAGTGAATAAATTTGTCAGTACATCTTTCACAGATTATTTCTAACAACAAATATTATTGGTTGTTTGATTGTTTAAATTTGCAATATGTGTCAACTGTTAATTATCAAAGCATCATACCACCTTAATCTCTCGAACTAACCCCAAATGACAAAAGCATAGTGTCAACTGATGCGTTGACTGATCTAACTAACCAGACATGGTTTAAAAACACCTCAAAAATAAAAAAATCAGTGATTTCATCACTATTGAGTAAATCATGGCTTCCAAAAGATAACGGTTTAACGATCATTGAGGTAATCACATAAGGATCCATGTTTGTAGTTAGGCTTCCACATTCGAAGTATCCTATAACATGCTAAACATGTGTAAACAAATAAACCTTTTTCACATCTATAACTATTACTAATAGTGGGTTTTCCCACATCCTCTCCCTTCTACCGGCACGTGTCACTCCCTTATCTTTCCTCTTCCCCTTTCTCTCTCTCTCTCTCTCTCTCTCTCTCTCTCTCTCTCTCTCTCTCCTTTCCCTCTCCCTTCGTTGAGTTTTTTCCCATTCAGGGCATGGGACCCTTCCAAATGCCCGGTCAGGGCATGTCAGAAAAAGTTTTCCCAATCAGGGCATGATTCGGCGAACGGTTCGCCGATCAGCGAACCGTTTGCCGATCAACACTATTCCGGAAAACTTTTCAATTTTATATTATAAAAAATAATATATAAAAATATTTGGAATTCCCAATCGGCAAATGGTTTGCCGATTGGGAATTCCAAATATTTTTATATATTATTTTTTATAATATAAAATTGAAAAGTTTTCCAGAATAATATTAAATATTATTTTTACTGTACGATTGGCAAGTGGTTCGCCGATCGGCGAACCGTTCGCCGAATCATGCCCTGACTGGGAAAACTTTTTCTGACATGCCCTGACCAGGCATTTGGAAGGGCCCCATGCCCTCAATGGGAAAAACTCCCCTTCGTTACTCTCTCTCCTCTCTCCATCCAAACACATCCACTTCCCTCTTTCTCTTTTCACTATCCCTCCCTGTATTCTCTCGCCCTACTCATGTCTCTTTTATTTCTCTCTCTCCCCACTCACTCTCTCTATATATATTCTCTCACTCCCTCCATTTCTCCCCATCCATCAATTCACCTTTTATATCTAAAAAATTACATCTTTCTAAATTAAAAAATATCAATATTAACTAAATAAAGGTCAAAGTATATATTATTCATATATTTTATAAAAATTTGAAATATATATTAGAAATTTATTTCAAAAGTACTATTTTACTTTTAAATCTACCATTTTGGGGAAAAATAAATACAATTTTTTAAAATTATCATTGATATCATTCATATGTAATAATATTTAAGTGGTATATTTTTTATATGAAATTAATTCTTCAGAATAAACTAATTTTGAATATTCTATTGCATGAATATTATTCTTTATAACATATTATTAGCTCCTGATTAATATATTATAATGAGTTCTGCATTATCTATAATACATAATTAGTTTATTAAAATACCTCTAAAAATTCCAAAAAAATTCCATGTTGTCTATTTTATCATATTTTAGTGTCAGTCCAAAAATCACTAAAAATCTCAAAAGAAAAACCTTAAAAATTTTAAAACACTCGAAAACTTCAAAAAAATATATAAAATTGAAGAAAACTCCAAAAATTACAAACTCACTTCCTGTTTACTCTATATTTTATTACTTTATTTGAAAAATAGTTTGAAAATATTTTGTGGCTGTTTGTTATTTTAATCTCCATTTTACTCACAGCCAGTGCCTTCTTCACTGTTTTCCCTTATTTCAGCATTTAAAAATATCAAAAACACCTTGAAAAATACCCAAAAATCACAAAAATAGTAGAAAATCTTGAAAATATCAAAAACATTTTATTTCTGAATTTTTGGTTATTTTTGCACATTTTTATAAATACTTTATCTTCTCTTTTATTACATTGTCCTTATTTTCCAATATTTAAAAAGAAAAAATATAAAATATAAATTATAAAAATCAGAAAATTAAAAAAATCAAAATACAAAATTAAAAAAAACTAAAATTAAAAACCCACAAAAACCCTTGCTTGTTTGCTTAGTGTAGACACTTCACTCACATTCACTTGTGCACAATTATTTGAATTATCCTGTTTGCTCCCTGTGTTCGAACTCTCTGCATACTTGTCCCTATACACCATTCGTGCAGAGTTAAAAATAAATTTTAACTCCACATTTATTTCTAATTATTGATCTTTAGTATGGGTTAATTGTTGATTTTAGTCCAGATTTAGTGTGGTCAACACACCGACTGAGTTCACGCTTTGTGTTGAACTTAAGACCACCTAATTTTGGCTAAATCAAATGGCGTCGTTGCTGGGGAGCAACAGCGAGTAGTTCATATTTTGTTTGCTTGTGTTTGTTTGTCTACTATTGCTTTATTTTCTATCTCTTGCATTTTTGATATATCTTGTTGAGCTGTTCTGACCACTTTTCTCTTGTTTTCTTGCGAGGGACCGCAGAGCAAGGCGGATCACTTAGGTGACCCGGAGCATCCTTGGGAAGCGGAGCCGGCTATTCTTTAGCCAAGCCGGCAGGAGAGAGCAGGAGGATTGAGAGAGTGATTAGTTTAGCTTGCATTTTATTTTTGTGAGAGAGTGCTTGTAATAATACAGGTACTCGGACACTTGGACTCTTGATACACTACCGGGCCTAATTTTCGGGTGTTTGTTCACCCGGGGGCTCACCGCGATTTTTATCGCGTTTTCTCGCTTGTCATTTTCCGGATTTGTTTTCCTTTTCATTTCTTTTGTGGATTGAGCCCTTAGTTGTAGGCTTGCTTGATTCGATTAGAATAGGTCCAAACACAATAATCACCTTTGCATGCTCCTATAGATCGTATTTGGACTTAGACTAATTAAATAGTTGACCATTTGCTTTCGATCCGCGCGCCGCGAGCTCACCCCACACAAGCGCTTTCTCCTAACTCAAATGTGTTGAGCAGAGGAGGGGTGAGCCTAGACCGGACACTAGGATTGAGGGTTAGTGGTTAGCTTGTGTTCTTCACACTAGCAGTTGCCTACTCTAGGACGATTTCCGTTTTGCATATCGCCATGTAGCTTAGGTTTACAAATTCTGCTTTGCATCCCGCATGGAGAGAGCTAGGATTCGCTGTAAGTCTTCTCACTTTGCATCCATCATCTAGGCACAAAGGTGAGATTTCCACCTTGGTGTCGACTTGCACGGCTTTTCCGACTCTATTCTCCCTCTGTTTTTGGAACAAAGTAGGACAAAGAAAATACAAAAATTGTTAGGCGCTTGTTTGAATTCACTCAAAAGAAGAGATAACACCAAAAAAATTAAAAAAGGGACTGCTAAGAAAACCTTGACCAAAAATAAAATTGGTAATTGGATTCATTGCTTGGGGAGAGTAACACCCTCACTTGTATTCAGGTTGTATGGGAAGGTCTCCTTCCAAGTGAGGTGAGCGCTTCGTAAGGATTAGAGCCAAAAACCCAACTTGTGGCTGCCTTGTGTATCGCCTGGATTTCCGAAGTATTGGCGCTACTATCGTATGTAGTCAAGTAGGGCTTGGTCGCCATTGGTGACTCACTATTGTGTGAGCATCGACCTTGTCCGAAGTACCGAGCTTAGGCCACGCCTTCACGGGTGTGTCTGTCTCACCGGCTGCATCCGAGTAGGATCTTGCACGCTCACGGGTGATTCCGTTGCGAGCGAGGTCTGAAGTATCGGTTTCACCTATCGGCTTCCTCCCTCTATTTCTTTGGCTGAGTAGGGATCCAGGAAGGGTTACAAGGACCTTAAAAAGCGCAAGTTACAGGTTACACAGGAGGAGGACAAGTACGGGAACACTTTTCCGGCAGTACTCTCTCTCCTTTAGGCGTAGCACTCTAAGGACTCGTGAAAAGACTACTTCATGAATCAAGCTAAAATTGACAAGATAAAAGCCTAACCTTCACGGCTCCATATGTTGAGTTGGTGAACTCACCCCTGCTTTGTGTTTGATTGCTAGATTTATTTAGGTCAAGATCAAAAACACCGCACAATTTTGTTGCATCTCATTTCACTCTTCTTCTTCTGCATTCCCTCTGCTCTTCCCAATAATCAAGATGATGGGACGGAGATCTCTTAGGCCGACCTTGTCGGCACCGCTATCCAGCACTCCTCCTTATTCATCTAGGACTACCTCGGAGAGTCCGCTCTCCGAGCCTGAGTTTACATCCACCCTGTTCCCCCTCGACCACCCTTCCCATTCTCCTTCTCTCAGTCCAATAGTTTCAGAATTCAGTGCATCACAGAGTTCAGATCATTCAACAGCACCTAAGATGGCCTCTTTTGCTTTTTCAGAGAATCCAGTGATGGCAGACAGAGGCGAGCACCCAGATGACCATGATCATCCTCCGTTCATATTTGATCAGGCGGCCATCAACAATTCCTTGTTAGTGTCCCTGGAGAATATGCAGAGACAGATCCGTGACCAGGGTACCTTCATGGGTGATATGATGAGAGAGATAGCGCAAATGAGAGAAAACCGAGCTGGAGGAGGAGGCGATGGAGGTAGAGGAGGAGGAGGAGGACCCGATGCAGGAGGAGGCGATCCCGACGCTGAGAGACCGCCACAGACCATCATGAGGGAATTGCACAACCCAGCTGCATCCCTCACTCATCGGTGGATCAGACTCCCGCCAATCCATGGAGACTTCGAGTTGCGGCCCCATACCATTCAGCTCCTACCCAAGTTCCATGGGTTGCCGACCGAAGAGCCACAACTCCACCTCCAAGAGTTTGAGATGATATACAGCACCATCTATGATCGGTTGATGACCGAGGACACAATCAAGATGATCGCCTTCCCATTCTCATTGGTTGACAGAGCCGCATACTGGCTCAAACACCTTGGGCGATTCATCGATACATGGGCAGATCTCCGGACCGCATACCTGAAGAAATACTATCCTCTCGGCCGGACCAATGCATCTAGGGCAATGATCAGTAACTTCGTCATGATCCCAAATGAGCAGTTTCATGAAGCTTGGGATCGCTTTCGAGAGCTCATCGACCGGTGTCCACATCACGATATCTCCAAGCCCAACTTGGTGCAAAGTTTCTTCTGTGGGCTGACACCGGAGCTGCAGGGGCTAGTGAACGCCTCTTGCGGTGGATCATATTTTTCCAAGGGTGAAGACGACGTCTGGGCCATTTACGAGGGCATGGCAGAAAACTCAACCGTGATGGCCCAAGCCCAAGTCTACACACAGCAGAAGCCCCCGCAAGGAGCGGGATCATTCCAGAGGATCACCCGCATCGATGCCGGTCCCAATACAGTGTCAGCTGCCGCAGCCCAAGCTGAATCAGTCGCAGCCGACATGGGCATAATCAGTGAGAAGCTGGACCGCCTCGAGATCCTCGAGAAGAAGCAGATGTAAGGCATGGCCCAGATGGACCAAATTGCCAAGACCATGAGTGATCTGAAGACACGGATCTTGTGTGTCCAGGAGGCACAAACTCATTCCCAACAGCCTCCCAGATCACGTGCTGATCCGAGCAGTAGCAATGCCAACCAACCCTCTACCTCGTATCGTCAAGTCAACCATATCCAGGCAGAGCCGGTTCCCTTGCTACAGTACTACCCAACGCAACCGCCATCTACGGACACGCAGATGGTGGTGTATCATCCGGAGCAGCCACTGGAAGTTCTTCCTCCACCCTCCTTTGAGCAGGAACCATTGATGGAAGTCAATGGGATTTGGTACGACCGGTACCCTCAGCCCGAGATTCGTCGTGATCACCCCGGATTCCGTTGGGGCAACGGTGGCTCCTCATCCCAACCGCAGAATCCTGCCCAAGGACATCAGAATAGCCAGCCACACCAGCAGCAACAGCCCCAGTATGCCCATCAGTAGCAGTATCAGAGTGGTCCTCTTCCCACCTATCAGGGACAGCAGTGGAGGCAGCGACAACAGCCTCAGCAATCTTATGCCTAACCGACCCAAAACTATCTGTACCAGCAACATCACCAGCAGCAGCAACCCCATTTCGAGTAGGGACAACCATCCGGTTCTCAGGGTCCCACCTTTGAGAACCCAGCTCTTGATGATCTTGCCCGCTTGCTCTCCGAACAACGAGCATCTTTCAGGCAAGAAATGGATGAATTCCGGCAGGAGATGAGGGACATAATAAAAGGCAAAGCCGCCATACCCGCTCAAATTGACCCTAACCCGAACAATCTGAAAAGGAAGTCTGAGCAGGTAGAGTTTACAGAGGACACCTCTCCTAGTGACTATTTGAGTGATATGTCTTATTCTTTCTATGATGTTGATTTTGTGACTACTAGGAGCGGTAGGATGCCCGCAGGCGGCGCCTCTTCTGAGCCAGATGCAGAACAAGGAGCGCCAGAGGAGCAGAGTAGCGGTGCTGATGCTGCTAATGATGATGTTGAAGACGGTGGAGCTGAGGCCACCAATGATGGAGATCCGAATGACGGTGCTGATGTCGTCGTGAGACATGATGCAGACGGTGGTGCTGATGCCACCCTTTTGGACGTTGAGCTAGAGCGCGGTGCTGATGCCACAGAGACAGGTGCTGGGGGTGGTACTGAGGCCACCACTTCTACTTTTGTTGAGCCTCCATCTGTGATGTTCCCACATTTTGTACATATGGACTGTGGAAACAAAAAGAAAAACAAAAATATGAATAAAGGAAAGGTTTATGTTCACATTGCGGATCTATATGTGTTGAATGATGATTATTGTATGGATTCTCCTCCTTCACATGCACAGGGACCGATTCCTAGTCCTCCATCTGTGGAGGCCCCTACCATCCCCTTCTCTGAGGCACTTCGCCGAGCGAAGGGGAATAAACGAGAAAATCCCAAAAAAGAGCAACAGGTAGAGTTCGGCAATCAGATGATAGACAGATTCCATATTCAGCTGACTCTACAAGAAGCACTTGAGCACATCCCCCTCTTCAAGAACCTGAAAGAGAAGACTACCATCTGCATGAAGAGGAGGAACCACATAGATCAGATCCGTGTGCTCACTCATTCTACTTGCTGCACCATCCAGAACAAGCTGCCAGCCAAGCGACCAGACGCAGGAGCTCCCTATGTCAGATGCGAGATTCAGGAGCAGCAGTTTGATCGTACTCTATTAGACAGCGGCTCTTCAATTAACCTTCTTCCGGCAGCCTTGCTCGACCAATTCGAGTTTGGTCCTCTTCTTAGGAGCAGGACAGTCCTTCAGTTTGCTGATAGGTTGACTAAGAGGCCGAAGGGGTTGTTGAAAGACGTGGTCGTTACCATTCAGGGCCTGAAATTGCCCGTGGACTTCGTTGTGTTGGACATGGAGATCCCTGAGTTGGTAACTGGTGCCCCCATCATTCTCGGACGTCCATTCTTGACCACAGCCAAGGCGGTGATCGACCATGATAGTGGGAAGGTATGTTTCCGCGTAGAGGGCAAAACCATACAAATAGAGACGATCGAAGAAACCAGAGCTAGAGAGTTAGAATGCTCGGAGCAGTCAAGCGAAGCCGTGCAGATGACAGAGGAAGAGTTAGACATCCACCAGGTTTGTGATTTTGAGATGACTGATGATGAATCCAACTGGATAGATCCTGTAGCACCGACTCTCGCCTTGCCTACAAATTCATTATATCTCAAGATCATGGCAGTCGAGAGCCGGGAAAGCACACCCCTGGATGAGGATACATCTGAAGCTGACAGTGTTGTGATGAGTGGTGCTGATGAGTTTCAATCATGTTCATCTTCTTCTGATCCCTCAGATTCAGACATTTACTAGATTGAGTTTGATGATTATTTGCTTTGTCTGATTCCTTCTGAGCCGACAACCATGACAGAGCGCGAGCCAGTGCAGTTCATTGATGATTTAGCAGGCCGCCCATCGTCAGAAATTCATGCAGAGCGAGAGTTCTCACATGCAGACCTGGTCGCCTTCACACAGACATATCAGAAGCTAGATCTGCCACCTCCCAGTTGTCCAGAACTGAAGCCTCTACCGCAGTCATTGAAGTACAGATTCCTTGCGGGTGAGCCAGATATGCACCCAGTCATTATCTCAGCAGGTTTGACTGGAGAGCAAGAATCTCGTCTGATGGAGGTCCTTGAAAGAAACCGCAAGGCAATAGGTTGGAGTATAGCTGATCTCCAGGGGATTAGTCCGGCTCTGTGCTCTCACCACATCTATCTTGAGGATGACGCTAGGCCGTCGCATGAGTTCCAGCGACGGTTGAACCCGAATCTTCGAGACGTAGTCATGAAAGAAATTTCAAAGTGGTGGAGCGTCGATTTTATCTACCCCATCTCCGACTCCAAATGGGTTAGTCCACTACATGTGGTACCCAAGAAAACGGGTATCACGACAGTTGTCAACGAGTCTGGAGAGGAGAGCGCTACCAGAGTGCCCACATCTTGGAGGGTCTGTGTGGACTACAAACGATTGAATGAGGCCACCAAGAAGGATCACTTCCCGCTACCCTTCATTGATCATATTATCGAGCGGCTAGCCGGGAAGAGTCATCACTGCTTTCTTGATGGGTACTCTGGATACAATCAAGTGGCCATTGCGCCCGAAGACCAGGAGAAAACGACATTCACCTGTCCATTTGGGACTTATGCTTTCAGACGGATGCCCTTTGGCCTATGTAACGCTCCAGCAACATTCCAAAGGTGCATGTTGTCCATATTCTCGGACATGGTGGGTGACTGTTTAGAGGTCTTCATGGATGACTTCTCGGTCTATGGTGATGGGTTCGATGCTTGTCTTGACTGCCTAGACCGTGTGCTTCAGCGCTGCATAGAGGTCAACCTTGTTTTATCTTGGGAGAAGAGCCACTTTATGGTGACTCAGGGGACGGTCCTCGGTCATATCATCTCCAACAGGGGCATGGAGGTCGATTCGGCCAAGGTGGATATCATCAGAAAACTCAATCCACCGTCCAATCTGCGTCAGTTGCGGTCCTTTCTGAGGCATGTCGGTTTCTACCGACGGTTCATTCAGGACTTCAGTCGTATTGCCCGACCGCTTACCGACTTGCTGACGAAAGACACCGAGTTTATTGTCAATGATAAGTGTCTTGCGTCATTTGAGACTCTCAAAGAGATGGTTCTTTCAGCTCCTGTCCTTCAGCCACCCGATTGGTCTCTCCCATTCGAGATCATGACGGATGCTTCAGATTTTGCCGTTGGGGCTGTGCTTGGAAAGAGGAGGGATGGATTACCTTTTGCCATTCACTACGCCAGCCGTACTTTGGATGTCGCTCAACGGAATTATACTGTGACTGAGAAAGAGATGATGGCTGTAGTCTTCGCTCTTGATAAGTATCGATCGTATATTCTCGGATCTAGAGTGACTATCTACACTGATCACACCGCCATCCGGTACTTAATGGCTAAGAAGGATGCCAAAGCACGTCTGACCAGATGAATCATTCTGCTCCAGGAGTTTGATATTGAGATTAAGGATAAACCTGGGGTCAAGAATGTGGTGGCGGATCATTTATCCAGATTGGAGAATCTTTAGGAATCTGAGCCCAGCGCACCTATCACTGAGACGTTTCCATATGAGGCGATCTTGGCTGTCACCTCGCTCCCGTGGTACGCCAACATTGTGAACTTTCTTGTATCCAAGACAGTCCCACAAGGTTGGCCCAGGCAAAAACTCGAGACCTTCCTGGCAAAGGCCAAGTTTTATCATTGGGAGGATCTCGTCCTTTATCATGAAGGAGGGGACAGTATCTGGAGGAGGTGCATTCCTCAAGAAGAGCATCATAGCGTCCTCACATACTGCCACAAGCTTGAGGCAGGAGGACATCATCCTGGAAAAAGAACAGCACAGAAGGTGCTTCAATCCGGCCTATGGTGGCCTACTCTCTTCAAGGATTCTGATGAGTTCGTGAAGAGATGTACTGACTGTCAGAAAATGGGAACCTACGGACAGAGAGACATGATGCCCATGCAACCCATTCACTTCTGTGAGGTTTTTGATGCATGGGGGATTGATTTCATGGGTCCATTTCCTAAGAGTTAGGGATTCGAGCATATTTTGCTCGCTGTGGATTATGTCAGCCGATGGGTTGAGGCCATCCCCGCCCGAGCCGCAGATGTTAAAACCGTATGTAAATTCTTGAGGAAAAATATCATTTCACGGTTCGGGGTACCTAGAGTCTTGATTTTAGACGGGGGGTCTCACTTCATCAATGACAAGGTTAGGGCCCTTGCAGACGAGTTCGACATTATCCATCGGGTTGCTGATGAATACCCATTCATCACTCTTTATTCTTATATTTTAGCTACAAAAACCTATGCAAATGCATGTAGATACTTGTAAATAGGAATAGTTAGCAAAAGCATGCATCTTGTAAAATCTTATAATTAGCATGTTTTTGTGCAAAAATAAAAGAATAAAGATTAAAAAAAAGAAAAAGAGGGAAATATTTAGAATAAATATTGAGCAACCTAACCCAAGGGAGGGCCCAGCATGGGCCTGACCGCATAAAAGCCAAGTAGAGGGAGATAGGGGCTCATGTGCATATATATCTTTGTAAATAAATAAATTATATTTTCCTCACCCAAAAATATGCTTGTACATATTTTGTATATATTTAGAAACTATTAAAAACAAAATAAAAACTTAAAAATCAAAAATTCAAAAATTCCCTTTCACCATGTATATAGACCATTCTCCTACATGTATTTAACCTTGTAAATAAATTTATTTATTTTCAAAACTTTTTGTAAATAGTCTATATATTGTAAATAAAATAAATAAAAAGAAACAAAATAAAAATCAAATAAAAATAACAAAACTAAAATTACAAAAATATATTGTACATATGCCATGTATATAGTTGTACATAACTATTTATCTCACTTATGTATATAAATAATAAAAATAAAATAAAAATATCCTTTTATTCCTCATTTTATTCTATAAATAAATAAAATATAAAATAGGAATAAAAATGTATAAAAATAACTAATTAAAAATCAAAATTAAAAACCCTATATTGTACATATACCTATATATAGACCTATTATGTAAATACCTTATTTTTATTTCCAAAAATTAATTAAAAATCACAAAAAATAGAAAAAAAATAAATTAAAAATATTTCATGTTTTAAGTTTTTGAAAATTCGGTCATTTTATGGCCCAAAAAAATCAAATAAAAATTCAAAGCTTGGCGGGCTCTGATTGGTCCACGGGGGATTGTTGACCCCCGGTCAACTCCCCCCCCAGGACCACCAGAGTCGGGTCTGCTGCGCCCGACCCATGTTCTCGGACTTTTCCCATGCAGACCCGAATCCTTTTCGCCCCAACTCCGGGTCCGGAATGCTCACGTCATATCCGAGAGCTTCGCCGGAGCCTTCGCCTCGGGATCCGCGCACCAGCTCGCCCTACCCGCGCCCTTCTTCCCGGACCCGCCAGCATACTTAATCCCAGCTCCGCCCCCATTTTCACGCATCTTTGGCTCTCCACCCTTCGTCCCGTGACCTCCACCGCAGTCCCTGAGGTGACAGCTCTCGATTGCCTGTGTTGCAGCGAGGAGGAGGTGGTCGGACCACTGATCCGGCGACGTAGCGCCGCCGTGCTCCGCCCCGTGCAGGAGCTCGAGCCTCAGGACTTGACGACCTTCGAGGCCACGACCATGAGCTACCTCAGCTCCAGCACAGTCTTCCACACCGCCCAGGTAACCTTCTAGCTTTCTTATTTAGCTTAATTTTTAGTTTGCCCCAAATCGTAGCTCCGCCATATTCCGTTGATTCCGACCATCTCGCGTATCTTCTCGATCATCGGAACCCACAGTCACTTTCGCCATCCCTCCGCGCACCTTCTCCATACACCCATTCAACCCAGCTCGCACAGGAGCTGGGGTTCGAGCTCCACCGTCCGTCGCTCGCCGGAGCTCGCTCACCCCGACGCACAGACCACCTCCACACCACCTAACCGGGTCGAGGCATTTTGCCCTCGACCCGCGAAGCTCTTGAGCTATTTTGCAGGTCCAGAGGAGGCCATCTGAGGCACCCTCACATCCAGGCCAGGAGCTTCCCTCCGCCGACCTCGCCGGAGCCCCTCCAGGGCTCGGCTGGGCCATCGGAAGCCACCAACAGCTGCGGAACTTCAGTGCGAGTCTTCTCCGATCTTCAGAGGCAGCTGAGGAGGACCCCAGCACGCGCACGAGGCCGGCGAAACTCGCCGGCCACCTGTTCTTCGAGGGTCCTCGACCACCGTCCGATCACCCTCAGAGCTCCAGTTTTCATCGTGACCGTCCATCCATCGAGGAGCAGCCACCGTCCGATCATCTCGAGGGTTGATCCGGACCGTTAGCGCAGAGAGAGAGGCGCCAGCACCCGAGGCCGTCCGATCTTCCACGTGCCCTCCTCTGAGCCGTCGATCAGGCCCACGTGCGGAAGGAGAGAAGCGCCCGCTGTCCGAGACCGTCAGATCTGCTACGTGGCGCACATCCAGCCGTCGACATAATAAAGGGGTAAATTACCGTAGGCCCCCTCGTAGTTTATGTTTTTAGATTTAGTCCTGTAAATATTGTTTGCCTTTTATTTACGTTGGGTTATTTGCACATTGGACCTCGTGCTTTATAGTATTTGCATTTATGCCCTTGTATGTGTGAGCCACGTGCTTCGTCACGTGTATATTTGGTGTATTTGCAAATCTACCCCTGTAGTTCTGGATGTTTGTTAATGAATAGAAATTTTTTGGTAATTGCATATATGCCCCTGTGAACGTTTTATTTGCACATGTGCGTCTTTTAGTGGGTTATTTGCATAACAGCCCCTGGACTTTTTGGTACGAGTTACCTAAAGGTCCTAGGACTTGTTTTTATTACCAGAAGGTCCCTGAGTGCCCCAGGCACGCGCCACGCGCGTGACTTGCTGGGAAAATTGCACCTGGACCCCCAGAGCTTCGGGTATTTGCACTTAAGTCCCTGTGCACAGTGCCCCCTTTTGATTTTTAAATAAAATATCAAATCACCTCCAAATTCGATGAAACTTTGACACATGGCTCCTGCCATGTTGTAGAATTTTTGAGAATTTTTGAGGACATTTTTTATTTTATTTGTTATTTTTAAAAATTCAAAAACCTCTATTTTAGCTACTGTCTAGGATTAAAAATTCCAAAAAAATATAAAAACCCCCTCAAAAATTCTATAAAAATTAGGTACTGTTTCTTTTGTGTTTCTTGATTTTCTAGCCAATTTTGGCTATTTTTCATTGCTTAAAAATTCTAAAAATTCAAAAACACCTAAAAACTCATAAAAATCATAGTAAATAATCTAAAAATCCAAAAACAATAATCCTGGTGCTCAAATTTTCCTTATTTTATCTAGTATACAGGAAAATTACCTTCAGGTACCTCTGAGATCCTGAGATATTTTATCTTTGGGTTTTGGGCCTGGCTGGACAGTACCTTGTCTTTTTAGTACTGTTTGATTTTTAGAAAATAAAATACACCTTATAAAAATCCCAAAAATTCACCAAAAACACTAAAAAACCTAAAAAACATAAAAACATTTTTGTTTGAATTTTTGCTTGATTTTTGATACATTAAATAATTAGTTGAAACTTGCTTTATTTTGTGTTTCTTTTATTTTCTTCACTTTTAAAAATCCAAAAAAAATATAAAAAGCATTAAAAACCACAAAAAAATACTTGTCTTTTCTTTTATTTTATTTTTACTACTTCGTAGGCCTCTGGCCAACCCGTGCTCCTTGTGTTCGACCCTGGGTGCTATACCAGGTTAATCTCATAGCTAGACTGCTCTTCTTTGTTTTGATTTGATCTTTGATTGATTTAGCGGTTCGATCTTTTTCTTGATATACCTATCCTCTGAGATCCGGGTCGCAACGACCCTTGTCTTATTACCTTCACCCGGGTCTTTGGGATTTTTAGGTTATCAGTTGCCACACCGTATCACCCTCAGACTAATGGTCTTGCCGAAGTTTCGAATCGGGAGATAAAAACAATTTTGCAGAAAGTTGTCCGCCCAGACCGAAAGGATTGGTCACAACGTTTGGACTCGGTCTGGTGGGCATATCGGACTTCTTTCAAAAATCCATTGGGGACATCTCCCTTTCGTCTCGTCTATGGCAAGCCGTGCCATTTGCCAGTGGAGATCAAGCACAAATCTTTTTGGGCAGTCACTGAGTTACTGTTAGATCCCGAGAGTATAGGAGAACAGAGAAGAGCAGAATTGGCAGCCCTGGAAGAACTGAGAGATACAACCTTTTCCAACAGCCTACAGTACAAGGAGAAAGTGAAGACATGGCACGATTCGCATATCAGCCATAAACAGTTTGAGCCAGATCAGAAGGTATGGTTGTTTGATTCCAGGCTGAAATTATTTCAGGGAAGTTGCAGAGCAAGTGGAAAGGTCCGTATGTAGTCAGGAACGTACATGACAATGGCAGCATCGACATATCCGAACCGTCATCTTCTTCGACCTTCCGTGTCAATGGTCAGCGCCTGAAACTATATCTAGATCATGATCCACCGACCATTGACGTTGCCCCCATTCTTCTGGTATGAGATGTGTCCTTTGACGTATATCATCTGCATCTCATACATGATGATCACTTCTATCTTCCGCTGTACAGATCATCTGTCCATATCACTCTTTCATCTGTTGATTTATTTTCTTCTTTTCTTCTTTTCTTCTTTTTCTTTTCTATTTTCTTTATCTATAAAAAAGGTGTCGCCCTTGTAGACAGTTTTCCATACTTAGGACGTACTTTGTCCTAAGTATGGGGGGGCGTGCACCCCGAGTTTCTCTAGTTTTCGATCCTCTCCATTGTCTCCTCTTCTTGTCTATACTTAGGGATATCTTACCCTAAGTATAGGGGGAGACAATCTGAGTACGATCTGTTCATTCTCACCCTTGACCCTCCCTGCGTTGTGTACAGTCTGCTATACTTAGGATTATTTGATCCTAAGTATAGGGGGGACGGTCAACTTCTCATTCATTAATTTATTTCTTTATTCTTTAGACTTGTCTATACTTAGTACAAGTTATGTCTACTCTTTTCTCTCCGATCTATGAGGACATAGCTGATGAATCCACGATTCATCGCCTTTATTCTTTTATTTTAGCCTCTTTTCCTTAGTCAAACACCTGTAAATATCCATTAATTTCATAAAATTACCATTTCACATGCATTTGTTAATTATGCATTTTTAACACTTTTTGTATATAAATAAAAGAATAAAGAAGAAAAGAAAAAGAAAAGGAAGTATTTATGCAATAAATACAGACTGACCCAAACCCCGAGAGAAGGTCAAGACTTGACCCGATCGACTAGGAATAAAGTAGGGGGAGATAAGGTTGTCTGTCAGAAAATCCAAAAAAATAACTTGTACATATTTGTCATGTATATTTGTATAAAACGTACATTATTTTATTTGTATATAATTTGACCTCAAACCACTTACTTTTGTAAATAAAAGTTGTAAATAAATTTGTATTGTAAATAATAAAAATATTTGTAAAATAAAAAAATGTATATATTGTAAATAATTACACCCAGAAAAAGCTGTAATGCGATAATTGAAACATCAATTCCGGCTCCATACGAGCTCAAATCGAACCAAACTCACTTCCATAATACTATAAATTAAATTATCTTTCAAATGGCTGTGGTTTCGTATTTTTTGGAGTTACGGTTAAAAAGTCGGTTTTCTGGGGTGTATTGTGCAGTTTACCCATATATCTGTGTATATAATTATTAATATTTATTTTTACTTAATGTATATATTATAAATATTGTTTTCAATAAAAATAAAAATCAAAATAAAAAAATTAAAATAAAAAAATCTTGTATAAAAATTATTTCCTTATTTGCACCTATGTACATTATATCTTATGTATATAATATATGTATGCCACTAACTTCCATTTATAAAATCCACCAAAAAAATTTAATTACTTAACATTAATTAATTAATTTAAATTAATTCCGAATTTTGCATTTAATCATTTGATTTTATTTGATTTATGTGACTTAATAAGCTACCATATATACATGATTTGATTTCGTACCTTTAATGGCCACCATTAAGGTGGCCAATTAATTCCCAATTAATTTATTAATTTATTTAATTTATTAATTTCGAATTTCGTAATTATTTAATTAATTAATTAATTAATTAAATTATTTTATTAATCCATCCAATAAACACATTCCTTTTTTGTAAATATTTTCCTTTTTTGATTTTTTGCCTCTTTTTAATGGGCTCCTCCTCCCTCATTCACATTTGATCGATCTTTGGCGGAGAGGAGCCCGGTTTTCGAGAGGTTTCTTGTTGAAGAGGGTCCTAGCCTCCGATCCAGTCGGTGACAGAGATTTGTGCTTCGTCGAGGCCATCATGGCTTGTCCGATCCCCGAGGTGAGATCCACTTTTACTTGTCTTTTTCTCTAGGTAATCGTAGATTTAGTGTTAGCGTAGAAGTAGGGAGTAATTTTTAGATTAAAAATCTCAAGAATTTCCACCACATATTTTCTGCCTCCGACACCGATTTTTCATCTCACATCTGGACCATCGCATTTCTTTTTCTACCTTGCGCAACCTTCCACCTCCGGTCACGCACGGTGACCGGAGCCACGGATCTATTCCATCTCTTCATAGGATCCGCCCATTCACCAACTTCATTCTGTTTATAAATAAATTAAAAAAAATGTATCTTGTTTTCTAATCCTTGTTTTTGCAAGATACAATAAAAAAATCATTTTTTCTTTGTTCCCTCTAACATTTGTTTTGCAGGTAAAATAAAAAGAAAATAAAAAAACTTGCTTTTGTACTAACGTTTTGTTTTACAGGAAAATATAAAAGAAAAATATAAAAAAATAATAACAAAAAAATCTTTTCTCCATCTGCTGTTAAAAGAAAAATTATTAGAAAAAAATATACTTTCTTTTATCATTTCTGATTACATATAACAAAATTAAAAAAATAAAAAAAAAAGCAGCACAGGCGCGGGTCGTCACCCCCGCGCCCCCTCCACGAAGCCAGACTGCCCGCATCACCAGGCGGCCCTCCTCCCGCGCCCCTCGCGCGCGTGTGGCGGGACCAGCCGGCCCTCCTTAGCGCCATATCCTCGCAGAACCCCCAGCCCTCCGACGCCCGTCCGCCGATCCTCCCCCTCAGTCGCGCCTCTGCCCCCCTTGGCAGCGCCGCTCCCCGGCTGCCCCGCTTCCTCCTTCAGCAGCACCGGCGTGGCGGCGTGCTCCGCACGCAGGCCACCTCCTCCAGGCCCCCGCGCCCGCTTCTCCTTCCAGCGAGGCGGCACCGGCTGCGCCACCAACCCCGCTCCCTCCTCCGCGCCGCAAGCCGCCTCCGTCACCCCGCGTGTCCCCCGCGTAGGCCGTTGTGATGCCTCCCACCGCCTAAGCCCAGTGGCGGCGGTCCGTCGAGCCCTCCTCACCATCTTCCGACTGCCACCCCACGCGCGGCGGCCGTTGCTCGCCGCCAGTCGTGCGTGCCGCCCGTCCGAGCTCCTCCTCCCTCTCCATGTGGCGGCGGCGGCCTTCCCTCCTACTTCCTGTGCGAAAGAACGCAGGTCCAAAGAGATTGAAGCCCTAGGGTTATTTAATGGGATATTTACACCCATAACCCTGAGTAATCTCGTAATTACCCCAGAAACCCTGCGTAATCACGAATTACACCCAGAACCCCGAATACGTATTCCGTCTCACACCTATAACCCTCCGTTAGTTTTAACCATTAACTCAACCACATCATTGAGTTAACCTAACCTAACATCGATCAAATGGCTGATATTAAATCAAAAAGAAAAGAAGAAAGAAAGGGGATGCAGGATGGCGCGCGGGCAAGCTGGAGGGCGGTGAGGTTGATGCAAGGTGGCGACGGGGGTTACTGGATGTCTTTGTTGGAGGGAGCACATCGGGGAGGGGTAGGGGTTGGGGGAGAGGATGCAGAGGGGCGGAGCTGTTGCTGGAGGGAGCTCAGCGGGGCTCGGGGCCTGTGCTAGAGATATCGGGAGGGGATGGTGGTGGTGTTGCGACGGGATGCAGTGGGCGAGAGCGGGGCTCGGGGCCTGTGTTGGAGATGTCGTGTGTGTGTGGGGGGGGGGGGGGGGTGCGACGGGATGCAGGGGGCGGGGGGGGGGGGGGTGCGACGGGGCTCGGGGCATGTGCTGGAGATATCGGGGTGGGGGGGGTGGGGGTTTCTTCCCCTTTTATTTCGATGAAGTCGACACTTCACAGGCTGGAGGTGATGTCTTTCCATTAGTGGTCGGCCTCAAATACTGGGCGGTGGAGTCACGGGCAATGCAAGGCTCTCCACTTGATGGTGCGTGGCGGTTCGCGGAGTAGAAGAGGTGGTTGGAGTCTTGCTCGTAGCACAGGTAGTCGCATGGGGGCACGATGAAGCTGCGCAGTGGGGATGCATGTGGAGGTCGACGGCGCCGGGACTGGGTTCAACGGGTGGCAGAGGGTGTTGCTGGAGGGGGGCGGGGGAGGTCGACGGCGCCGGAACTGGGTTCAGCGGGTGGGTTCTGCGGGGGGGGGGGGGGGGGGGGGGGGGGGCGATGGGATGCAGGGGGCGAGAGGGGGCGACGGGGCTCGGGCCCTGTGCTGGAGATGCCGGGGGGGTTGCGACGGGATGCAGGAGGCGACGGGGCTCGTGGCCTGTGCTAGAGATGTCGTGGGCGGGAGGGGGGTTGCGACGGGATGTAGGGGGCGAGAGGGGGTGACGGGGGTTGGGTCTGGAGGGAGCACGGGGGCCTTTGCTGGAGATGTCGGGGGTTTGGGGGGGGGCACGGGGGTCAGGTCTAGAGGGAGGTGGTGATGCGGGCCGGGGGGGTTGCGACGGGGCTCGGGAGCCGTTGCGGGGGTGGAGGTGCCCTGCGCGAATCGCGACACAGGGGTCGACCGGGGGGTTACTAGATGGCAGGGGGGATTTGCTCGAGGGGGCGCAGCGGAACGACGGTGGGGGCGGATGCAGGGCGGCGTGCGGGGGAGCTCGTGGGCGGCGGCGGGGGGGATGCATGGTGGCGATGGGGGTCGAGGACGTTTGCTGGAGGGAGTACAGCGGGGAGGGGGGATCCAGGGAGCCTTTGCTGAAGGGAGGGCATGGGCAACGGGTGAGGGGAGACGAAGACGAGGGTGGGGAGGTTTGCTGGAGAGCCGTACGCGACGTGGACGGGGGGGGGGGGGGGGGGGTCTTCACCGGGATGCAGGGGGTGACGGGGGCATTTGTTGAGAATGTGATTTTGTTATAGGGGTAGATTTGTCATTAGCAGATGGAATCTGTTAAAGTTAACGGCTTAAATGGATGGAAGTTGACACAGGGTTATGTAATGTAAGGGTTAAACATTATTCGGGGTTCTGGGTGTAATTCGTGATTACGCAGGGTTCCTGGGGTAATTACGAGATTACTCAGGGTTATGGGTGTAAATATCCCTTATTTAATTGGGTAAATTACATTTTCTCCTTCTTTTTCATTTTATGTTATTTATTGCTTAATGAAACTGTAACTATTTGCGTTTTAGTCCCTGTACTTCAGACAAGAACTCTGATTGATCTCTCGCTTAAACTAAATATTTTTATCATTGCAAAAATTCTGAAAAAAAATTGTATATGCTTCTACAGTAGTGCTTGTCATTGTATAAAGTTTTCAGCAAATTTTGTTGTCATTTGATATATTTAAAAAAATCAAAAATAGAGTTTTTTCCTTATTAGAACTTTGAAAATTGATAAAAATTTGAAAAAGAGCCTAAAAATTTCACAAAAATTAATATAGGTGCATTTTGACTCGTTTTAATTTTTGTCCAATTTTTGTGCTTTTTCCATATAGAAAAAAAATCAAAAAAATTACGAAATACGAAAAAGCTTAAAAAAATTGCAAAAAATTGTAGAAAAACCCAAAAATTGTGTTTTCAGTCTCTATTTGTAGATATTATTTTCTAGTTTCATTTAAAAATAATCTCCTGGAGCTTTGATCACTTAAAGAATTTTAATCTGCAAAATACTCCTGATTGTGTACATTTTATTTATTTCCCACTGTTTTATTTTTAGAAAATAACACAAACATCAGAAAATTGCGAAAAATTTACCAAAAATATTTTAAAATATAAAAATCACAAAAACATTTCTTTGGACTTTTCTGTATATTTTTTATTATTCTGGAAAATACCAAAAAGAGTATTGTGTGTGTTTCTGTGCACTTTGTGCTTATTCGTTCTTTTAAAAATTAAAAAAAATAAAAATAAAAAAAACCACTAAAAAATTCATTTTCGAAATCTGACTATAGAGTTTTTAAATCGTGCTCCTTATGTTCGACCCTGGTCGCTATACCAGGTAAAAAGAATAGCGAAAGACCGCTTACATTGTTTTCTTGATCTATCTTATTTTGAGTGGTTTTATCATTTTTCTCGATTGACCGCGCTTGGTGATTTGGGTCACAACGACCATTTTATTTACATACTTAACCCAGTTGTCAGGCGCGTTATCAGAATGGCGCCGTTGCCGGGGAGCACGGCTTTGTAGTCATTTTTCATTTTTTTGTCTCTCTATATTATAATTGTTTTCTGACCTTCTCTCTTTAATTTTTTGTACGAGGTACTGCGTGGACAACTTGGAGTTTACTTTTTGAGGACCCGCACGGGAAGAAGAGCAGGGAGAAGAAGAAGAAATTTCATTTTATTTGAGAGAACAATTATTATTGTAATAACTTAGACTTTGGACCTGTGGACACTTGGACATTTTTCGGGGTCTGTTTCGCCAAGTGCCGGTGCACTTGGGGGACCTCACCGCTGTTTTTTGTTGGTTTTGTTTTCTCGTATTTTTTTCTCTTTTTTCTTTTATTTCTGATTCACGCGGATTTCAGCCCCTAGCCTTAGGATTTTTGTTTGACTGTGACGTAATCAGTAGGGTTCCAAATACCTTAATAACATTGCCTGTACCTATAGTTCGGTAATTGGACCAAGAATAAAAATCTAAAAAAATAGTCGATACACTACCTTCGAGCCTACGTGCCACAGCCCACCCTGCCAAGCGCTGCTCCTGAACTCGATTTGTCGAGAGGAGGAGGGCTGAGCCTAGACCGGACTCTTGGATTGGAGGCTGGTGGTCGACTAGACGTTCTGTCGAGTAGAACTGCTTGTTTAGGGCTCGGAATTCCGCTTGCATCATTTAGGTAGTTTTATTTCTGTATTTAAATTTCTGCGCGGATTATATTGCATGTAGAGTGCTGGAGTAAGGTACGCATTTTCTATCTCTGCATGCATCATCGTGTTTGACCGTGCATTGGCTTTCTCGATCCCTCCCCCTGTTTTTGGACTCAAATTAATCAAAGATGAAATCAGAAAGCTCGTTAGGCGTTTATTCTTGAAAATATCCAAAAAAATCACAAAATCAAAAATTAAAAAAAAATGGGACTGCTAATTGAACTTGACTCTAAAATCAAACGTAATTGATTCACTTCATTGTATTGGGAGAGCAATCCCCTCATTGTTTGTGCTTTTACTCGCTCGCGTACACACTAAGGAGTAGTGCCCAAATCCTATTCAAGCCTCCTAAGTGTTTGTACAACTTTCGTTGATCACCTATCTCTAAAATTGAAAAGATAAAGGACCGAATCTCACGATCTTCACTTTGTGTTGAGTTGGTGAACTGGGGGTTTGCTTTGTGTTTTGTATGTCTTTGGTGTGAGTCGGTTACAATCATCTTCCTCTATCATTAGCAGTCACCTTCTGTCTCTAACCCACCCTCCCTCCCTTCTATCCATCCATCCCTCCCTTCAGTTCCCCTCATCACGATGGGCCACTTTCCATTCCAGCCGAATTTTGCGGCTTCTTCATTTCACGCCCATCACTCACGTTCACTCTCTCGAGAGGTCGGAACCCCATCCGACTTCTCATCTTCTCCCTACCCACCCTCCCATTTAAGACGTACTGTGAGTGACACCCACAGAGACCAGATTGACCAAACACGAGACATGGGTATTCACATTACCGAGATGAGAGTGCATCCCATAGGCAATCGAATGGGGCAGTTGCGAGCTTTAGATGACTTATATCCTAGGACATTGGATGAGTGCACAGATCATGAAGTCCAGTCCGCTTCTACCTTGAGACCCTTTGTTCTGGATTTAGAGTTAATTGATCTACTGCCTAAGTTTTTTGGGGAAATGCACGAGGAACCTTATTTGCATATCGATGAATTTGAGGATTTTTTATATCACGATCATATTCTGATATCACTTCTGAGGACATGATGTTGATCACCTTCCCATTTACACTTCAGAGTAGAGCCAAGAGTTGGCATAGGCGATTGGGAAGGAAGATTACTACATGGGGAGATTTACGATCATTATTTTTGAAGAAATTTTACCCCCAGTGTAGAGCAGAGATGATGCGGTCATGTATTCGTGATTTTTCAGTTAACCACCAGAAGCTATTGATACAATCGTGGTTGAGGCTACGAGAACTTGTGAGGCGATTTCCAGATCATGGATTTTCGATGACTGACCTTATCCATATCGCTATGAGGGGGAGGACCGCAGAGCAGATTGCATATGTCATTACCTCGTGTGGTGGTTCACACCACAGTCCTGACCTGGATTTAGTTGAGACCATCTTGAGAACACTTTCTGATCCTCCTTATTCACAAGATGAATTATTCAGGACAACAGATGAGGGAGAGATGCCAACAGCTGAGTGTGTGACACACCATGCCGATCTTGACATCACACACCAATCAGAGGATATGGATGCTACTACTTCTCAATTGATGGATATGTTCCCTACTGTTGTGAGTTCCAAGAGCCGGACATTGGTTGAGGACCAAATGGATTTACAATCAGATTTTGAGCCAGTCCCGCACCTCCACATTGATGATTGTTCGATTCTAGATCTGCTAGGATCCCAAGAGATAGAGGTGGAACCCACATCTCAGCCATCCTCTGAATCTTTTCAGTATCTTTACACAGTTGATTCAGTATCTTACCTTCAGGAGATCTTCTCAGATTCAGAGATATACTTGAATTCATCTCAGCATAGAGAGTTTGATGAGGGACCGATTTTGGATTTTACAGACCTTGATAGTCCCGTACTTGAGCCATGTGTCCTCCCATTTGATGAGGTCGATACATTTTTGGAGGACATGATATTTGACAGCATTGATCCCCAATTTCCTGATGATTTGGCATTACTCCCCGAGGGTTATCTGCGGGAGGATGCCGTAGACCATGTGTACTCGATCTCACTTTCTGAGAGTGCATCCGATCTGTCGGATCACGAGACCGAGTATTTTGATATTTCTGATAATGAATTTGATGATTCTCTCCTCGACGACCCTCGCGAGGATGACCCAATCTTTGAGGTATTCGATGATTTCACTGATTTGTCTACATTCCATACATCGGATATCAGCCTTTATAGTGAGTCTCCTGATCATGATCTTCCATATCTATTCGAGACGGTGATTGACGTGGAGGATTCACTATCAGATCCTTCCTTCTCCACGTTCGACTTCTTCGGCTCTGCCCTTTCACTCCATATAGACCTTGAGCCGATGATTTCTTTTGTGCTACCGGAGCCCGACTTCATCTGCCCATATCTTTACCCGGTAGCAAACACCCGCCTTACTGTTTATCTGGGTGTTATCATTCACTCTCTTGACCCTCCGGATTCCGTTGTTGTTCTCCCACCGAGACAACAACAACAGTACGGTATTCGCCTGACAGATGCCGTCCTGAACCTCGATACGGCGTTATCCTAACATTTGCGCCCAGCTAGGGGCGTAAACTCTAGCGCTTGTTGAGAGGCACCTCAACACTGATCGACTCACTGTTGTATAAACCATCTGTCAATATCATACATTCTTTCTGTCTCACACCCCATCTCCATCGCATGATCATTCCATACTTAAGGTGTACTTTACCCTAAGTATGGGGGGTGTCAGAGTTGTGATTATTCATTTGATTCTTTTTACCTCTGTTTTGCTGCCTATACTTAGGTAAATTACATTTTCTCCTTCTTTTTCATTTTATGTTATTTATTGCTTAATGAAACTGTAACTATTTGCGTTTTAGTCCCTGTACTTCAGACAAGAACTCTGATTGATCTCTCGCTTAAACTAAATATTTTTATCATTGCAAAAATTCTGAAAAAAATTTGTATATGCTTCTACAGTAGTGCTTGTCATTGTATAAAGTTTTCAGCAAATTTTGTTGTCATTTGATATATTTAAAAAAAATCAAAAATAGAGTTTTTTCCTTATTAGAACTTTGAAAATTGATAAAAATTTGAAAAAGAGCCTAAAAATTTCACAAAAATTAATATAGGCATTTTGACTCGTTTTAATTTCTGTCCAATTTTTGTGCTTTTTCCATATAGAAAAAAATCAAAAAAATTACGAAATACGAAAAAGCTTAAAAAAATTGCAAAAAATTATAGAAAAACCCAAAAATTGTGTTTTCAGTCTCTATTTGTAGATATTATTTTCTAGTTTCATTTAAAAATAATCTCCTGGAGTTTTGATCACTTAAAGAATTTTAATCTGCAAAATACTCCTGATTGTGTACATTTTATTTATTTTCCACTGTTTTATTTTTAGAAAATAACACAAACATCAGAAAATTGCGAAAAATTTACCAAAAATATTTTAAAATATAAAAATCACAAAAACATTTTCTTTGGACTTTTCTGTATATTTTTTATTATTCTGGAAAATACCAAAAAGAGTATTGTGTGTGTTTCTGTGCACTTTGTGCTTATTCGTTCTTTTAAAAATTAAAAAAAATAAAAATAAAAAAACCACTAAAAAATTCATTTTCTGAAATCTGACTATAGAGTTTTTAAATCGTGCTCCTTGTGTTCGACCCTGGTCGCTATACCTGGTAAAAAGAATAGCGAAAGACCGCTTACATTGTTTTCTTGATCTATCTTATTTTGAGTGGTTTTATCATTTTTCTCGATTGACCGCGCTTGGTGATTTGGGTCACAATGACCATTTTATTTACATACTTAACCCAGTTGTCAGGCGCGTTATCAATAGCTCAAGCTAAGTATAGGGGGGTCGTATATACTATTGACGAATACTCATTCATCACTCTTTATTCTTATATTTTAGCTGAAAAAACCTTTGCAAATGCATGTAGATATGTGTAAATACAAATAATTACCAAAAGCATGCATTGTGTAAAAACCTATAAATAGCATGTTTTTGTGCAAAAATAAAAGAATGAAGATTAAAAAGAAAAAGAGGGAAATATTTAGAATAAATGTTGAGCAACCTAACCCAAGGGAGGGCTCAGCATGGGCCTGACCGCATAAAAGCCAAAGTAGAGGGAGATAGGGGCTCATTTGTGTAAATATTTATGTAAATAAAATAAAAGTATTTTCCTCACAAAATAGGCTTGTAAATATTGGTATATATTTATAAATATAAAATCAAAATAAAAATTTAAAAAATTAAAAAGAAAACAAAAACACCACTTGTATAGTCATCATGTATGTAGACCATCCACCTAATTATTTAAGCCTTATAAATAAATAAAATTAATTTCCAAAATTTTTGTAAATATTCTATATTACATAGTGTAAATAAATAAAATAAAAATAATTAAAACAAAAACAAAATAAAAATAACAAAATTAAAAACACAAAAATATATTGTAAATATACCATGTATATAAATGTATATATGTATTTATTTCACCTATGTAAATAAATAATAAAAATTAAATAAAAATATCTTTATATTCCTTATTTTATAATATAAATAAATAAAATATAAAATGGGAATAAAATTGTATAAAAATAACAATTAAAAATCAAAAATCAAAACCCTATATATAGTATATATACCTATATATGAACCTACTATGTAAAGACACTATTTTTACTTTGAAAAATTAATTAAAAATCACTAAAAAAATAGAAAAAAAAATAAAAATATTTCATGTTTTAACTTTTTGCTAAATCGGCCCCTAGCTACCCTAATTTTCACTTCTAAGATCCAGCCACGGGGCCGATCCCTATTGGCCCTGGGGATGTTGACCGCCCGGTCAACTACCCCCCCCCCCCCAGGACCACTTCCCACGGGTCCTTAGCGGGTACCCATCTTCTCGGATTTTTCCCCGCTAAACCCGATCGCCTACCACCTAAACCTCGGGTCCGACTCCTTAATGCTACATCCGAGACCCTCGCCGGGGTATCCACATCGGGATCCGCGCACCTCCACGCCCTACCCTCGCCTGTCTTCCCAGACCCTCACCCATATTTAGCTCGAGCTCCGCCTCCTCATTTCCCATCTTTGGCCATTCGATTCCACCTTCCGTGAGCTCCATTGCGTAGGCGAGAGTGACAGCTTGTCCCCCGTGGTGTCGAAGCGAGGAGAGGGAGCGAAACCACTGATCCGGCGAAGCTTCACCGCCTTGCTCCGCCACCAGCAGGAGCATCGAGCCTCGGAGGGAGACGTTCCTCGAGGCGACGACCCAGAGCTGCGCAAGCTCGTCCCTAGTCTCACCGTCCACCCAGGTAGACCCGTAGCCTTCTCTGTTCTTTTAATTTTTAGTTACCCCCAAATCGCCGCTCCGCCGTGTTACGCCGATTCCGACCACTCCCTCGCTCCATTCGATCATCGGGATCCTCATTCACCATCGCCTTCTTCTCGCGCACCTTCTCCGTATCCCCATTCAACCCAGCTCGCACAGGAGCTGGGATTCGAGCTCCACCATCTACCCCCCTTGCCGGAGCTCGGCCATATCGCTCCATAGTCCACCTTCACCCGCCTAACCGGGTCAAGGTAGTTTGCCCTCGACCCGCGAGCTTTCTAGACTGCTTTGCAGGTTCAATGAGGGCCATCTGAGGTCCTTCGACATCGAGCCAGGAGGTGCAGCTCCGCTGACCTCGCCAGAGCTCCTTAGAGCTCGGCCGGGTCATCGGAGACTCCCATCAGACGCGGAGGCCCACGCCAGACCTTTTCCGATCATCTGGGCCGTCCGTTCAGGAGCCGCATTCACCGTCAGATCTGAGGAGGATTGATCACAGCTGTCCGATGCACGAGGGTTAGCCACATGCGCCCTACACCGTTCGATCATCCACGTGGAGGAACCCCCGCCGTCGGATTCAGTCGAGGAGCCCAACTGAGGAGCGCCCGTTGTTCCCAACCGTCAGATGCTCCACGTGGCCTCCATCCAGCCGCTCCATTAATAAAAGGTAAACTACCCTTAGGCCCTTCTGTTTATTTAATTTCGCATTTAGTCCTGTAATTAGTTAGCGTAGTTGTTTAGTTTTTGGGATATTTGCATAGAGGACCCCGTACTCTGTTTAGTTTGCATTTATGCCCCTATGTATGGTCTGACACGTGCATCGACACGTGAGTTTCTGGTGTATTTGCAATACATGCCCTTGTAGTTCTGGTTGTTCCTTAATGAATGAAAGTTTTTGATTATTTGCATTTATACCCCTGTGCGTGATACATTTGAGCATGTGCGAATATTTTTGGGTATTTTGCGAATAGGTCCCTGGACTTTTGGTACTTGTTACCAAATAGCCCTCGGGACTTATTTTCATTACATTTGGGTCCCTGAGTGCCCCAGGCACGCGCGTAGCATGTGTTTTGATGGGTTAATTGCACCAGACCCCCCAGACTTTCGGGTATTTGCACTTTGGTCCCTATGCACAGTGCCCCTTCTTTATTTTTGGATAAAATAGCAAAATACCTCCAAATCCAACGAAAATTGGATACATGGCTCCTTCCATAGTGTAAAATTTTCGAGGATTTTTGAGGACATTTTTGTTTTCATTTGATATTATTAAAAATTAAAAAACCTCCATTTTTGCTACTGTCTAACTTTTAAAACCACAAAAAAATATTAAATAGTGTCTAAAAATTACAAAAAAATGTCTACTGTTTATTTCATTGTGTTTGATTTTCTAGCCAATTTTGGCTATTTTTCATTACTAAAAACCACTAAAAATTGAAAAACACTCAAAATCTTATAAAAATTCTAGTAAATCAATTGAAAATCAAAAAACAATAAATTAGGTGCCTAAATTTTCCTTGTTTTATTCTCTTTACAGGAAAATTACCTTCCAGCTAATTTGGGGCCTTTAGATATTTTATCTAGGCCCTTTTAGCTCGGCTGGACAGTTCCTACTGTTTTCGTTACTTTTTGATTTTTAGAAAATTAAATAAACATCAGAAAAATCCCAAAGATTCACCAAAAACACTAACAATTATAAAACACATAAAAACATTTTTGTTAGAATTTTTGGTTGATTTTTAGTGCTTTTAATAAATTGTTGAAGTGTGTGCTTATTTGCTTTTCTTATTTTCTTAATTCATTAAAAATCCAAAAAAATATAAAATAATTAAAAAACCACCAAAAACATTTTCTTATTTTATTTTATTTCCTTTTTGACTACTTCGTAGGCCGCAAGGCCAACCCGTGCTGCTTGTGATCGACCCTGGTCGCTATACCAGGTTAAATTAATAGCAAGACCGCTTTCGTGTGTTTGATTGATTTTATCTCTTTATTGGTGGTCTATTTTTCTTTATCGACACGATCGAGTGACCGAGGTCGTGACGACCATCGTAGAGATACCTGATTGCCTTAGTCGCACGGTTTTTCGTGTCACCATCGTATATACTTTAGCCATAACTCGTACTTTCGTATTTTCTTAATAATATGGCTAATAATTCATTAAAATTCATTAAAAATCTTTAATAAAAAGGTGTTATGTTCCTCAAATTCTTTTGTGTATATACTGATTAATAAATCAGGTGAAAATGTTATTTGCAAAATGTTTGAAAAATAGTTTGAAAATCTTTGTGAACATCTATTGAAAACTATTTTGAAAACGTTTTGTTACATGTTTTCAACCTATGTGAAAATATGTGGTTTGTAAAATTATTTTCTTTGTATGAAATAAAAATGTTTGAAAAATGATTTGCAAATGGTTTAAAAAAATGGTTGCAAAAATATTTTGAAAAATCTATCTATACTGTTTTGAAAACCTTTGCGAAATGATTTTCAAATGTGTGTACAAGTTTGTAAAATGTTTGTAAAAACTATTTTGGACTATAGTTTTCAAAAGTGTGTGAAAAAGCTTGTGTCAAATAAGTTTGAGGAATATTTACATCACACCAAAATCCACTTTATATATGTATAAAACTGACCACTTACCCTTATAAATTCTTAAAAACCACTTCTTGTATATAAAAGAAGCACTCCCGTGTACATATTTTCACCTAGTTTTTAGCCAAAACTTTTTGTTTTCAAAAATCCCAAAAACATTTGCAAAAATTAAAATCCAAAAACATTTGAAAAATCTTTTTGAAAGATACAAAAAAATGCATATGCATCATCATCATCTTTTCAAAAATCCATAAAAAGTTCAAAATCTTGAAAATTGCATCACAAAAATATTTTCCGCATAACATTTGCATAGCATTCGCACTTTTTGGATTGAGTTTGATAATTGAACAGGTCTAAGTAAAATCCGTAGATTGGAGCTTGATTGGACCTTACAATCTACCTAATAACAGGAACCTTATAGGAACTGGGTTTGAGGTACTTCAGGTCTAGTTGACTTAATTCTTTGAGGATCACGTGACTTTGTTCAATGGATTCTTGACTGCCTAAGTAGAGTATTTCGGAGCACACGCACGCTCTTGTTGATAATGACCTAACTTGGACACCTGCACCTTTCACATGGCTCAACTCAGTTGGAGTGGTGAGGGGATTGGATTTGTCGGTATGAGACGCACACAAGTGGAAACATTTGTCCTCCTCTAGGGAGGGAAGTGCACCCCAACCCATCCAGTGATTAGGAAGTCTAAAGACAAGAGGCTGTGGGTTGCAATAAAGCTTCAAAAGAGGGATAGTCTACTGGCTCAAGAGGAAAAAATCCTTATGTAAATGTTGTTGTATATAGTATTAAAAAAATGTTCAGGCATGTACAAAAATAAAGAGCCTGCGAAGTATGTACAAAGTCAATAAGCAAGCTTGAGTTCCAAAGGCAGGATGACTTGACTACACTGGTCTTGCATCCCGGGATAGGTAGCTACACTGGCTACCGTCCATTCTTCTCTTCACCCCCTCCTCTTGAGCTGGTTGCCACTTGAACTTAGAAGGGAATACCCCGCTCCTCGAGGATGGAGTCATTGGATTGGGGAATCATTAGGTTGTCGTACTGGAGAAGTCAGTCTCTTTGTCATTCTAGTTGGGAAAAGCTACCATCACTTATACTGTACGAGTCAAATTCATAGTCGTAAGAGTTTGCGTATGAGTTGAAGTATTTCTGACCTGGCTATTGAGGAGACTTGAGCAGGGTTTTGGGATTCTCAGGGACTGTTGGACTTCAAATTCGGTTCTCACTAAGGTTCCGCCCGCACTAAAATTCCAAAGGTCCGACTTAAGCTCCAAACTTTGATTTTGTGAAGACAAGTTTGATAATCAAATAAAATCCAAGTTCTTCTTTTTCTTTTCTTTCTTTTTCTTTTGTACTTATTGCATAAGTATTTGCTAGGGACTAGCAAAGGTAAAGTATAGGGGGATGATGAATCCACATTTCATCATCTTTATTCTATCATTTTGGCACCAAAAACCCTAGTAAATGCCTGTAAATAACATTAAATATACAATCTTAGCATTCATGCATGTGCATCATATTAGTGTATAAAATACTGTAATTAAAGCCAAAATTATAGAATAAATAAAAGAAAAGAAAAAAAGAATAAAATATTGTAAATATTTTATGACCCAAAACCCCGAGACCTAGGCATCTTGATGAATAGGTCGATAAGGAATAAAGTAGGGGGGGATAAGGGCCAAAGTACAGATAAAATACCTATATTTATTAATTCATTCGTTATTCATTTTGGAACCTATTTTTGGTTCCACTTTTTATACATCAAATAAAGAAACTTTGTACATGAAAGTTGTAGATAATTTTATAAATAAAAATACAAAATTGATTTCAAAGAAAAATAATGTACAGATAAAAAGTTGTGGTCTGACTAAAAATCCAAAATCCCAACTTCCCAGACCCGTATCTCACAACTGACAACTCCAAATGCAGCAAACTCACCTTTAATTGTATATAGAATAAAATAATCTTTTTAATGGTGGTGGTTTCGCATTTGGCGGAGCTACGGTTTGAAAGTTGAGTTTTGGACCCACCTTGTATAGTTATACATATTAAAATATTCAATTTATTATTTATTCATTATTTTTGTACTTTTATATTTTTATAATTATGTAAATATTACTTATAATAATTATATACATTAAAAATTAGAATAAAAGTACAAAGAAAACTCAAAATAGAAATCAACAAGTATAGATCATACAAGTATAATACCTATACTCAAACCTATATAACATACTCTTATAATTTATTAAATATACAAAATAAATCAGAAAAATAAAAAAAATATTTGTGTACATAAAAGTATTTTATAATTTTACAAAATAATAAATAAAAATAATAAAATTAAAATCACAAATTAAAAATAAAATGCTAAAACACATAGTATTATACCTATAAAGGGCTAAAAAGTAAACTTATAAAAATATAACTCATAAAAATAATTAAAAATCATAATTAAATACTACATAAAATAATGAATATTTTTTATTTTATAATCATTATTTAATTCGGTCTATTACTATTTTTAAATGAATTAACAAAGTAATAAATCAGGGTTTGTCCTGGTTGGTCCACATGGACCAACCAGGAGGCGTCAACAGTTGACCCCAGTCAACTGGTCGCCCTACCCCCTATAGCCCTTGTCAGGCTTGGTTTTTGAGCCATTTTCTTGGCTTTTTCCCAGCCAATTCTTTCACGTTTTTGTGTTGCATCCTTCTGCAACAATGGTCACCAACCATCCCTCTATCTCGCCCATGCATAATCATGGTCTTTGGACCCAAGATCTGCGAGCTACTCGTCGATCGTTGGACCCCTGTCACCTCGGGTCAAACCCAATATAAGCGACCTCCCTACTTTGAATTCAAATTGAGTCCCCTTGGTCCACCCCTCTCCGCCTCTCTGGTGCTCTGAAGCTTGCTGGAGGTGACAGCTCCGCCGCGAGCTCCTTAGCCAGGGCGAACGAGGTCGAGGGCGCCTCCACCACCTCCCGCAAGACCGGCGGTTGAGGTATCCTCTTCCCTCTGGCTCCGGCCATTAAGGGCCTTCCCCCTCTTATTTTTCGCTTGTGTTTTACTCCTGCTAGTCCTAGGATCAAAACCCCTCAAAAACCTTCGAGTTCCATCGCCTGAACCGCCCGATCCACTCACTTGGCCGGAGCGCAAATCCGGTCGTTCATCGCCCCGTCGTAGCACGCATCCCCACGTCCATCCAAGGGTCCAGGCAGTTTGCCCTGGACCCCTTGACTCTTCTTGCAGGTCAAAGCACACTTGAGAGTGCCTGGAGACGAGTTTTGAAAGCTCGCCGGAGCTTCTGGAGCCCCGTAGCTCCGCCAGCTACCTGCGAGCACCACGGCCCTCGCCGTGGATTTTTGACGCCTCCAGGAGGAAGACGAGGACCCAGGGATGCTCCACGTCCATTTTGGAGCTCTGACATCGTCGGAGGACGGAGATCGGGGACGACGAAGTTCGCTCTCACCGGCGGCCGACGTTGTTCTTGGTCTTCACTTCCCAGCCGTCGGATCGTGGAGCGCCACCAGATTGCACAACCACCGTTGGATCGCCTCCAGCCTCGACCGTTGATCGTCAGTGGAGATCTGATCTCAGCCGTGCATCCAGCAAAGCATCATCGGCCGTTCGTCGTGTGCCACGTGTTCAAGTGGCATCTCATCCACCGTTGGATCGCGCGCCGAGGGTATTTTGCACCTGAACCCTCACGCATTTTGTATTTACTTTTTAGTCCACAAACTTTCCTCTGCAGTTATATATTTTTGTAAATTTTGCAAAAGACCCTCGAGCTCTTAGTATTTACATATAGGTCCCCTGCCACGTCACCTCACGTGACCTATTCACGTGAGGTGTGGGCATTTTGCAAGGGTACTCTCGGACTTTGGGATATTTCCGATTAGTCCCAAAAGTTTGTGACGTAGTGTAAAAGTTTGGGATATTTTGCATAGAAGCCCCTGATACTTTTGGATATTGCCTTTAGGTCCCTGCCAGGCGCGTGTATAGCACGTGCTTGCATTGGACATTTGTACTGAGGCCCCTCCGGGTTTTGTAATTTGTTTGTAGTCTAGTAAATGCAAGTTTTAGTGTAAAACTTTGTGTAAATTTTGCATGTACCTCCTGGATGTTTGAAAAATTGCACATATACCCCTGCCAGGCTTGATTAATGTTTGGATGCTTGTTTTAATTATTTAAATTACCATTTTGCCTCCAAAAATTCTCAAAAATTAGGGTTAAGCTCCTGGGTACTTGTACTTCCACGTCATTATTTCAGTTTTCAATTTTCTTTAATTTTCATATTTATTAAAAATCAAAAACATGCTTTTTGTTCATTGTCTAGCTTAGAAAATACCAAAAAATATTAAAATACCTCTTAAAATTCCAAAAAAATTCCCTATTGTCTATTTTATCATATTTTAGTGTCAGTCCAAAAATCACTAAAAATCTCAAAAGAAAAACCTTAAAAATTTAAAAACACTCGAAAACTTCAAAAAAATATATAAAATTAAAGAAAACTCCAAAAATTACAAACTCAGTTCCTGTTTACTCTATATTTTATTAACTTTATTTGAAAAATAGTTTGAAATTATTTTGTGGCTGTTTGTTATTTTAATCTCCATTTTACTCACAGCCAGTGCCTTCTTCACTGTTTTCCCTTATTTCAGCCTTTAAAAATACCAAAAACACCTTGAAAAATACCCAAAAATCACAAAAATAGTAGAAAAGCCTGAAAATATCAAAAACATTTTATTTCTGAATTTTTGGTTATTTTTGCACATTTTTATAAATACTTTATCTTCTCTTTTATTACATTGTCCTTATTTTCCAATATTTAAAAAGAAAAAAATTATAAATTATAAATTATAAAAATCAGAAAATTAAAAAAAATCAAAATACAAAATTAAAAAAAAACTAAAATTAAAAACCCACAAAAACCCTTGCTTGTTTGCTTAGTGTAGACACTTCACTCACATTCACTTGTGCACAATTATTTGAATTACCCTATTTGCTCCCTGTGTTCGAACTCTCTGCATACTTGTCCCTATACACCATTTGTGCAGAGTTAAAAATAAATTTTAACTCCACATTTATTTCTAATTATTGATCTTTAGTGTGGGTTAATTGTTGACTTTAGTCCAGATTTAGTGTGGTCAACACACCGACTGAGTTCACGCTTTGTGTTGAACTTAAGACCACCTAATTTTGGCTAAATAAGTTCCTGGTGTCATCGTTGAGCTATCTTTAGCTGAACAATATCACAGTTATCAGAAAGTTATACAGTGTTAGTTCATAATGCTATCAGGAGATGAATATAAACATCTAGTAGTAGAAGTGGAGAAAAGTTAATAGTTATTCTTGTCCCGGAGATGTTATCCTGGACCATATATCTCCTTCTTGCGTACCCATCCTTGTCTCGCAGATGATGCATGCTTCCAAGAGTAATTTACGTTTGTCTATAGGTATTTCTTCAAAGATGAGTCTGCATCGACTCTTCCAAAGTTGCCACCAAACCGTAATTTTAAAACATAGAATTCTACCCTTTTTATCCGTGAGGTCTAAGGTCTGGTTCATATACAACATGTTGAGTAGTTCATTGAAGTTTGGTTCCAGGTCACATAAGAGAAATATATCTCTAATTGTTTTACATTCATCAAAAAGGTGTGTATAGTTTTCTAGCCCATTGTTGCATAGGTAGCATCTGTTTACCCACGGTATTTTCCATCTTTCGAAAGAGTCTTGTGTTGTAATCTTATTATGCGCCAACATCCATATGAAATAGTAGGCTCTTGGTTCCAGAGGCCATTTTCTAAATAATGAATAGACTAATGATCTGCTACCCCCGTCTGTAAGGAGGTAGTATAATTGTTTTGTTGTGGAATCTCTTTTGTTTGGTGAGATGGTGGGGAATATTGTTGTGTCTGTTTCGTCCCTATGTAGATTGTGGAATACATATGTCAGTGTCTCCTTCAATCTAACTCCTTCATGCGAGAGTGTTGAAGGTAGTTTATTTTGAAGGGCTTTAAACCAGTTGAATCTTGCTAGCCACGAGTTTAGACCCTTCTTTACAGATACAAAACGATTCTTGATGTATGGCATGATGAGCGGATAAGACTGTTCTAGTGTAGGGGAGCCTCCTAATTGGTCTTTCCACAATAATGAGTGAGTACCATCTCCGAGTTTTTTATAGAGCACATGTAGAAGTGATTTGAAACCCTTAATATGGGATTTCCAAACAAATGAGTCCGAACGCTTCGGGGTAGAACAAAGTGTTATGGGACCACCTCTGAAGTGCGAGAAGCTAATCGCCGATGACATCCAAGGTCTCACAAAATCTACTATGCGAATTGCCGATTTTGTTAAAAGTGCATTATTGAAAGCTCGAAGGTTAATAATTCCCCAACCATCATTCAGGTTAGGTCTAGTTACTTTTGACCATGCCACCTTAGCCTTTGTTTTGAGGTCTTCATCGGTCCCCCATAAAAAGTTTCGTCTAAGTCTGTCAATTTTTTTAACTATACCCTCCGGCATCTTCAGACATGACATCTCATGTATTATGGTTGGTGTTAAGGCTGAGTTTAGCAAATTGATCCTAGCTGGTAGTGGTAGTATTTTGGACTTCCATCCCTGAAGTTTTGCCACAAATTTATTAATGGTGGATGACCAGTCTCTCATCAGTCTCCTATGTTTCGCTATTGTGAAACCTAGATATTCCATAGGGAAAGATCCTTCAGACCAATTTATTATGTCCTTGACCTTATTATTTTCATCATCCGACAAGTTTATCGAATAAAAGGAGCTTTTCTTTTCACTGATGCGAATGCCTGACATTTTGCCAAATATTTTTAGTGTGGTGATTACGTTTTTGAGGCTCTCCTCTTGGTATTCCAGGAAGATGAGTAAGTCATCTGCAAATTGGATATTAGTAATATGGGTTTGCATTCCGTCTCTCATGAATCCCCTGAATTTCTCTCCTTTTACTAATTTGAGCAGCATCGCATCAAGGACTGACATTGAGTGTATGAATAGAACAGGAGAGAGTGGGTCTCCTTGTCTCACTCCTCGCTTAGGGTGAATGAATCCCGACGAAGTTCCATTGATTTTAAATGAGATATCAGTTGTTTTTAAAAGTGTCGAAATCAACTTGATGAAACTATAGGATAATCTGCCACCCTCAAAACTTCTAGGATGAAGGGCCATTTTAAAGTATCAAATGCTTTTCTGAAGTCTATTTTCAACACCAACGCCTTAGTTTTCCTTCTATTCCAGTCATGGACAATCGAAGATGTAACGAGGAAGGCATCCACTGCGGATATGTTCTTCAAGAAGGCACATTGAGATGGTGGTATGTTGTTCGCGAGAAAGGATGCCCATCTATTAGCTATTACTTTGGATATTACGTAAATTGATCAAGCTAATTGGTCTATAGTTTTCTATGTTTTCCATTCCACCTTTCTTATAGATTAAAGAGACCAGGTGATGAATCCACGTTTCATCATCTTTATTCTATCATTTTGGCCTCAAAAACCCTAGTAAATGCGTATAAATAGCATTAATTCATGCATTTTAGCATTCATGTATATGTGTGTAAATATTGTATAAAATGCGGTTTTTAGTGCCAAAATTATAGA
This sequence comes from Ottelia alismoides, assembly GCA_037367405.1. Taxonomy (NCBI): domain Eukaryota; kingdom Viridiplantae; phylum Streptophyta; class Magnoliopsida; order Alismatales; family Hydrocharitaceae; genus Ottelia; species Ottelia alismoides. The sequence goes on from JAZKJV010009806.1 coordinate 409,850, forward strand.
ATAAAGAAAAGAAAAGAAAAAGAATAAAATATTGTAAATATTTTATGACCCGAAACCCCGAGACCTAGGCATCTTGATGAATAGGTCGACAAGGAATAAAGTAGGGGGAGATAAGGGCCAAAATACAGATCAAATACCTATATGTATTAATTCATTCTTTATTCAGTTTGGGACCTATTTTTGGTTCCACTTTTTATACATCAAATAAAGAAACTTTGTACATGAAAGTTGTAGATAATTAAATAAAAAAAATACAAAATTGATTTCAGTGAAAAATAATGTACAGATAAAAAGTTACGGTCTGAATAAAATTCCAGAATCCCAACTTCCCAGACCCGTATCTCACAAATGAAAACTCCAAATGCAGTATATTCACCTTTAATTGTATATAGAAGAAAATAAGCTAATTAATGGTGGTGGTTTCGCATTTGGCGGAGCTACGGTTTGAAAGTTGACTTTTGGACCCTCTTTGTACATTGTACAGATTAAAATATTCAATTTATTATTTATTTATTACTTTTATAATTTTATATTTTTATAATGTTGTAAATAATACTTATAATAATTATGTACATTAAAATTGGAATAAAAACCTAAATAAAACATAAAATAAAATATATGTATACACAATACATAGATACAATACTTATATGTATACCTATACTTTCTATACTCATATTTTATTAAATATACAAAACAATTCAGAAAAATAGAATAAAAATATATTTGTATATTTAAAAGTATTCTATGATTTTATAAAATACTAAATAAAAATAATAAAATTTAAATACACAAATTAAAAATAAAAGACTACAATATATAAATATAGATACCTATAGGGGTATAAATGCAAACTTGTAAAAATACATCTTATAAAAAAAATTTAAAATCATAATAAAATAATTTATAAATTTTTAAACACTTTTTATTTTATAACCTAAATCAAATAACATTATTTACTATTTTTAAATAATTTTTTAAGAGGTTTTTCCTGGTTGGTCCACGTGGACCAACCAGGTGGTCTGGACAGTTGACCACGGGTCAACTGTCTGACCCTCCTCTGTCAGCGTGTCAGAGTGGGTTTTGACCCACTTTCTCGAATTTTTCCAAGCTGCCACTTACATCTTTTCGCGATGGAGTCTTCAGGACTTTTGAAGCCCATCCACCCATGAATCTCGCCCAGGGATAATCTCGGGCATCGCATCACTGTGGCGCCTGTTGTCGCCTCGTCTTTCACGCCACTCGACCATGATTCAAAACGAACCCCCCGACTCCACTTGAATTTTTGATCACTCTTCCACCTCCAAAACCCAAACCTAGACCCTTTGCCAGACTCGTGGTGACAGCAGGAGCTTGGAGGGCGTTTAAACGGGGCGAAGCGGTGTTGAATCGAGTTAGATCCCCTCGCCGGAGTCCTCGCCGGAGGACACCTCGTGCGCGCACGGGTGAGGCCTTTCTACCCCTCTTTTCTTCCTTGTTCCTTGAAGCTTTAGTGTTAGGAAGCCACAGTAATCTTTCCCCTTTCAAGATCTTCGACCAGCAACCGTCCTAACATCTCGACTCACCGCGGCCGGCATCGAGTTTCGCCGGCCATTTCCACCTTTCCATCTAGCTGCTCCCCTGTGCGAAATACTCCGCGAAGTTGGGGCATTTTGCCCCCAACTTCTTCATCCCTTTGTCTTGCAGGTCCCAGGAGCTCGAAGACCCCACCTGGGGGTCGATTTGGTCCAAGAACGGACCACCTGGGCCGTCCTCCTTCTCCAACTGCTCGGCGGCGCTCCGGCGGTCTATCCGTCCTTTCGAAGCCACTGCTCGACAGAGGACTCTCCCAGGAAGGTCGTACGGCCATTAGACGTGACTCGTGCGCTCTGGGCGTCAAGACTTTGGCACTGCAAAGTTTCTTGGACCGTGTTCTTTGACCGTTCGTCCTCGATGCGCCAGAACCGCTCGATCACGCCATGTTCTTGACGAAGCTACTGGCGTCGTTGGATTTCGCAAGCTTTCAGCCGTCCGATCGTGGCTCCAGATCTAATCTGGACCACAGAAAACGAAGGGGTATCGTACCACCTGGGCGCGCCACGTGTTTAAGTGGAGAGCCTCCTGCCGTTGGATCGCGCCCTTGGTTGGACATTTTGCAAGATAAACCCTGCCAATTTTGTGTTTTATAATCGAACCTTAAATTTTCATTTGCTGTGCTTAGTATTTTGTAATAATTGCATAACAGTCACTGCGCTTTTGTATAAGTACCTTTTAGTCCCTCCCAGGCGCGAGCTCCGCACGCGCGTGGGTGGACGTTTTGCGTGGAAGCTCTTACTTCTTTTTGTATTTGCGCTTAGTCCAGAAAATATTGTATTCAGTTCAGAGTTTTGTGTGAAAATTGCGTCTATGCCCTTAGATTTCTGCATATTTTCAAATCTACCCCTGCCACGCCTGTTAATGATTGGATGCTTGTTCGAATTATTTAACCTATCATTTTAAGTCCAAAATTTCTTAAATTTTGAACTTAAGCTCCTGTGCATGTGTTCTTCCACGCCAACATTTTAGTTTTGGATTTTATCGTATTTTTGTATTTATTAAAAATAAAAAACTTTCTTTTTATTCACTGTCTAGCTTAGAAAATGCTAAAAAAATATTAAAACACTTAAAAAAATTACAAAAAAATTACCTAGTGTCTATTTTATCCTATTTTAGTGTCAATCCAAAAATCACTAAAAATCTCAAAAGAAAAACACTAAAAATTTAAAAACACTCTAAAACTTCAAAAAAATATATAAAATCAAGGAAAACTCTAAAAAATACAAACTCAGGTTCTATTTGTGCCTCATTTTGTTCTTTTTATTTGAAAAATAGTGTGAAAAATTTTGGTTGCTGTTTGCTAATTTTAATTCCCATTTTATTCACAGCCAGCACTATTTACACTATTTGCTTTATTTCAGTCTTTAAAAATACTAAAAACACCTTGAAAAATCCCCAAAAATCACAAAAATAGTAAAAAATCCTAAAAATATCAAAAACATTTTATTTCTGAATTTTCGGATATTTTTGCACATTTTTTATAAATACTTCATCTTGCCTTTCATTACATTGTCTTCATTTTCCAATATTGAAAAAAAAATATATATAAAATAAAAAATTATAAAAATTAGAAAATTAAAAATCAAAATACAAAATTAAAAATTAAAAATTAAATAAAAAATTAAAAATTAAAAACCCACAAAAAGAAATTGGCTAAGTGATTCGTTAGACCTAGGGTTTGGATCTTTATCTACACTCTGCACCGTTGTTTCCTGTGTTCGACCCCTACTTGCTTGCCATTATACATTGTTAGTAGGGTATAATAAATTTTAATCCTTGCTCTTAATTGCTTTATTGTTTGTGTGGTTAATTGTTGAAGACCGAGGTGGTTTGAGCAGTCGCATCAGCGACAGTGAGTCTGACTTGTCAGACCACTATTTAGCGGCTCTCGTTTTCTCGCTTTTCAAATGGCACCGTTGCCGGGGAGCATCGGCTTGTAGAGTACCTTTTGGGTCTTTTTAGTTACTTAGCCATTTTTGCTTACTTGCCTCTTGTTTATCATCTGTTTTGAATTGTCTGACATCTCTTTTGTTTTCTTGCGAGGGACCGCCGACCAAGGAGGATCGCCTAGGGGATCCTGAGCAGCTTTGGGAGGAGGAGCCGGCTATTCTACCCTAGCCGGCAGGAGAGAGCAAGAGAACTAGAGAGAGTTGCTTTTATTTTTGTGAGAGAGAGTATTTGATTAATTTGTAATAATACAGGACTTGGACACTTGAACACTTCGGGCCTAATATCCGGGTGTTTGTTCACTCGGGGGGCTCACCGCGGCTTTTTCGTGTTTTGATCGACTGTCATTTTCCGGTTTTGTTTTCTTTTTATTTCTTTTGTGGATTGAGCTCTTAGATTAGGTCCTGCTTGATTCGATTAGCCTAGGTCCAAACACCCTAATAACTCTTGCATGTTCCTATAGTTCGTATTTGGAATTAGATTAATTAAGTAGTTGATCATTGGCTCTCGATCCACGCGCCGCAAGCTCACTCCACACAAGCGCTTTCTCCTAACTCAAATGTGTTGAGCAGAGGAGGAGTGAGCCTAGACCGGACATTAGGATTGGGAGTTGACGGTTAACTTGTGGTTATTCACGCTAGCAGTTGCCTATCTTGGGACGATTTCCGCTTGCATACCGACATATAGATTAGGTTTATAAATTTCTGCCTTGCATCCCGCATGGAGAGAGCTGGGATTCGTTGTAAGTCTTCTTACTTTGCATCCATCATTTAGGCACAAAGGTGAGATTTCCATCTTGGTGTCGACTTACATTGGCTTTTCCTGACTCTTTTCTCCCTCTGATTTTGGATAAATTAGGATAAAGAAAATACAAAATCGTTAGGCGCTTGTTTGAATCTACTCAAAAGAAGCGATAACACAAAAAAATTAAAAAAGGGATTGTTAAGAAAACTTTGACCTAAATAAAATTGGTAATTGGACTCATTGATTGTGGAGAGTAACACCCTCACTTGTTTTCAGGTTTCATGGGAAGGTGAAAAGCGAGAATGCGAGAGCCGCTAAATAGCGGTCTGACAAGTCAGACTCACTGTCGCTGATGCGACTGCTCAAACTTCCTCAGTCTTCAACAATTAACCCACACAATCAATCAGAGAATGAATAGCAAGGATTAAAATTTATTATACCCTACTAAAGATGTACAATGGCAAGCAAGTAGGGGTCGAACACAAGAAGCAAAGGTGTAAAGCACGGATAAAAATCCAAACCTAGGTCTAACAAGCTACTTAGCCAATCTAAAATTTTTGTGGGTTTTTTATTTTTATATTTTTTTATTTAATTTTTTTTTAATTTTATATTTTTGTATTTTGGTTTTTAATTTTCTGATTTTTATATTTTATATTTTATATTTTATATTTTTTTTGTCTTTTTCAATATTGGAAAATAAGGACAATGTAATAAAAGAGACAAAGAGGTATTTATAAAAATAGAGAAAAATATTCAAAAATTAGGAAATAAAGTCTTTTTGGTCTTTTTATACTTTTTTACTGTTTTTGTGATTTTTGGGTAATTTTTAAGATGTTTTTGGTATTTTTAATTACAGAAATAAGGCAAAACAGTGGAAATAGGGCTGGCTGTGACTAAAATGCAAGTTAAAATTAACAAACAGCAACCAAAATTTTTCACACTATTTTTCCAATAAAAAGGACAAAATAAAGAACAAACAAGAACTGAGTTTGCTATTTTTGGGTTTTTCTACTATTTTATATATTTTTTTGAAGTTTTTGAGTGTTTTTAAATTTTTAGTGTTTTTCTTTTGAAATTTTTAATGATTTTTGGCTGGGGGTTAAAACAAACTAAAAGACACAAAATATATTTTTTTGGAATTTTTCTGGAGTGTTTTTATATTTTTTTGGTATTTTATAAGCTAGACAGTGCACAAAATGACTATTTTTGATTTTTAATAAATATTAAAATGCAATAATTATGGAAAATAAAAATATGACATAAATCTACAATGTAACAGGAAGCTACAGGGATTTTTGGTGATTTTTTTGGGGTTTTAGAGACGCATGCATAAAATATAAGGAACAAAAAGAAAAACCATGTTTGCAGGGGCGTTTTTGTAAATAATCAGGAACCCAGGGGCGTACACGCAATTTTTCCAGAAAACTAAGAACTGTAGACGTAATTTAATGGGCCAATCATAAAATCTCAGACTTGCAGGGGTTTAATCACAAAAACACCAGGGCTCACGTGTTAGACCACGCGCACCTGGCAGGGGTATAGATTCAGATAACAAAATTGCGAGGGCTGATGTGCAATACTTCCCAAAAGTTTAAATCTAGAATGAACAGTTACAGCAGTTAGTGGCAATAAACAAAGCCACGAGGGCTCAAACCGCAAAATGCCGAAGGCGCGCGTGACAAGCACGTGCGCCTGGCGGGGCTATGAGTGAAAAAACACACGACTTCAGGGGGGTGCTAATAAATATTACAAAAAGATTCTAGCATCTGGCAAAGTTCAAGTGCTATTAAAAAAAACTAACAGAAATCGCTGGGATAAAAAAGCAAAATACCCAACTAAAGGCAGCGATCCAACGGCGGGCTGTACGTCACTTATACACGTGTCAGCATCACAACCCGCGATGCCCCTTCGAGACTGACGGCCCAGATTAGAAGCTCCTAGCGTGATCGAACGGCTGGGGTGATCAGAATCCAACGCTGGCTGTGCGCCTGGAATGAGCGGCTTGATCGGACGGCAATCAGAGCATCGGGAAGAACACGAAAGAAACTCGAGTGGGCGAGTTTGAAGTGGATCCCCAGGTCTCTCCCGACCTCCGACCACTGTCCAGAACACTCCAGGAAGTCCCTGGAGCACGGGCCTTCCTCCCAGCGGCGCCAAAATGGCCTGAAGGGCTCGGATGCGCCGCCGCAAGGTGTGGAATGGTGCAACCCAGGTGGTCCAAGCTTGGACAAAATCGACCCCCCAGGTGGAGTCTACGAGCTCCTGACCTGCAAAACAAAAGGGATGAAGAGGTTGGGGGCAAAATGCCCCAACCTCGCGGCGTATTTCACACAAGGGACAGCTAGATGGAAAGGTGGAAAGGGCCGGCGAACTCGCTGCCGGCCGCGGTGAATCGAGATGCGAGATTGAGATGCCGAACAAGGATCTTGATCAAAGAAAAGCCACTGAGGCTTTTTAACATTCGAACCTTAGAGAAAAGAAGAGAAAAAGAGGAAGAAAATACCTCACCCGTGTGCGCGCACTACGTTCTCCGGCGAGAACTCCGGCGAGGGAACCGGCCTCGATTCGACACCCAATCGACCCGCTGAAGCACCCTCCGTGCTCCTGCTGTCACCAAGATTCACGCTAGAGGTCCAGCTGAGGGGTTTGAAGGTGGAAGAGTGGTCAAAGTGAAATGGAGAGGTTTGGAGCTTATTTGAAAAGTTGGCCGAGAGGGCACCTTTGACGAGGCGTGGCTCGCGAAACCATGGTCAAAAGTCGCATCAAATCCTTGGGCGTGTAAGACCTTTGAACAAGGATCAAAAGTCGTGAAGACAATGACCCCAAAAAACGCAAGACTTGTTCTCAAAAAATCCGCAAAGATTGGCCAAAGTCATTCTGACATGTTGGCAGAGGGTGGTCAGACAGTTGACCAGTGGTCAACTGTCCAGGCCTCCTGGTTGGTCCACGTGGACCAACCAGGAAAAACCTCTAAAAAATTATTTAAAAAATAGTAAATAACCTTATTTTGTTTAGGTTATAAAATAAAAAGTGCTTATAAATTTATGTAGTATTTTATTATTATTTTTAATTATTTTTATGAAGTATATTTTTACAAGTTTGCATTTATACCCCTATAGGTATCTATATCTATATATTTAAGTATTTTATTTTTATTTAGGTATTTTTAATTTATTTTATTTTGGTTTTTATTTTCCAAAATTATAAAATACTTCTATATACACAAATATAATTTTATTTTAATTTTCTGATATATTTTATACACTTAATAAAATGAAAGTGTTGTTTGTATAGGTATAGCTACATGTATTATGCCTAGGTATTATAATATATACAAGTATTTTTATTTGTATTTTATTTATGTTTTTATTCTGATTTTAATGCACATAATTATTATAAGTATTATTTACAACATTATAAAAATATAAAATTATAAAAATAATAAATAAATAATAAATTGAATATTTTAATATGTACAAGTATACAATGTGGGTCCAAAAGCCAACTTTCAAACCGTAGCTCCGCCGAATGCGAAACCACCGCCATTGGATAGCTTATTTTCTTCTATATACAATTAAAGGTGAGTACGCTGCATTTGGAGTTGTCGTTTGTGAGATATGGGTCTGGGAAGTTGGGATTCTGGATTTTTATTCAGACCATAACTTTTTATCTGTACATTATTTTTCTGTGAAATAAATTTTGTATTTTTCTTTATTAAATTATCTACAACTTTCATTTACAAAGTTTCTTTATTTGATGAATAAAAAGTGGAACCAAAAATAGGTCCCAAAATGAATAAAGAATGAATATAATGTATAGGTATTTTATCTGTATTTTTGGCCCTTATCTCCCCCTACTTTATTCCTTGTCGACCTATTCATCAAGATGCCTAGGTCTCGGGGTTTCGGGTCATAAAATATTTACAATATTTTATTCTTTTTCTTTTCTTTTCTTTATTCTATAATTTTGGCTTTAAAAACCGCATTTTATACAACATTCACACACATATACATGAATGCTAAAATACCTATATTAAGCCTATTTACACGCAGTTACTAGGGTTTTTAAGGCCAAAATGATAGAATAAAGATGATGAAACGTGGATTCATCATCCCCCTATACTTGCCTTTGCTAGTCCCTAGCAAAACACTTATGCAATAAGTGCAGAAAAAGAAAAATAAAGAAAAGAAAAAGAAGAAAGGTGGACTAAAGTTGATTGTCAAACTTGTCTTCACAAAATCAAAGTTTGGAGCTCAAGTCGGACCTTTGGAATTTTAGTGCGGGCGGAACCTTAATGAGAACCGTGTTTGAAATCCAACAGTCTCTGAGAATCCCAAAACTCTGCTCAAGTCTCCTCAATAGCCAGGTCAGAAATATCTCAATTCATACGCAAACTCTTACGACTATGAATCTGACTTGTACAGTGTAGGTGATGGTGGCTCTCCCCAACTAGAATGACAAAGAAACTGACTTCTCCAGTACGACAACCCAATGATTCCCCAATCCAGCAACTCCATCTTCGAGGAGCGGGGTATTCCCTTCTAAGTTCAAGTGGCAACCAGCTCAAAAGGAGGGGGTGAAGAGAAGAATGGACGGTAGCCAGTGTAGCTACCTATCCTTGGATGCAAGACCAGTGTAGTCAAGTCATCCTGCTGCAGGCTTACATGATATGACTTTGGAACTCAAGCTTGCTTATTGACTTTGTACATACTTGCAGGCTTTTTATTTTTGTACATGCCTGAACACATTTTTTTTGATACTATTTACAGCAGCATTTACATAAGGAGTTTTTCCTCTTGAGCCAGTAGACTATCCCTCTTTTGAAGCTTTATCACAACCCACAGCCTCCTGTCTTTAGACTTCCTAATCACTGGACGGGTTGGGGTGCACTTCCCTCCCTAGAGGAGGACAATTGTTTCCACTTGTGTGCGTCTCATACCGGCAAATCCAATCCCCTCACCACTCCAACTGAGTTGAGCCATGTGAAAGGTGCAAGTGTCCAAGTTAGGTCATTATCAACAAGAGTCGTGCGTGTGCTCCGAAATACTCTACTTAGGCAGTCAAGAATCCATTGACCCAAGTCTCGTGATCCTCAAAGAATTAAGTCAACTAGACCTGAAGTACCTCAAACCCAGTTCCTATAAGGTTCCTGTTATTAGGTAGATTATAAGGTCCAATCAAGCTCCAATCTCCGGATTTTACTTAAACTCGTTCAACTATCAAACTCACTCCGAAAAATGCGAATGCTATGCAATGCAATGCAGAAAATATTTTTATGATGCAATTTTCAAAGATTTTGAACTTTTTATGGGTTTTTGAAAATATGATGCATGCATATGCAGATGCATTTTTTGTATTTTTTCAAAAAGATTCTTCAAATGTTTTTGGATTTTAATTTTGCAAATGTTTTTGGGAATTTTTTTAAAAAGAAAAAGAATTTGGCTGAAAAATAGGTTAAAATATGTACACGGGAGTGCTTCTTATATTTACAAGAGGTGGATTTTAAGCATTTACAGGGTAAGTGGTCAGTTTTATACATATATATAGGTAGTGGATTTTGGTGTGATGTATATATTCCTCAAACTTATTTGAAAACAAGCTTTTCACACAATTATTGAAAACTATAGTCCAAAATAATTTTTACAAACATTTTACACACATTTGAAAATCATTTTGCAAAGGCTTTCAAAACAGTATATATAGGTTTTTCAAATCATTTTTGCAACCATTTTTCAAACCATTTGCAAATCATTTTTCAAACATTTTATTTCACACAAAGAAAAGAAGTTTTACAAACCACCCAGGTTGAAAACACGAAACAAAATATTTTCAAAATAGTTTTCAATAGATGTTCACAAAGATTTTCAAACTATTTTTCAAACATTTTGCAAAAAACATTTTCACCTGATTTATTAATCAGTAACTACAAAAAGAATTTGAGGAATAATCACATCTTTTTATTAAGGATTTTTAATGAATTTTAAAGAATTATTAGCCATGTTTATTAGGAAAAATACAAAAGTACGAGTTATGGCTAAAGTATATACACGGTATATACGACCCCCCTATACTTAGCTTGAGCTATGTCCTCATAGATCGGAGAGAAAAGAGAAGACATAACTCGTACTAAGTATAGACAAGTCTAAATAATCAAGGAACAAAAGAATCAAACGAATGAGAAGTTGACCGTCCCCCCTATACTTAGGATCAAATAATCCTAAGTATAGCAGACTGTACACAACGCGGGGAGGGTCAAGGGTGGGAATGAACAGATCGTACTCAGGTTGTCTCCCCCTATACTTAGGGTAAGATATCCCTAAGTATAGACGAGAAGAGGAGACAATGGAGAGGATCAAGAGGAATAGAAGAAATTCGGGGTGCACACCCCCCTATACTTAGGATAAAGTGCGTCCTAAGTACAGAAGACTGTCTACAAGGGGTAGCACTTTTCTGATAGATGAAGAAGATAGAAGAGGAAAGAAGAAAAGAAGAAAAGAAGAAAAGAGATGAGATTGGGTATGAACAACTCGGGATGCACATCCCCCCTATACTCAGGATAGAGTACATCCTAAGTGTAGCAGTGATGAAAGGGATGGCATCAATTCGGTAGAATAAGATAAAAGAAGAAGAAAAGAAGAAAAGAAGAAAAGACGGAAAGGAAAAATCATTCAAAAATGTTTTGATGTGCTTTGCCTTCCTCTATCTCCTTCGAGATATTCAACTCATCCTCATAGATTACTTGAATCGAGTCAACGACGGCCATGAATGTGTCATGTTCGAGGTATGGCTTCAGAAGCTGTCCATTGACTACAAAAGGCTGTGCGTCAGCTGACAGATTGGATATCAATACACTTCCGTTGTCACGCACCTGCCTCACTACAAACGGCCCAGTCCATTTGCTCTTCAATTTGCCTGGAAAGATTTTTAATTTCGCATCGAACAACCATACCTTCTGACCTGGATCAAAGGACTTGTGGCGGATGTGCTTGTCATGCCATGTTTTGACCTTTTCCTTGTACATCAGGCTGTTGTCATATGCATAATCTCTGAATTCCAGTAATCTGTTCAGATCCAATTTCCGGTTCTGTCCTGCTTGCTTGGAGTCCAAATTACAGATGTTAATAGCCCATAAAGATTTATGAATAAGTTCCACGGGCAAGTGGCATGGCTTGCCATACACCAGGCGGTAGGGAGACATTCCCAAGGGTGACTTGTACGCTGTTCGGTAAGCCCAAAGAACGGAATCAAGCAGCTGAGACCAGTTCTTGCGATCCGGACGCACAAGTTTCTGTAAAATTGTCTTGATCTCCCTGTTTGAACATTCAGCTAAGCCATTGGACTGCGGGTGATAGGGTGAAGCAACACGATGCTCGATGCAGAATTCTTGGGTCAGCTTCTTCACTTCTCTGTTTATGAAATGGCTGCCCCCGTCAGATATGAGGATCTTGGGAATCCCGAACCGTGCTATGATGTGATCTCGTAAGAATCGACAGACAGTCCGACTGTCGGCGGCACGGGCGGGGATAGCCTCCACCCAACGACTGACATAATCGACAGCAAGCAGAATATACTCATAACCCTGACTGTTAGGAAACGGGCCCATAAAGTCGATCCCCCATGCGTCAAAGACATCTGAGATCTGAATGTACTTCAGAGGCATCGTATCTCTCATTCCTATGGTTCCACCCATCTTCTGACAGTCAGTGCAACCTTTGACGTATTCATCTGCATCTTTGAACAATGAAGGCCACCAGAGGCCACTTTGAAGAACTTTTGCTGCCGTCCGTTTTCCTGAATGATGTCCTCCAGAATCTTGATCATGACATAAAGCGAGGACACTTGGAACCTCCTCCTGAGGTATACACCTTCTCCAGATGCAATCGGCTCCCTCACGAAACAGATACGGGTCTTCCCACTGGTAGAAATGGATTTTAGACAAAAATCTGTCTACTTTCAACTTAGGCCAGTCCTGTGGGATTTTCTTGGCAACTAGATAATTCACAATGTCCGCATACCAAGGAAGTGAGGCGACAGACAGAATCGATTCATCTGGAAAGGTCTCTGTGATAGGCTGCAAGTTCAGCTCAGGAGACTCCGGTTCAGGAAGTCTTGACAGATGATCGGCCACTACATTCTTTACCCCAGGTTTATCTCTGATCTCCATGTCAAACTCCTGGAGGAGAAGGATCCACCGGATAAGACGTGGTTTGGCATCCTTCTTCTGCTGTAAATACCTAATGGCCGAATGATCAGTGTAGATGATAACTTTGGACCCAAGAAGGTAAGATCTGAACTTCTCCAAAGCAAAGACTACCGCTAGCAGCTCCTTTTCAGTAACAGTATAGTTTCGCTGAGCTTCATCGAGCGTTCGGCTAGCGTAGTGAATTGCAAACGGTACATTGTCTTTTCTCTGTCCCAGTACAGCTCCGATGGCATAATCCGACGCATCGGTCATAATCTCGAAAGGCTGGGTCCAAATCGGTGGCTGTAGGACAGGGGCCTGTGTGATGAGCTCTTTTAACTGATTAAAGGCAAGGAGCACACGATCGTCTACAATGAACTCATTGTCCTTGCCGAGCAACTCAGTCAGCGGTCTGGCCAATTTACTGAAATCTTTAATAAATCGTCGGTAAAAACCGACATGGCCCAAGAATGACCGGACTTGCTTGATATTTATAGGTGGCTCTAGCTTAGAGATTACATCCACCTTGGCTGGGTCAACCTCCATGCCACGTTTAGAAACAACGTGACCCAGCACGATTCCTTCGGTCACCATGAAGTTGCTCTTCTCCCAGGAGAGCACAAGATTCACTTCGCAGCACCTCCGTAAGACTCGGTCTAGATACTCCAGACATTGGTCAAATGAATCCCCATAGACCGAAAAATCGTCCATAAAGACCTCGAGAAAGCTACCCACCATATCAGCAAAAACTGCAAGCATACACCTCTGAAATGTAGCTGGGGCATTGCAAAGCCCGAACGACATCCGTCTGAAGGCATATGTGCCAAAAGGACAGGTGAACGTGGTCTTCTCTTGGTCTTCAGGAGCAATAGCAACTTGATTATACCCAGAGTAACCGTCCAAGAAACAGAAATATTCCTTCGCGGCCAATCTCTCCAAGATTTGGTCGATGAATGGCAGCGGAAAATGATCCTTCTTGGTGGCAAGATTGAGTCTTCTGTAATCTACGCACACTCGCCAAGAAGTTGGTACTCTGGTGGCGATCTCTTCTCCTTTGTCATTTTTCACGATGGTGATCCCTGATTTCTTGGGCACAACATGCAGAGGGCTCACCCATTTGCTGTCGGAGATGGGATAAATGAATCCCGCATCACACCATTTCTGGATTTCTTTCATAACCACCTCTCGCAAGTTTGGGTTTAATCTTCTTTGCAGTTCACGAGAGGGTCTGCAGTCATCTTCCAGAAAGATGCGATGCGAACAGAGTGACGGATTGATCCCATGGAGATCGGAGGTTCGCCAGCCTATCGCCTTGCGGTTACGTTCAAGAACCTCCATCAGACGAGATTCTTGATCTTCGGTCAGATGCGCATTGATGATAACCGGGTACATGTTTGGTTCTCCTGCAAGGAAGGCATACTTCATATTGGAGGGCAAGGGTTTCAGCTCTGGCGGGGTCTGAGCTGCTTCAGCGGTGACCTCAGCGATTAATACAGGTGGTGATTCTTTCAACTGTGCAGTGTCCACCATAATATGCTCTGTTTCCTCTCTCAGATCCTGACAGAATTCTTCAATGATTTGATCTTCGTCCGAAGATGCTTCCAAACTCGGCTCTTGGTTCTGAAGGCATATCAACCCCACAGCAGTGTCTTGTGGTGCATCAGCAAAGTCCTCATCTTGATCGATACACGGAAATTCGACTGTGGTCTCCACTTCCTCCTCTGGACAGAGGAGTCCGTGGATCTCATTATCATCCAGGAAGAGGTTGGTGTCTTGAATCTCGGCTAGAAAGTCGCAGTCTTCATCATTCTCAATTACCCTTGCACATGACACAGACATCGGTTCAACGGGCGTTCTCTCAGTCAGGGTCTCTACTCGGATAATTTCATTGCCAGCTCCAAAAGTAATTTCTCCTGTCCCATAATTCACTATTGCGTTTGACGTCCGCAGAAAAGGCCTTCCGAGTATGATCGGGGTAAGGAGCAACGGAGTGGGGACGTCCATATCTAAGACCACAAAATCGGCGGGGAATGACTTTCCCTGAACCGTGACGATCACGTCCTCCAACAGGCCCCTAGGCCGCTTGACTGACTTGTCTGCAAACTGCAGAATCATTTTTGTAGGTTTGAGCGGTCCCAGCTTGAACTCCGTGAGTAGTGAGGCTGGCATCAAATTGACAGAAGACCCGCTGTCGAGGAGTGTTCGTTCGAACTCTTGATCGAACATCTGACAACGTACAAGAGGTGCTCCCATATCTGGCTTTTTGTCAGGGAGGTTGCTGATGGCATTGACGGTGGCCATAGTAAGGATGTGCTTTTCAGATTTACCACCTTTGCTTCGGGAGTTATGGGGAGTTGGCCTGCGCTTGGTTGTACATGCCTCTTTAAGTCCTTTCTTCACGGCTGGCATGTACTCAAGAGCTTTCATTAATGGCATATTTAACACCAAATTCTGAATGATTTCTATGATAGCAGGATCAGACAAAGCACTTTTCAAATTTTTCATTTTTTTGTGTTTTTTCATTGCTTCAGGAAAAGGAATATTTACAAACTCTTCTCCAATATCATTCAAAATAGTGTCTGTGTTGTTGTTTACAGGTAGATGACAAAAAGGAATGGATTCATCTACAATTTGTGGACCAAAAACGACAGGCTCGGTTTCGGGTGTTGGCGTTGGACTCACTGCAGGTGCGGTGCTCCTCCTGTCAGGAGCTGACTGTGATGCGGGTGCAGGCGTCTCCAATGCTGGCCGGTCTCCACCGAGGTTGCTGCTATCTTTTTGTGTTTTTCTGTTTTCTTCATTTTTTTGTGATTTTCTGGATCCTGGTGCTGCTCCCAAAATGCTTGCTGGCCCTGGTGTTGGCTGGACTGACGATTCCCCGTCAGATGCAATGTGCTTCCCTTTCGCCGTCGCCGATGGCCGGAGTGTCCTACCGCTCCTGAGAGTAACAGCGTTAGATAAAAAACAATTAAATTCACCTGATTCGGGTTGGACACTTCCAGCTACCTGCTCCTTGCGTCGGAAATTGTTAGGATTAGCTTCGACCTGGGCTGGTATGACGGTTTTGGCTGCCGTCAGGTCGTCGATCTTCTGGTTCATCTCAGCCATATTCTTCATCAACTGTTCCAAACAGGCCAGGGCCGGATTGACCGGTACAATCTCAGAAGATTCCCCCTGCTGGGGTCTAGACTGCTGATATGGCGGTTGAGATTGTGACGGGTATCCTTGTGCGAATTGTTGAGGAGGGGGGTTTGAGGAGTACTGCGACGGGTGTTGGTTGTATTGTGCAGCCGGTTGCTGGTGATATCCTTGTCCACGATATCCGGACTGCTGAGGCCCATGTTGGTAATTCTGCCTCCACGTGTTTCCATGTGAGGGAGGCTGGTACGGGTAGGGCTGCTGGAATGGTCTTCCACCCTGGTGTTGCTGCTGGAAGGGCCTGTTGCCCATGTTCTGACCCTGAGAGTGTCCCTGAGGACGGGTCAGCTGCGTTTCGTTGTTCCAGACGCCATTGATCTCCTGGATCAGCGGCGGGGGTGGAGAGAAATGCTCGGAGTAAGCGGGCTGGTGCTCTGGTTGATATACAACCATCTGTGTCTGAGGCTGCGGTGGCTGCTCCGGGACCTGCACGTAGTATACGTGCTGGACTGGCTGGGGCTGTGGTGGAGTCGGCTGAGGATTTTGCTGCATTGTAGGCTCCTTCTTCTCAGCGTTCGGCTCGGCAGAGGTAGACACAGCGTTGCACATGTTTGCATTCAGTGCTCGGACGAGCTGCTCCAGCTGCTGGGAAATCTGGTCGAGCTTCTCCAGACCTTGGGTCCTCTTCTCTATAACTGCCAGTTTTTCGAGGTCCTGCGACCTCTTCTCGATGATGTCCACTTTGGACAAGTGGCTCCCGATGATACTCAGGTTGGAGCTTTCATCTTTGTCCTCAGTGTGAGAAGCCATGTTAACTGGCTTGCTGATGGCGGTCGGTGGCTTCATGTAGACCCGGGACGAGGATTGGGCTGCTTCTCCCTCAGCCATTTCTTCAAAGACATTCCACACGACATCCTCGTCCTTGTTAAAATGTGAACCGTCGCAAGCTGCATCCACGAGCTTTTGGCTCTCAAATGATAGCCCCCCAAAGAAGTGTTGCACGAGACTGGTCTTGGGTATTTCATGGTGGGGGCACTTCTCCTGGAGATCCTTGAATCTCTCCCACGCTTCATGGATCGTCTCGTGGGGCTGCTGGCAGAAACTGGAGATCCGGGCACGCATCTGGTTTAATCTCCCCAGAGGATAGAATTTATGGAGGAAAGCAGATTTCAGTTCCTCCCAGGTGGTGACGACCTTCCCGAGATGATCGACCCAGTAAAGGGCCTTATCTTGAAGGCTGAAAGAGAATGCGGTCATCTTGATCACATCCAGAGGAACTCCGGGGTAGTGAGCAGTGGAGCAGATGCGGTTGAACTTCTTGAGGAAAATATATGGCTCCTCAGTGGTGTTCCCATGAAAGGTGGGAAGCAATGACAAAAACTGTGGTTTTAGCTCGAAGTGAGCATGCATTCGTGGAATTTGAATCCACTCAGTGATGCGCCCTGCTCCTGGGTTGTATGTCTGTTTGAGTGTAGGCTTGGGCTGCGGTGGATCTTCTTCTGCTGCTTCAAAGTCAGGTCCCACTGAAAACTCATCATTGATTTCAAAGTTCGGCTCCTCCTCTCGTCGGCCATCCCTCGCATCGGCCCTCCTCCTTAGATCATTCAACATGTCCTGGAAGGTTGTTTGAGCCAGGGCCTGATTAGTCAACTGCTGCTGAATGGCTTGAATGGAAGCCAGCAGTTGACTGTTAACCTCGCCCTGCATGGTATATTGTCCTTCCGCTGCGTTATCTTCGGGCTCCTGCTGGGGCTGTGGTCCTTTTCCTCTTCCTCCTGCCATTTCTATTTCTGCTGGGTTGACTGGCTCGAGCTCTGAGTCTGCACATGGTAGAATGCCTCGATCAGTCTGAATTGCAGCACCAGATAGAGAGATGCGGTCTGTGTCAAGGTCGACACAGAACTTTGTTAAGGATGGCGATGTGTAAGGAGTGAAATCAATGGCCATCCAAAACGGACAGAGTTCGGGACGAGAGTGGTCCCGGTTTATTGAAGAAGGCAGGGAGTCTGGAGGTCGGTTCATAGGGTTTGAACCGGTGTTTCGGGAATCGCCCTGAATTATTGGAGAGGGTGAACGAATGGAGCCGATGTGGGTGTCGACAGAGCCTCGACTAAACTGTCCATTCGTCGCCATCTCGAAGATCAAAAGGAAGATCGATGCGGATGAAAGATACGGGGGTCAACAAGGAACAAAAGGAATGTAAAACAGTAGAAGGCTCACAATGAGCGAGGGTCAACTGGAGGGGAAACAAAATTGCGCAACGACGCGAGGTTTTTGATCTTGACCTAAATATGATTAGCAATCAAACACAAGACAAGGGAGTTCATCAACTCAACGCGTGAAGCCGTGAAGGTTCGGCTTTTATCTTTGTAATTTTTATCTTGTTTTCAGGAATTTATCTTTCAACGAGTCCTTAGAGCGCTACGCCTATAGGAGCGAGAGTACTGCCGGAAAAGTATTCCCGTACTTGTCCTCCTCCTGTGTAACCTGTAACTTGCGCTTTTTAAGGTCCTTGTAACCCTTCCTGGATCCCTACTCAGCCAAAGAAATAGAGGGAGGAAGCCGATAGGCGAAACCGATACTTCGGATCTCGCTCGCAACGGAATCACCCGTGAGCGTGCAAGATCCTACTCGGACGCAGCCGGTGAGACAGACACCCCCGTGAAGGCGTGGCCTATGCTCGGTACTTCGGACAAGGTCGGCGCTCACACAATAGTGAGTCACCACTGGCGACCAAGCCCTACTCGACTACGTACGATAGTAGCGCCAATACTTCGGAAATCCAGGCGATACACAAGGCAGCCACAAGTTGGGTTTGGGGCTCTAATCCTTACGAACGCTCAACTCACTTGGAAGGAGACCTTCCCATGCAACCTGAAAACAAGTGAGGGTGTTACTCTCCCCAATCAATGAGTCCAATTACCAATTTTTATTTAGGTCAAAGTTTTCTTAGCAGTCCCTTTTTTAATTTTTTTTTGTGTAATCGCTTCTTTTGAGTAGTTTTCAAACAAGCGCCTAACGATTTTGTTTTTTCTTTATCCTAAGGTATCCAAAATCAGAGGGAGAAAAGAGTTAAAAGCCAATGCAAGTCGGCACCAAGATGGAAATCTCACCTTTGTGCCTATATGATGAATGCAAAGTAAGAAGACTTACAGTGAATCCCAGCTCTCTCCATGCGGGATGCAAGGCAGAAATTTATAAACCTAATCTATATGCCGGTATGCAATGCGGAAATCGTCCTAAAATAGGCAACTGCTAGCGTGAAGAACCACGAGTTAACCGCTAACTCCCAATCCTAGTGTCCGGTCTAGGCTCACCCCTCCTCTGCTCAACACATTTGAGTTAGGAGAAAGCGCTTGTGTGGAGTGAGCTCGCGGCGCGCGGATCGAGAGCTAATGATTAACTACTTAATTAATCTAAGTCCAAATACGAACTATAGGAGCATGCAAGAGTTATTAGGGTGTTTGGACCTAGGTTACTCGAATCAAGCAAGACCTAATTCTAGAAGCTCAATCCACAAAAGAAAGGAAAAAGAAAACAAAATCGGAAAATGACGGTCGAGAAAACGCAAAAAAAACGCGGTGAGCCCCCGGGTGAACAAACACCCGGAAGTTAGGCCCGAAGTGTCCAAGTGTCTGAGTCCTGTATTATTACAAATTAATCAACTACTCTCTCTCACAAAAAAAATAAAGCAACTCTCTCTCTCTCTCTAGTCCTCCTGCTCTCTCCTGTCGGCTAGGGTAGAATAGCCGACTCCTCCTCCCAAGGCTGCTCTAGGATCCCTAGGCGATCCTCCTCGGTCGGCGGTCCCTTGCAAGAAAACAAAAGAGATGTCAGACAGTTCAAAATAAATAATACACAAAATACAAGTAAGCAAAAATGGCTAAGTGACTAGAAAGGCCCAAAGATACTCTACAAGCCGATGCTCCCCGGCAACGCGCATTTGAAAAGCGAGAATGCGAGAGCCGCTAAATAGCGGTCTGACAAGTCAGACTCACTGTCGCTGATGCGACTGCTCAAACTGCCTCGGTCTTCAACAATTAACCCACACAATCAATCAGAGAATGAATAGCAAGGATTAAAATTTATTATACCCTACTAAAGATGTACAATGGCAAGCAAGTAGGGGTCGAACACAAGAAGCAAAGGTGTAAAGCACGGATAAAAATCCAAACCTAGGTCTAACAAGCTACTTAGCCAATCTAAAATTTTTGTGGGTTTTTGATTTTTATATTTTTTATTTAATTTTTTTTTTAATTTTATATTTTTGTATTTGGTTTTTAATTTTCTGATTTTTATATTTTATTTTTTATATTTTATATTTTTTTGTCTTTTTCAATATTGGAAAATAAGACAATGTAATAAAAGAGACAAAGAGGTATTTATAAAAAATAGAGAAAAATATTCAAAAATTAGGAAATAAAGTCTTTTTGGTCTTTTTATACTTTTTTACTGTTTTTGTGATTTTTGGGTAATTTTTAAGATGTTTTTGGTATTTTTAATTGCTGAAATAAGGCAAAACAGTGGAAATAGGGCTGGCTGTGACTAAAATGCAAGTTAAAATTAACAAACAGCAACCAAAATTTTTCACACTATTTTTCCAATAAAAAGGACAAAATAAAGAACAAACAGGAACTGAGTTTGCTATTTTGGGTTTTTCTACTATTTTATATATTTTTTTGAAGTTTTTGAGTGTTTTTAAATTTTTAGTGTTTTTCTTTTGAAATTTTTAATGATTTTTGGCTGGGGGTTAAAACAAACTAAAAGACACAAAATATATTTTTTTTGGAATTTTTCTGGAGTGTTTTTATATTTTTTTGGTATTTTATAAGCTAGACAGTGCACAAAATGACTATTTTTGATTTTTAATAAATATTAAAATGCAATAATATGGAAAATAAAAATATGACATAAATCTACAATGTAACAGGAAGCTACAGGGATTTTTGGTGATTTTTTTGGGGTTTTAGAGACGCATGCATAAAATATAAGGAACAAAAAGAAAAACCATGTTTGCAGGGGCGTTTTTGTAAATAATCAGGAACCCAGGGGCGTACACGCAATTTTTCCAGAAAACTAAGAACTGTAGACGTAATTTAATGGGCCAATCATAAAATCTCAGACTCGCAGGGGTTTAATCACAAAAACACCAGGGCTCACGTGTTAGACCACGTGCACCTGGCAGGGGTATAGATTCAGATAACAAAATTGCAGGGCTGATGTGCAATACTTCCCAAAAGTTTAAAGCTTAGAATGAACAGTTACAGCAGTTAGTGGCAATAAACAAAGCCACGAGGGCTCAAACCGCAAAATGCCGAAGGCGCGCGTGACAAGCACGTGCGCCTGGCGGGGCTATGAGTGAAAAAACACACGACTTCAGGGGGGTGCTAATAAATATTACAAAAAGATTCTAGCATCTGGCAAAGTTCAAGTGCTATTAAAAAAAACTAACAGAAATCGCTGGGATAAAAACGCAAATACCCAGCTAAAGGCAGCGATCCAACGGCGGGCTGTACGTCACTTATACACGTGTCAGCATCACAACCCGCGATGCCCCTTCGAGACTGACGGCCCAGATTAGAAGCTCCTAGCGTGATCGAACGGCTGGGGTGATCAGAATCCAACGCTGGCTGTGCGCCTGGAATGAGCGGCTTGATCGGACGGCAATCAGAGCATCGGGAAGAACACGAAAGAAACTCGCGTGGGCGAGTTTGAAGTGGATCCCCAGGTCTCTCCCGACCTCCGACCACTGTCCAGAACGCTCCAGGAAGTCCCTGGAGCGCGGGCCTTCCTCCCAGCGGCGCCAAAATGGCCTGAAGGGCTCGGATGCGCCGCCGCAAGGTGTGGAATGGTGCAGCCCAGGTGGTCCAAGCTTGGACAAAATCGACCCCCCAGGTGGAGTCTGCGAGCTCCTGACCTGCAAAACAAAAGGGATGAAGAGGTTGGGGGCAAAATGCCCCAACCTCGCGGCGTATTTCACACAAGGGACAGCTAGATGGAAAGGTGGAAAGGGCCGGCGAACTCGCTGCCGGCCGCGGTGAATCGAGATGCGAGATTGAGATACCGAACAAGGATCTTGATCAAAGAAAAGCCACTGAGGCTTTTTAACATTCGAACCTTAGAGAAAAGAAGAGAAAAAGAGGAAGAAAATACCTCACCCGTGTGCGCGCACTACGTTCTCCGGCGAGAACTCCGGCGAGGGAACCAGCCTCGATTCGACACCCAATCGACCCGTTGAAGCACCCTCCGTGCTCCTGCTGTCACCAAGATTCACGCTAGAGGTCCAGCTGAGGGGTTTGAAGGTGGAAGAGTGGTCAAAGTGAAATGGAGAGGTTTGGAGCTTATTTGAAAAGTTGGCCGAGAGGGCACCTTTGACGAGGCGTGGCTCGCGAAACCATGGTCAAAAGTCGCATCAAATCCTTGGGCGTGTAAGACCTTTGAACAAGGATCAAAAGTCGTGAAGACAATGACCCCAAAAACCGCAAGACTTGTTCTCAAAAAATCCGCAAAGATTGGCCAAAGTCATTCTGACATGTTGGCAGAGGGTGGTCAGACAGTTGACCCGTGGTCAACTGTCCAGGCCTCCTGGTTGGTCCACGTGGACCAACCAGGAAAAACCTCTAAAAAATTATTTAAAAAATAGTAAATAACCTTATTTTGTTTAGGTTATAAAATAAAAAGTGCTTATAAATTTATGTAGTATTTTATTATTATTTTTAATTATTTTTATGAAGTATATTTTTACAAGTTTGCATTTATACCCCTATAGGTATCTATATCTATATATTTAAGTATTTTATTTTTATTTAGGTATTTTTAATTTATTTTATTTTGGTTTTTGTTTTCCAAAATTATAAAATACTTCTATATACACAAATATAATTTTATTTTAATTTTCTGATATATTTTATACACTTAATAAAATGAAAGTGTTGTTTGTATAGGTATAGCTACATGTATTATGCCTAGGTATTATAATATATACAAGTATTTTTATTTGTATTTTATTTATGTTTTTATTCTGATTTTAATGCACATAATTATTATAAGTATTATTTACAACATTATAAAAATATAAAATTATAAAAATAATAAATAAATAATAAATTGAATATTTTAATATGTACAAGTATACAATGTGGGTCCAAAAGCCAACTTTCAAACCGTAGCTCCGCCGAATGCGAAACCACCGCCATTGGATAGCTTATTTTCTTCTATATACAATTAAAGGTGAGTACGCTGCATTTGGAGTTGTCGTTTGTGAGATATGGGTCTGGGAAGTTGGGATTCTGGATTTTTATTCAGACCATAACTTTTTATCTGTACATTATTTTTCTGTGAAATCAATTTTGTATTTTTCTTTATTAAATTATCTACAACTTTCATTTACAAAGTTTCTTTATTTGATGAATAAAAAGTGGAACCAAAAATAGGTCCCAAAATGAATAAAGAATGAATATAATGTATAGGTATTTTATCTGTATTTTGGCCCTTATCTCCCCCTACTTTATTCCTTGTCGACCTATTCATCAAGATGCCTAGGTCTCGGGGTTTCGGGTCATAAAATATTTACAATATTTTATTTTTTTTTTCTTTTCTTTTCTTTATTCTATAATTTTGGCTTTAAAAACCGCATTTTATACAACATTCACACACATATACATGAATGCTAAAATACCTATATTAAGCCTATTTACACGCAGTTACTAGGGTTTTTAAGGCCAAAATGATAGAATAAAGATGATGAAACGTGGATTCATCAGAAGGTCTCCTTCCAAGTGAGGTGAGCGCTTCGTAAGGATTAGAGCCAAAAACCCAACTTGTGGCTGCCTTGTGTATCGCCTAGATTTCCGAAGTATTGGCGCTACTATCGTACGTAGTCGAGTAGGGCTTGGTCGCCATTGGTGACTCACTATTGTGTGAGCATCGACCTTGTCCGAAGTACCGAGCATAGGCCACACCTTCACGGGGGTGTCTGTCTCACCGGCTGCGTCCGAGTAGGATCTTGCACGCTCACGGGTGATTCCGTTGCGAGCGAGATCCGAAGTATCGATTTCGCCTATCGGCTTCCTCCCTCTATTTCTTTGGCTGAGTAGGGATCCAGGAAGGGTTACAAGGACCTTAAAAAGCGCAAGTTACAGGTTACACAAGAGGAGGACAAGTACGGGAATACTTTTCCGGCAGTACTCTCGCTCCTATAGGCGTAGCGCTCTAAGGACTCGTTGAAAGATAAATTCCTGAAATCAAGATAAAAATTACAAAGATAAAAGCCGAACCTTCACGGCTTCACACGTTGAGTTGGTGAACTCCCTTGTCTTGTGTTTGATTGCTAATCAGATTTAGGTCAAGATCAAAAGTATCGCGCCGTTGCGCAATTTTGTTCCCCCACCATTTGACCCTCGCTCATTGTGAGCCTTCTGCTGTTTTCCATTCCATTTGTTTCTGGTTGACCCCCATATCTTTCATCCACATCGATCTTCCTCTTGACCTTCGAGATGGTGACGAATGGATAGTTTAGTCGAGGCTCTGTCGGCACCCACATCAGTTCCATTCGCTCGCCTTCTCCAATAATTCAGGGCGATTCCCGAGACACCGGTTCAAACCCTATGAACCGACCTCCAGACTACCTGCCTTCTTCAATAAACCGAGACCACTCTCGTCCCGAACTCTGTCCGTTTTGGATGGCCATTGATTTTACTCCTTACACATCGCCATCCTTGACGAAGTTCTGTGTTGATCTTGACACAGACCGCATCTCTCTATCTGGTGCTGCAATTCAGACTGATCGGGGCATTCTACCATGTGCAGACTTAGAGCCCGAGCCAGCCAACCAAGCAGAGATAGAGATGGCAGGAGGAAGGGGAAAAGGACCACAGCCCCAGCAGGAGCCTGACGACAACGTAGGGGAAGGACAATATACCACGCAGGGCGAGGTCAACAGTCAACTGCTGGCTTCCATTCAAGCCATTCAGCAGCAGTTGACTAATCAGGCCCTGGCCCAGACTGCCTTCCAAGACATGCTGAACGATCTGAGGAGGAGGGCCGATGCGAGAGACGGCCGACGGGAGGATGATCCCAATTTCCAGGAAGTCAACGATGAGTTTTCAGTAGGACCCGAATATGAAGCAGCAGAAGAAGATCCACCGCAGCCCAAGCCCACACCCAAGGAGACATACAACCCAGGTGCAGGGTGAATCACTGAGTGGATTCAAATTCCACGGATGCATGCTCATTTTGAGCTGAAGCCGCAATTTCTGTCATTGCTTCCCACTTTTCATGGGAACACCACTGAAGAACCATATATTTTTCTCAAGAAGTTTAACCGCGTCTGTTCCACTGCTCACTACCCTGGAGTTCCCCTGGATGTGATCAAGATGACTGCGTTCTCTTTCAGCCTTCAAGACAAGGCCCTTTACTGGGTCGACCATCTCGGGAAGGTCGTCACCACCTGGGAGGAATTGAAATCTGCCTTTCTCCATAAATTCTATCCTCTTGGGAGATTAAATCAGATGCGTGCTCGGATCTCCAGTTTCTGCCAACAGCCCCACGAGACTATCCATGAAGCGTGGGAGAGATTCAAAGATCTCCAGGAAAAGTGCCCTCACCATGAAATACCAAAGACCAGTCTCGTACAACACTTCTTTGGGGGGCTATCATTTGAGAGCCAAAAGCTCGTGGATGCAGCTTGCGGCGGTTCGCATTTCAACAAAGACGAGGATGTCGTATGGAATGTCTTTGAAGAAATGGCTGAGGGAGAAGCAACCCAATCCTCGTCTAGAGTTTACATGAACACACCAACCGCCATCAGCAAGTCAGTTAACATGGCTTCTCATACCGAGGACAAAGATGAGAGCTCCAACTTGAGCATCATTGGGAGCCACTTGTCCAAAGTGGATATCATCGAGAAGAGGTCGCAGGACCTCAAAAAGCTGGCAGTCATAGAGAAGAGGACCCAAGGTCTGGAGAAGCTCGACCAGATCTCCCAGCAGCTGGAGCAGCTCGTCCGAGCATTGAATGCAAACATGTGCAACGCCGTGTCTACCTCTGCAGAGCCGAACGCTGAGAAGAAGGAGCCTACAGTGCAGCAAAACCCTCAGCCGACTCCATCGCAGCCCCAGCCTGTCCAGCACGTGTACTACGTGCAGGTCCCGGAGCAGCCACCGCAGCCTCAGACGCAGATGGTTGTATACCAACCAGAGCACCAGCTCACATACTCCGAGCAGTTCTCTCCACCCCCGCCGCTGATCCAGGAGATCAATGGCGTTTGGAACAATGAAGCGCAGCTGACCCGTCCTCAGGGACACTCTCAGGGTCAGAACATGGGCAACAGGCCCTTCCATCAGCAACAGCAGGGTGGGAGACCCTTCCAGCAGCCTTACCAGTACCAGCCTCCCTCACACGGGAACACTTGGAGGCAGAACTACCAACATGGTCCTCAGCAGTCCGGATATCGAGGACAGGGATACCACCAACAGCCGGCTGCCCAATTCAATCAGCACAACTCACAGTACTCCTCAAACCCCCCTCCTCAGCAATTTTCTCAAGGATACCAGTCGCAATCTCAGCCGCCATACCAGCATTCTAGACCCCAGCAGGGGGAATCCTCTGAGATCGTACCGGTTAATCCGGCCCTGGCTTGTTTGGAGCAGTTAATGAAGAACATGGCTGAGATGAACCAGAAGATCGACGACCTGACAGCAGCAAAAACTATCATACCAGCCCAGGTCGAAGCTAACCCTAACAATTTCCGACGCAAGGAGCAGGTAGCCGGCAGTGTCCAACCCAAATCAGGTGAAATTAATTTTTTTTTTATCTAACACTGTTACTCTCAGGAGCGGTAGGACACTCCAGCCATCGGCGACGGTGAAGGGAAAGCACATTGCATCTGACGGGGAATCGTCAGTCCAGCCAACACCAGGGCCAGCCAGCATTTTGGGAGCAGCACCAGCATCCAGAAAACCACAAAAAATGAAGAAAACAGAAAAACACAAAAAGATAGCAGCAACCTCGGTGGAGATCAGCCAGCATTGGAGACGCCTGCACCTGCCTTACAGCCAGCTCCTGACAGGAGGAGCACCGCACCTGCAGCGAGTCCAACGCCAGCACCTGAAGCCGAGCCTGTCATTTTTGGTCCGCAAATTGTAGATGAATCCATTCCTTTTTGTCATCTACCTGTAAACAACAATACGGACACTATTTTGAATGATATTGGTGAAGAGTTTGTAAATATTCCTTTTCCTGAAGCAATGAAAAAACACAAAAAAATGAAAAATTTGAAAAGTGCTTTGTCTGACCCTGCTATCATAGAAATCATCCAAAACTTGGTGCTGAATATGCCATTGATGAAAGATCTTGAGTACATGCCCGCCGTAAAGAAAGGATTGAAAGAGGCATGTACAACCAAGCGCAGGCCAACCCCCCACAATTCTCGAAGCAAAGGTGGTAAATCCGAAAAGCACATCCTCACTATGGCCACCGTCAACGCCATCAGCAACCTCCCGGATAAAAAGCCAGATATGGGAGCACCTCTTGTACGTTGTCAGATGTTCGAGCAGGAGTTCGAACGAACACTCCTCGACAATGGGTCATCTGTCAATCTGATGCCGGACTCACTACTCATGGAGTTCAAGTTAGGACCGCTCAATCCTACAAAGATGATTATGCAGTTTGCAGACAAGTCAGTCAAGCGGCCTAGGGGTCTGTTGGAGGACGTGATTGTCACGGTTCAGGGAAAGTCATTCCCAGCCGATTTTGTGGTCTTAGATATGGACGTCCCCGCTCCGTTGCTCCTTACCTCGATCATACTCGGAAGACCATTTCTGCGGACATCAAACGCAGTGGTGAATTATGGGATGGGAGAAATCACTTTTGGAGCTGGCAATGAAATTATCCGAGTTGAGACCCTGTCTGAGGGAACGCCAGCTGAACCGACATCTGCATCGTGTGCAAGGGTGATCGAGCACGATGAGAACTGTGATTTTCTAGCAGAAATTCAAGATACCAACCTATTCTTGGATGATAATGAGATCCATGGACTCCTCCGTCCCGAGGAGGAAGTGGAGACCACAGTCGAGTTTCCTTGTATCGATCAAGATGAGGAACTCGCTGATGCGCTACAAGACACTACCGTGGGGGTGATGTGCCTTCAGAACCAAGAGCCAAGTTTTGAAGCATTTTTTGATGAAGATGACATCATTGAAGAATTCTGTCAGGATCTGAGAGAAGAAACATAGCAGACTACGGTGGACATTGCACAGTTGAAAGAATCACCACCTGTACTAATAGCTGAGGTCACCACTGAAGCAGCTCAGACCCTGCCAGAGCTAAAGCCCTTGCCCTCCAATATGAAGTATGCCTTCCTTGCGGGAGAACCGACCATGTACCCGGTCATCATTAATGCACATCAGACCGAAGATCAAGAATCTCGTCTGATGGAGGTTCTTGAACGCAACCGCAAGGCGATAGGCTGGCGAACCTCCGATCTCCATGGGATCAATCCGTCACTCTGTTCGCATCACATCTTTCTGGAAGAAGATTGCAGGCCCGCTCGAGAACTGCAGAGAAGATTGAATCCGAACCTGCGGGAGGTTATTATGAAAGAGATCCAGAAATGGCGCGATGCGGGATTTATCTATCCCATCTCCGACAGCAAATGGGTGAGCCCGCTGCATGTTGTGCCCAAGAAATCAGGGATCACCATTGTCAAGAATGCCAAAGGAGAGGAGATCGCAATCAGGGTACCGACTTCTTGGCGAGTATGCGTAGACTACAGAAGACTCAATCTCGCCACCAAGAAGGATCATTTTCCGCTACCCTTCATCGACCAAATCTTGGAGAGACTGGCGGCGAAGGAATATTTCTGTTTCTTGGATGGGTACTCTGGGTATAATCAAGTTTCCATCACTCCTGAAGACCAAGAGAAGACCACGTTCACCTGTCCTTTTGGTACGTATGCCTTCAGACGGATGCCGTTCGGGCTCTGCAACGCCCCAGCCACATTTCAGAGGTGTATGCTTGCAGTTTTTACCGATATGGTGGGCAGCTTTCTCGAGGTCTTTATGGACGATATCTCGGTCTACGGGGATTCATTTGATCAATGTCTGGACTACCTAGACCGAGTCTTACGGAGGTGCTGCGAAGTGAATCTTGTGCTATCCTGGGAGAAGAGCAATTTCATGGTGACCGAAGGAATCGTGCTGGGTCACGTTGTTTCTAAACGTGGCATGGAGGTTGACCCAGCCAAGGTGGATGTAATTTCTAAGCTTGAGCCACCTACAAATATCAAGCATGTCCGGTCATTCTTGGGCCATGTCGGTTTTTACCGACGATTTATTAAAGATTTTAGCAAGCTGGCCAGACCGCTGACTGAACTGCTCGGCAAGGACAATGAATTCATTGTAGACGACCGTGTGCTCCTTGCCTTTAATCAATTGAAAGAGCTCATCACGCAGGCCCCTGTCCTACAGCCACCGATTTGGACTCAGCCTTTCGAGATTATGACTGACGCGTCAGATTATGCCATCGGAGCTGTACTGGGACAGAGGAAAGACAATGTACCATTTGCAATTCACTACGCTAGTCGAACGCTCGATGAAGCCCAGAGAAACTACACCGTCACGGAAAAGGAGCTGCTAGCGGTAGTCTTTGCTTTGGAAAAGTTCAGATCTTACCTCCTTGGGTCCAAAGTAATCATCTACACGGATCATTCGACCATTCGGTATTTACAGCAGAAGAAGGACGCCAAACCACGTCTCATCTGGTGGATCCTTCTCCTCCAGGAGTTTGACCTGGAAATTAGAGATAAACCTGCAATGAAGAATGTAGTGGCCGATCATCTGTCAAGACTTCCTGAACCAGAGTCTCCTGAGCTGAATCTGCAGCCTATCACAGAGACCTTTCCAGATGAATCGATTCTGTCTGTCTCCTCACTTCCTTGGTATGCGGACATTGTGAATTATCTAGTTGCCAAGAAAATCCCACAGGACTGGCCTAAGTTGAAAATAGATAGATTTTTGTCTAAAATCCATTTTTACCAGTGGGAAGACCCGTATCTGTTTCGTGAGGGAGCAGATTGCATCTGGCGAAGGTGTATTTCTCAGGAGGAAGTTCCAAGTGTCCTCGCTCTATGTCATGATCAAGATTCTGGAGGACACCATTCAGGCAAACGGACGACAGCAAAAGTTCTTCAAAGTGGCCTCTGGTGGCCTTCCTTATTCAAAGATGCAGATGAGTATGTCAAACGCTGCACTGACTGCCAGAAGATGGGTGGAACCATAGGAATGAGAGACACAATGCCTCTGAAATACATTCAGATCTCGGACGTCTTTGACGCATGGGGCATTGACTTCATGGGCCCGTTTCCCAACAGTCAGGGTTATGAATATATTCTGCTTGCTGTCGATTATGTCAGTCGATGGGTGGAGGCTATTCCCGCCCGAACCGCCGACAGTCGGACTGTCTGCCGATTCCTGAGAGATCACATTATAGCACGGTTCGGGATTCCCAAAATTCTCATATCGGATGGGGGTAGTCATTTCATAAATAGAGAGGTGAAGAAGCTGACCCAAGAATTCTGCATCGAGCATCGTGTTGCTTCACCCTACCACCCGCAGTCTAATGGCTTAGCTGAATGTTCCAACAGGGAGATCAAAACGATTCTACAGAAACTTGTGCGTCCGGATCGCAAGAACTGGTCTCAGCTGCTTGACTCCGTTCTTTGGGCTTACAGAACAACGTACAAGTCACCCTTGGGAATGTCTCCCTACCGCCTGGTGTATGGCAGGCCATGTCATTTGCCCGTGGAACTCATCCACAAATCTTTATGGGCTATTAATATCTGTAATTTGGACTCCAAGCAAGCAGGAAAGAACAGGAAACTAGATCTGAACAGATTACTGGAATTCAGAGATTATGCATATGACAACAGCCTGATGTACAAGGAGAAGGTCAAAACATGGCATGACAAGCACATCCGCCACAAGTCCTTTGATCCAGGTCAGAAGGTATGGTTGTTCGATGCGAAATTAAAGATCTTTCCAGGCAAATTGAAGAGCAAATGGACTGGGCCGTTTTTGGTTAGGCAGGTGCGTGACAACGGAAGTGTATTGATATCCAATCTGTCAGCTGACGCACAACCTTTTGTAGTCAATGGACAACTTCTGAAACCAAACCTTGAACATGACACATTCATGGCCGTCGTTGACTCAATTCAAGTAATCTATGAGGATGAGCTGAATATCTCGAAAGAGGCAGAGGAAGGCAAAGCACATCAAAATATTTTTGAATGATTTCCCTTTTTGTCTTTTCTTCTTTTCTTCTTTTCAATTTCTTTTATCTTGTTCTACCGAATTGATGCCATCCCTTTCATCACTGCTACACTTAGGATGTACTTTATCCTAAGTATAAGGGGATGCACATCCCGAGTTGTTCATATCCAATCTCATATCTTTTCTTCTTTTCTTCTTTTCTTCTTTTCCTTTTCTATCTTCTTTGTCTATCAAAAAGGTGTCGCCCTTGTAGACAGTTTTCCATACTTAGGACGTACTTTGTCCTAATTATAGGGGGGTGTGCACCCCAAGCCCTCTATTCTTTTCGATCCTCTCCATTGTCTCCTCTTCTTGTCTATACTTAGGGATATTTTACCCTAAGTATAGGGGGAGACAATCTGAGTACGATCTGTTCATTCCCACCCTTGACCCTCCCTGCTTTGTGTACAGTCTGCTATACTTAGGATTATTTGATCCTAAGTATAGGGGGGACGGTCAACTTCTTATTCATTCATTCATTCATTCCTTTATTCTTTAGACTTGTCTATACTTAGTACGAGTTATGTCTTCTCTTTTCTCTCCGATCTATGAGGACATAGCTCAAGCGAAGTATAGGGGGGTCATATATACTACGTATATACTTTAGCCATAACTCGTACTTTCGTATTTTCCTAATAATATGGCTAATCATTCTTTAAAATTCATTAAAAATCCTTAATAAAAAGATGTGGTTATTCCTCAAATTCTTTTTGTAATTACTGATTAATAAATCAGGTAAAAATGTTTTTTGCAAAATGTTTGAAAAATGGTTTGAAAATCTGTGTGAACATCTAGTGAAAACTATTTTGAAAATATTTTGTTACATGATTTCAACCTGTGTAAAAATGTGTGGTTTGTAAAAATTTCTTTTTCTTTGTGTGAAATAAAAATGTTTGAAAAATGATTTGCAAATGGTTTGAAAAACGGTTGCAAAAATGTTTTGAAAAATCTATCTATACTGTTTTGAAAGCCTTTGCAAAATGATTTTCAAATGTGTGTACATGTTTGCAAAAATGTTTGTAAAAACTATTTTGGACTATAGTTTTCAAAAATTGTGTGAAAAGCTTGTGTCAAATAAGTTTGAGGAATACTAACATCACACCAAAATCCACTATGTATATATGTATAAAATCGGTCACTTACCTGTGTAAATTCTTAAAATCCACTTCTTGTATATATAAGAAGCACTCCCGTGTACATATTTTAACCTATTTTTCATCCAAAACCTTTTTGTTTTCAAAAAGCCCAAAAACATTTGCAAAATTAAAATCCAAAAACATTT
This sequence comes from Ottelia alismoides, assembly GCA_037367405.1. NCBI lineage: Eukaryota > Viridiplantae > Streptophyta > Magnoliopsida > Alismatales > Hydrocharitaceae > Ottelia > Ottelia alismoides. The sequence continues at coordinate 442,023 of JAZKJV010009806.1, forward strand.
GAAAAATCTTTTTGAAAAAGACAAAAAATGCATATACATCAGCATCATCTTTTCAAAAATCCATAAAAAGTTCAAAATCTTGAAAATTGCATCACAAAAATATTTTCTGCATATCATTTGCATAGCATTAGCATTTTTCGGATTGAGTTTGATAGTTGAACAAGTCTAAGTAAAATCCGGAGATTGGAGCTTGATTGGACCTTATAATCTACCTAATAACAGGAACCTTATAGGAACTGGGTTTGAGGTACTTCAGGTCTAGTTGACTTAATTCTTTGAGGATTACGGGACTTGGTTCGATGGATTCTTGACTGCCCAAGTAGAGTATTTCGGAGCACACGCACGACTCTTGTTGATAATGACCTAACTTGGACACCTGCACCTTTCACATGGCTCAACTCAGTTGGAGTGGTGAGGGGATTGGATTTGCCGGTATGAGACGCACACAAGTGGAAACATTTGTCCTCCTCTAGGGAGGGAAGTGCACTGATGAATACCCATTCATCACTCTTTATTCTTCTATTTTAGCTACAAAAAAACTTTGCAAATACATGTAGATATGTGTAAATACAAATAATTACCAAAAGCATGCATTGTGTAAAAACCTATAATTAGCATGTTTTTGTGCACAAAATAAAAGAATAAAGAGCAAAAAGAAAAAGAGGGAAATATTTAGAATAAATATTGAGCAACCTAACCCAAGGGAGGGCTCAGCATGGGCCTGACCGCATAAAAGCCAAAGTAGAGGGAGATAGGGCTCACATGTGTATATACTTCTGTAAAAATATATTTTCCTCACCCAAAAATATGTTGTAAATATTTGTACATATTGTGTGTAAATTTAGAAAATATCAAAAACAAAATAAAAATAAAAAAATCAAAAATTCAAAAATATACCTTCACCATGTGCATAGACCATCACCCATGTATTTATTTAACCCTATAAATAAATGAAATTATTTTCAGAACTTTTTGTGCATATTCTATGGCATATTTTGTAAATAAAATAAATAAAAAGAAACAAAACAAAAATCAAATAAAAATTACAAAATGAAAAATACCAAAACACATTGTATAAATACCATGTATATAAATGTATATATCTATTTATTTCACCCTTATATATAAATAATTAAAATAAAATAAAAATATTCTTTTATTCCATATTTTATGGTGTAAATAAATAAAATACAAAATGAGCATAAAAATACATAAAAATAACAAATAAAAAAATCAAAAATAAAAATCCATGTAGTGTACATATACCTATATATATAGCTACCCTATTTTTATTTCCAAAAATTAATTAAAAATCACCAAAAAATAGAAAAAAATAAAAGAAAAATATTTCATGTTTTGAGTTTTCTTTAATCCGGCCTATTTCTGCCCTAAAATAAATAAACAAAAATCGAGCACACGTGGCCGCTCCTGATTGGTCCACGGGGGAATGTTGACCCCGGTCAACTCCCCCGCGGACTCCTTCCTTTTCTGGAAGATGCGTGCCGCGCCTCCTTCGCCGATTTATCCACGCGTCTCCAGGCTGTCACCCACTCAACCCCCGTGCTCGGATTCTTCGCCGTTCATCCCTCTCCCTCGCCGGATCTTCCGCCATCAAATCCACGCTTTCCATCGCCGTCGAGCCTCAACCCTAAACGCCCCTGTCACCTTATATATTCTCATCTCCGCCGCCTCCGCACCGCATCTTTTGGATCGCCATCCTTCTTCCCGTGACCTCCAGAGCAAAGCCCGAGGTGACAGCTCGAGTTAGCCCCTGTTGCAGTGAGGTGAGGGTGTCCCGACCATCGATCCGGCGTATTTCGCCGTCCTTGCTCCGCCGCCGGCGTTGAGCATCGAGCTTCAGGCCTTGACGCCCTTCGAAGCTACGACCCGGAGTTAGCCACGCTCCAGCACAGTCTACTGCAGCCATCAGGTAGCCGATTAGACCTTCTATTTAGCGTAATTTTCGATTTCGCCCAATTCATATCTCCGACGCATTTCTCCGATTCCGGCCATTTCACGTAACATCTCGATCCTCCGACCCGACCATCACCTCCGCCAATCCCTCACGCACCTTCTACGCCCTTTCACTCAACCCAGATCGCACAGGATCTGGGAATCGAGCTCCACCGTCCTTCGCTCACCGGAGCTCGTCCGCCTCACAGCACCGACCACCTTCACCCCGCCTTCTTGGGTCGAGGCATTTTGCCCTCGACCCGCGAAGCTTCTTGTCCACTTTGCAGGTCCAAAGGAGGTGTCTGAGCCTCCAGTCCATTCAAGACCAGAGCTTCGCGCCGCCAGGCCTCGCCGGAGCCCCTCTAGGGTTCGGCTGGGCCATCGGCCATCATCATCAGCTGCGGGACAGTGCAGCGGAGCTTCTCCGATCAATCGCAGCAGCTGAGGAGGACCGGAGTCCACACACGAGGCCGGCGAAGTTCGCCGGCCATCAGTTCTTCCTCCATCTTCCAGAGCCGTCCGATGAAGCCCTCGCTCCAGTTCTGATCGCGTCCATCCATTCTTCGAGGAGCATCAGCCGTCGATCCATCCGAGGAGCGCATCTGGACCATTGATAGCAGAGGAGAGAGGTGCCAGCGTTTCAGACGTCAGATCCTCCACGTGGGCCTCTCCCCACCGTCGATCGAGCCGAAGGGACGAAGAGAGGAGTAGCGCCTGCACATCCAGACCGTTCGATCACCACGTGGCGCACATCCGACCGTCGGCTAATAAAGGGGTAAATATCGTAGGCCCCCCTCGTAGTTTGTAGTTTCATTTTTAGTCCTGTAAGTTGTCGAGTCAGTTGTTTAGTTTTGGGATAATTTGCATGTGGGACCCTGCTATTTATTTTAGTTGCATTTATACCCCTGCCAGTAGTGAACCACGTGCGTCGTCACGTGTTACTTTGGGATATTTGCATAAAACCCCTTGTAGTTCTGGATGTTATTCATTGAATAAATCTTTTTGTGAAATTGCAATTATACCCCTGTGAGCATTGATTATGCGCATGTGCGTTTTATTTTGGGATATTTGCATATAAGCCCCTGGACTTTTGATACGAGTTATCAATAGGTCCTTGGAACTTATTTTTATTACATTTAGGTCCTTGAGTGCCCCAGGCACGTGCTTGGCACGTGACTTCTTGGGTATTTTGCACCAGGACCCCAGAACTTTTGGGTATTTGCACATAGGTCCCTGTGCACAGTGCCCCACCTTTATTTTTGAATAAAATATCAAACGACCTCCAAATCCAATGAGATTTTGACACAAGGCTCCTGCCATGGTGTAGGAATTTCTATGATTTTTAAGGACATTTTTGATTTCATTTATTATTTTTAAAAATTCAAAAACACATATTTTTGCCACTGTTTGACTTTAAAAATACCAAAAAAATATAAAATCACTCCCAAAAATTCTAAAAAAATTAGATACTGTAGTTTACTTGTTGTTTGATTTTCTAGCCAATTTTGGCTATTTTTCATCACCTAAAAACCTTAAAAATTGAAAAACCCCTAAAAACCCATAAAAATTATAATAAATAAATTAAAAATCCAAAAACAATAATTAGGGTGCCTAAATTTTCCTTATTCTTTCTAGATTATAGGAAAATTACCTTTAGGGCTTTTTGAGATCCAAGAGTATTTTATTTTTGGGTCTTAAGCCTTGCTGGACAGTCCCCTTTGTTTTTCGTATTGTTTGATTTTTAATAAATAATTTACCCATTAGAAAAATTCCAAAAATTCACCAAAAACAGTAAAAAACTTAAAAAACCTAAAAATCAATTTTCTGGAATTTTTGCATCATTTTTGGTGTGTGTAATAAATTGTTGAAGTTCCCTTGTATTTACCTTCTTTAATTTTCTCATCATTTAAAAAATCATTAAAAAACCACAAAAATATGTTCTCTGTGTTTTAGTTCAATTTGACTACATCGTAGGCTATTTAGCCAATCTGTGCTCCTTGTGTTCGACCCTGGGAGCTATACCAGGTAAATCTTATAGCAGGACCACTTCTCTGTATTTTATTGATTTATCTTCATCTGTGGTTCATTTTCTTGATTGACTCAGCCCGAGTGATTGAGGTCGCAACGACCTACATTTTCTTTACACCTTTACCTCTGTCATTCGGGCGGTCGTCATGCACCCCAACCCGTCCAGTGATTAGGAAGTCTAAAGACAGGAGGCTGTGGGTTGCGATAAAGCTTCAAAAGAGGGATAGTCTACTGGCTCAAGAGGAAAAACTCCTTATGTAAATGCTGTTGTATATAGTATTTCAAAAAAAAGGAAAAAAAAGAAAAAACAGAAAGAAAAAGAAAAGTTCAGGCATGTTCAAAAATAAAAAGCCTGCAAGTACGTACATGTGTTGTAAAGTCAATAAGCAAGCTTGAGTTCCAAAGTCATATATGTGAGCCTGCAGCAGGATGACTTGACTACACTGGTCTTGCATCCCAGGATAGGTAGCTACACTGGCTACCGTCCATTCTTCTCTCCACCCCCTCCTCTTGAGCTGGTTGCCACTTGAACTTAGAAGGGAATACCCCGCTCCTCGAGGATGGAGTTATTGGATTGGGGAATCATTGGGTTGTCGTACTGGAGAAGTCAGTCTCTTTGTCATTCTAGTTGGGGAGAGCCACCATCACTTACACTGTACAAGTCAGATTCATAGTCGTAAGAGTTTGCGTATGAGTTGAAGTATTTCTGACCTGGCTATTGAGAAGACTTGAGCAGAGTTTTGGGATTCTCAGGGACTGTTGGATTTCAAATTCGGTTCTCAATAAGGTTCCGCCCGCACTAAATTTCCAAAGGTCCGACTTAAGCTCCAAACTTTGATTTTGTGAAGACAAGTTTGACAATTAAATTTAGTCCATCTTTCTTCTTTTTCTTTTCTTTATTTTTCTTTTTCTGCACTTATTGCATAAGTGTTTGCTAGGGACTAGCAAAGGCAAGTATAAGGGGATGATGAATCCACGTTTCATCATCTTTATTCTATCATTTTGGCCTCAAAAACTCTATTAAATGCGTATAAATAGCATTAATTCATGCATTTTAGCATTCATGTATATGTGTGTAAATATTGTATAAAATGCGGTTTTTAGTGCCAAAATTATAGAATAAAGAAAAGAAAAGAAAAAGAATAAAATATTGTAAATATTTTATGACCCGAAACCCCGAGACCTAGGCATTTTGATGAATAGGTCGACAAGGAATAAAGTAGGGGGAGATAAGGGCCAAAATACAGATCAAATACCTATATGTATTAATTCATTCTTTATTCAGTTTGGGACCTATTTTTGGTTCCACTTTTTATACATCAAATAAAGAAACTTTGTACGTGAAAGTTGTAGATAATTAAATAAAGAAAAATACAAAATTGATTTCACTGAAAAATAATGTACAGATAAAAAGTTACGGTCTGAATAAAATTCCAGAATCCCAACTTCCCAGACCCGTATCTCACAAATGAAAACTCCAAATGCAGCATACTCACCTTTAATTGTATATAGAAGAAAATAAGCTAATTAATGGTGGTAGTTTCGCATTTGGCGGAGCTACGGTTTGAAAGTTGACTTTTGGACCCTCTTTGTACATTGTACAGATTAAAATATTCAATTTATTATTTATTTATTACTTTTATAATTTTATATTTTTATAATGTTGTAAATAATACTTATAATAATTATGTACATTAAAATTGGAATAAAAACCTAAATAAAACATAAAATAAAATATATGTATACACAATACATAGATACAATACTTATATGTATACCTATACTTTCTATACTCATATTTTATTAAATATACAAAACAATTCAGAAAAATAGAATAAAAATATATTTGTATGTTTAAAAGTATTCTATGATTTTATAAAATACTAAATAAAAATAATAAAATTTAAATACACAAATTAAAAATAAAAGACTACAATATATAGATATAGATACCTATAGGGGTATAAATGCAAACTTGTAAAAATACATCTTATAAAAATAATTAAAAATCATAATAAAATAATTTATAAAATTTTAAACACTTTTTATTTTATAACCTAAATCAAATAACATTATTTACTATTTTTAAATATTTTTTTAAGAGGTTTTTCCTGGTTGGTCCACGTGGACCAACCAGGTGGTCTGGACAGTTGACCACGGGTCAACTGTCTGACCCTCCTCTGTCAGCGTGTCAGAGTGGGTTTTGACCCACTTTCTCGAATTTTTCCAAGCTGCCACTTACATCTTTTCGCGATGGAGTCTTCAGGACTTTTGAAGCCCATCCACCCATGAATCTCGCCCAGGGATAATCTCGGGCATCGCATCACTGTGGCGCATGTTGTCGCCTCGTCTTTCACGCCACTCGACCATGATTCAAAACGAACCCCCCGACTCCACTTGAATTTTTGATCACTCTTCCACCTCCAAAACCCAAACCTAGACCCTTGGCCAGACTCGTGGTGACAGCAGGAGCTTGGAGGGCGTTTAAACGGGGCGAAGCGGTGTTGAATCGAGTTAGATCCCCTCGCCGGAGTCCTCGCCAGAGGACACCTCGTGCGCGCACGGGTGAGGCCTTTCTACCCCTCTTTTCTTCCTTGTTACTTGAAGCTTTAGTGTTAGGAAGCCACAGTAATCTTTCCCCTTTCAAGATCTTCGACCAGCAACCGTCCTAACATCTCGACTCACCGCGGCCGGCATCGAGTTTCGCCGGCCATTTCCACCTTTCCATCTAGCTGCTCCCCTGTGCGAAATACTCCGCGAAGTTGGGGCATTTTGCCCCCAACTTCTTCATCCCTTTGTCTTGCAGGTCCCAGGAGCTCGAAGACCCCACCTGGGGGTCGATTTGGTCCAAGAACGGACCACCTGGGCCGTCCTCCTTCTCCAACTGCTCGGCAGCGCTCCGGCGGTCTATCCGTCCTTTCGAAGCCACTGCTCGATAGAGGACTATCCCAGGAAGGTCGTACGGCCATTAGATGTGACTCGTGCGCTCTGGGCGTCAAGATTTTGGCACTGCAAAGTTTCTTGGGCCGTGTTCTTCGACCGTTCGTCCTCGATGCGCCAGAACCGCTCGATCACGCCGTGTTCTTGACGAAGCTACAAGCGTCGTTGGATTTTGCAAGCTTTCAGCCGTCCGATCGTGGCTCCAGATATAATCTGGACCACAGAAAACGAAGGGGTATCGTACCACCTGGGCGCGCCACGTGTTTAAGTGGAGAGCCTCCTGTCGTTGGATCGCGCCCTTGGTTGGGCATTTTGCATGATAAGCCCTGCCAATTTTGTGTTTTATAATCGAACCTTAAATTTTCATTTGTTGTGCTTAGTATTTTGTAATAATTGCATAACAGTCACTGCGCTTTTGTATAAGTACCTTTTAGTCCCTCCCAGGCGCGTGCTCCGCACGCGCGTGGGTGGACGTTTTGCGTGGAAGCTCTTGCTTCTTTTTGTATTTGCGCTTAGTCCAGAAAATATTGTATTCAGTTCAGAGTTTTGTGTGAAAATTGCGTCTATGCCCTTAGATTTCTGCATATTTGCAAATCTACCCCTGCCAGGCCTGTTAATGATTGGATGCTTCTTCGAATTATTTAACCTATCATTTTAAGTCCAAAATTTCTTAAATTTTGAACTTAAGCTCCTGTGCATGTGTTCTTCCACGCCAACATTTTAGTTTTGGATTTTATCGTATTTTTGTATTTATTAAAAATCAAAAACTTGCTTTTTATTCACTGTCTAGCTTAGAAAATGCTAAAAAAATATTAAAACACTTCAAAAAATTACAAAAAAATTACCTAGTGTCTATTTTATCCTATTTTAGTGTCAATCCAAAAATCACTAAAAATCTCAAAAGAAAAATACTAAAAATTTAAAAACACTCTAAAACTTCAAAAAAATATATAAAATCAATGAAAACTCTAAAAAATACAAACTCGGGTTTGTTTGTGCCTCATTTTGTTCTTTTTATTTGAAAAATAGTGTGAAAAATTTTGGTTGCTGTTTGCTAATTTTAATTCCCATTTTATTCACAGCCAGCACTATTTACACTATTTGCTTTATTTCAGTCTTTAAAAATACTAAAAACACCTTGAAAAATCCCCAAAAATCACAAAAATAATAAAAAATCCTAAAAATATCAAAAAAAATTTTATTTCTGAATTTTCGGATATTTTTACACATTTTTTATAAATACTTCATCTTGCCTTTCATTACATTGTCTTCATTTTCCAATATTGAAAAAAAATAAATAAAATATAAAATTATAAAAATTAGAAAATTAAAAATCAAAATACAAAATTAAAAATTAAAAATTAAATAAAAAATTAAAAATTAAAAACCCACAAAAAGAAATTGGCTAAGTGATTCGTTAGACCTAGGGTTTGGATCTTTATCTACACTCTGCACCGTTGTTTCCTGTGTTCGACCCCTACTTGCTTGCCATTATACATTGTTAGTAGGGTATAATAAATTTTAATCCTTGATCTTAATTGCTTTATTGATTGTGTGGGTTAATTGTTGAAGACCGAGGTGGTTTGAGCAGTCGCATCAGCGATAGTGAGTCTGACTTGTCAGACCACTATTTAGCGGCTCTCGTTTTCTCGCTTTTCACCAGGGTGTTGTTTAAATGTCTGAAGTTCGATGTCTTGAATCCCTCACTTTGTAGATTTGATATCATGTCTATAAAATCAAATTTTAGCAAATGCCAATATTTTTTTATAAACTCAATTGTGAGTCCATCAGGTCCCGGTGCTTTGTTGTTTCTGAATGTTTTAATAGTGTCTTGTACTTCCGTCAGAGATATTGAGACTGTAAAAATTAATGGGTCCTCTAATTTGATTACTAGATCCAAAGGTATTTCCACAACGGGGCCTTTAGTCAACCCATCATCTTCATCTTGAAATAACTTTGTATAGAAATCCACCACGACCCTTGTGATCTCTTCCCTACCCTGTACTATGTCCCCCCTTTCGTCTTTCAAAGCCGTGATTAAATTTCTGCCCGATTTCTTGGATGTTATTAATTTCATGAACTTAATATTCTCATTACCTTTTTGTATGTAATTTATCTTTGCTCTCTGCTTCCAAATCATTCTCTCATCATTTTTAAGAGCTTCCAACTTGCTGTACAATTCTTTTAGTTTTCCAGTTGTTTCCTTGTGTCCCGACTTTATTACAATCTCCTCCATCCTTATGTCTTCCTCAATTCTTGCTATTTCTTTATTTATATCAGGGATTTGTTGCTTGCTCCAGAACTTCATGTATCCACGCAATCTTTTCACTTTGACCGCCCATCTGTGGAAAGGGTTGTCGGAGATAACCTCATTTGTCCAAGAATCATTGACCATGGTCATAAAAGACTCCCTTTGTAACCAGAAGTTTTCTATCCTAAAGATACGATTGGTTAATCTAGATGATCCTCCTCGTAGTAACAATGGATTATAATCAGAAAAAGTTTTTGGTAATCTCCTTGCATGGGCGCAAGGGAAAACTGTCTGAAATTTTAGGTCCACCAGGATACGATCAAGAATGGCCCACGATTCGCAATCTGAAGATCCAGATCATGTGAATGTTGTCCCTCTTTCTTTTTGCTCAATAAGGTTTGAGCGGTTTATCCACCTATCAAATCTTTTGTCAAACATTTTTAGTGGTTTGTTCGATACACGGTCTGCTCTATTTCTAAGCAGGTTGAAGTCACCCACCAAAATCGATGGTAGATCCACTAGTGTTAATGATTCAAGGGAGTCTAGAAATTCATTCTTTCTTTCATCTCTTGGAGGCCCATAAATATTTATGAGTCGACAAATCAAGTTATTTTGTAGCAGTTTGAATTCAAACAAACTGAAGTAAGGGTGGTCTATTTGGTTTACCACAGAGATCTTGTGGCAATCCCAAGCGGTCATAATCCCGCAAGTCTGCCCTAGCCCGTTTGCATGCCACTGAAATCTATCCATTGGTGAGTTTATTGGAACTCTTGGTGTGGTCGTTGTTTTTATCTCTTGCAGGCAGATGATGTGAATGTTGTGTTTAGTCACGAGATTCTGCAATCTACCAACTTTCTTTGGTCCCCCCGATCACCTTATATTCCAACTCAAGACAGTGAATTCCATTATTCGTGTTTAGTATTTCAACGCCTCAAAGTCGTTCAGATCTTTTAGAGATGAATAACTATTATTTCTACTTATTCATTGCATAACTCACTAATAAATATATTTTTTTCCCTCTCATTTTGAAAGACGAAGCGGAAAAAATCTAATAGGTTTCTTATTCTATCTGCCTCCAAAAGTGATTTTTGCGAAAGTTCCAAATCATTGTTTGATGGTAAAAAAGAAATTTCAATACCTTTGCCTTTCGCATCCATTTTTTCCGGTGTTGCCGATGGAATCTCTTTTTGCCTAGGTGTCAGATCCACCACCAGATTTAACGCACTCTGTATATGCGTCTCCACTGTAAGGTTGCCCGATTCCTGGACCTCCGAGGTTGGTAGATTTTTGATGTGTTCCCACATCAATGGATTTATAGGTTGACCCTTGCGCTCCAGCCAATTTAGTGCACGTTCAAGATGCACTCTTGTGGGCTCCTCCACGTAATTTGCATGCTTTTTAGTAGATGGACCCCTGTGCGTTGGGAAAGGGACGACATTTAAGTTAATCCTCTCCCAATCATTTCCAGGGCAGAGATTAAACTTTTCATTCCTAAGTTCGACAATTGGTCCTGTTTGCAGATTTCTTCTCGACCATTTGTTCGACTTTCCCTGCATATCTTCCTCCAGATTGAATGCTCCGAGACCATTCTTGAGTGTGGTAGAATCCACCAGGGGTGTATTGTAATGGATGAATTTAGCCGATCGAAACTGAGAGACTAGTGAAAAGGTTACCTCAAAGACTCCATCCACCGTGCTCACTTCAATTGCTCGCGGTACATTTGTGATATCTGGTATGTCGATCAAAAGCTTTACTGCCATGGCATCCCCGCAGTCCAGAGAAAGGTTTGGGCATTCATAATCTAGGAGCCTTACAAACTGTTTGACCATGTTTGCAAGGATGTAAGGGTATCGGTGGTGCAGCGGCAGACCCAAAGCATCCACCCAATATGCGGCGACCTCCTCCACCCTTTTCGCTCCAAAGGAAGGGGACCGTTTGAAGAACCATAGACAGTTTCCATCGGAGCAGTGAATCGCAGAGTGGGCCAAAGTCTCAAAGATGCCAGAGGAATCGACCTCCCCCATCTGCTGTCGGTCGGAGATTCTCCACAGGCGTCCAAAGGATGCCTTCGAAACTTCCCTTGATAGAATCTCCCTCGCGTAGTCGATGGATTCAAAGGAAGTCAAATATTCGATGATTAGACATTTTTGAAACTCCGAGCGGAGTCGCTTCGCCTCCTCACAGATTTCTGATTTCCAAAAAGGGAGCACAGTCTTACCAAGGATGTCTGCACGCATTTTTACTGCCCGCGTGATTGGTCTAACATTCAACTCCCTCGCATGAGTATCTGCAGTAGGGTTTTGGTCGGTGTCGAGGATGAGTGTTTGCATCTCCGGCGCGGTGTTGTTGGAACTTCGTCCCTCAATGTTTTGCGACGATGAACGCACCCGCTTCTGAGGACGGTGGGGGGCCATAGTTTTTGGAGGGGGAAGTTTTTGTAGAGCAAAACGGCAAGAGGCTGCAATATGACCTTGCCGAAAGCATAGAAAGCAACGAGTCCTCTTCCTACAAAACCTAATGATATGTCCCTTCTCGAGGCATCGGAAGCATCGAGTGTTGATCTGATGTGATTTCACGAAGCCCAGCGTCGCAGCCTTTGGGTTCCAGGAACAGTTGTTCGAACTGCGATTTGTTTTGAAGAGGGCGGTTTTATTTTGTCGTTTAGTTTCAAAATGATTTTGTGTGATATTTGCGTCGTCTTTTTTGTGACGCGGTTCGAGGTTTGTCAGACTTCGTAGCGCGGCAAATCTATTCCCATTAATGCATGGGCATACCTCCTGATTTGCGAGCCTTTTTTGCGTCTCCACATTTCTCCACTTATTTGTCTTATACCCCTGCCTCCCTCTTTTTTTCTGTTGGACAGACACCAACCTTGTGTCTCGTCACCTTGTGCAGGTCTTTCCTTGGAAATTTCGCGGATATGATCTGTTGTTGTTGGTTTTGAGATCATATCTAAAGGACTCCCCGCATGTCCCATAGGCAATGGGCGCTTTGGGAAGGAGCCAAATTTTATCAAGTCGTTTGGATTTTCAAATTTTGTATCCGAACAATTTGTAGCTTCCAAGTTATATTTGCCTATGTTATTCCCAACGTAATTATGTTTACTTTTCTTTCTTTTATTTTTGATCTCGTCGTCCTTTTTTATAGCACGATATCAAATTTGGAGGGTCCCAGTTCAGTGCCTCTCCAATCTTAGAGAAGTCAATGCACCATTTTAGCTTGATCGATCTGATCGGATCCATAGATCTTTTTGGCTTGATCTGTCTATTTGGGTCACGATCATTTGTTTTGTGACATGGGTTTATTTTCACTATCATATTGCGCGTGCTAAGATTTGTATTTGGAGACGTCAAGTTTGCGCCTCTGTGGAGAGCTTCTATTTGATTGTAGTGAGGATATGTTCTTTGCATCCCTGAGTTGAGAATTTGGTCTTTGTTTGGGTTTTTGAGGTTCAGCTTGGATCCAACAGGAGGCTATCTTTCTGTCTATCATTTTATATTCAATTTTCCACTGAATTTGAACATGCTCATCCGATTCCGTAGTCCTGAATGATGTTAAATTCATGGTCCATTCCTCTCTTGTCCCTACCTTCTTCGTATCTTTTTTTATTTTTAAATCGAGCACTTTCTCCCCATCATGGATGGGCCGAATTTTGGCAATTTTGTTAGGGTTAAATCTTTCGATCTTCGTCAGTTGCTTGACTACCTCGGCGGTGGATGTGTTATTACTCACACCTGAGGATAAGGAATTTTTCTTGCTCTCAGTCGTTAATATCTTTTTGACTTTCTTTTTGAAAGTTGTACTCATCTTGTCTTGCTCAAACTTGTGATGTTTCTCACAGAGATAGTATTCTCTCGTTTCTTTTTTTGGTTTTGTCGAAGATGATATTGCAGTAATTGGTAAACATGATATTGCAGTATTTGGAACTGAGACAGTGTTTTTGGTCCCTGTGATCTTGTTGGATCGAAGGGACATTTTCTTTTTGAATCCCTTGCAACCCATATCTAGTTTTCCGTAGATTGTAATGCTTTTCCTTTGACTTTCCGTTGATTGTAATGCTTTTCCTTTGACTTCCCGATATAAGTTGAAGGAATATTTCGTCCCTAGTTTCAGGACTTTGCTCTAAATAGTGAGATGTGTTGATAGCAGAATACCTGATGGAGCTCGTCCATGAAGAATGAGAGCGTCAACCTGTTCTCTGAAGGCTGGAGACGAGTGTTGTTTAGATGTTCTGTATCCCCGTGCTTTGATGAGGAGGCCGAGGTTGCCGAGATGAACGTCAGAGTTGCTTTTGACCTCCGAGGGGCTGATCAGGAATCGACCTCCGAGGGAGAGGGTCCGAGAGACTAAATGTTTATGTCTCCGAGGGAGAGGCTCCAAGCGTGAAGGCACCGAGAGACTAACTGTTGAAGTCTCCGAGCGGGAGAGTCTCCGAGCGGGAGTTGACGTCTCTGAGCGGGAGAGTCTCCGAGGGAGAGGGAGAGGGAGAGGGGCCCTTATTTTAATTAGATGTCTACTATTTATTGTATATAACATTATCTTTAAGTCAAGAAAATAAATCATGCTATTTGGAAAGCATATCTTACAGATCATCAGAATTTCTTCGCAATATGTTCATACTTCACATATTATGATCCCAATATGTTCTTATACATTATCTTGAAAAAATACCCACGCCGCGAAGCGCGGGTATGCACCCTAGTAATAATAATTGATAGGTAAGAAGTATAATATAAATTATTTTCAATGCATACTAAAGTTCGTTGCATTAGATTATAAAAATAAACTTCAAGTCATAAGCAATTTTAACGTCATGATAGACTTCAATTCCTTGTAGTCGAAGTAGATAGGGCATGGTAAAAAACATTAGTTTGTAGAGCTAATTTTTTTGATATGATTATCATGGTCTCTAGATCTGGTTCTCATGCGCTAGATGTAAACTTCACATTCTTTTTAAATCCTAAGGTTAAATATGCAAATAAAATGCATTAAAACCTACTGAATATTCATTAGTTAACACCAACCATGCACTGCACTAATTTGAATCATTAGGATTATAGAGAAGGGAATGGTTGTTCCCATCCCTATTTTGTTCTTGTCAGTGACCGGGATCATGTTGCCTCCCTGTTAAGACGCATTTTCTGCTAGCATCGGTGCCCGAAATTGCGAGCTAGATATAAAGAAATGAACTATGAAAATCGAGCATATTTCTGGAATAAAAAGACAGATTTCAACCATGCAAATCCCTGAAAGAAGACTAACCTCTTAGGAATTCAACCATACAGATCAGGAATGGAATCTATCCTTTTTCCAGAAGAAAAATATTTTGGAGCCTTGAAATAAACAACTTGGCAATGCTTTCCATGTTCCAATAAAAGCATATATATCAACAAATTAAATTCATAGAAAGTAGCGAGCTATCTTCATCTTGTTGAACTTACTTGTCCAGAAGAGTTGTTACTATTCTTTTATTAAGATATTGTAAAAAATTTCGATAGCTCCATGTGAGCTTCTTTTAAGAAAAAGAAAATCCTATTGAGACCCATTAGACTATATTATCTTGTGGGGCATGAATGTCATATCTCTCCCATCTTTTATAAAAATGCAGCGAGGTCATTTGCAAATATCTGCAAGACGAAAGACTTGTTCTTCAAACATAAAGTTCCAGCATTCGAATACAGACGTCGGTTACTCTATAACATAATTGACTCATGTGACTATAACTGCATAAAGTTAGTTATCAAAACGAATTCAAATGCCAATGACATATACAATAGCTTCGATGAACTCCTATAATGCGATATTTTGAAAAACCGATGATGCGTTCATTGTAATTTTCAAACAAATTTAGGGAAACTTATAACGGCATGCCAAAATAAGATAGGTGATGGAGGATTGTTCTCCAAAACCATTAGAAGCTGATTTGACTTACATAAATATGATGAAGTCCCATTTTGATGGCTTTACAATATGCATGTCTCGAAATGAATTTCAAATGTCATCACAAACAAACGTTTATAGTTAATCCTCATATTCAAACAGCTCCATCGCGTATTTTTTGCAAACTCATGCTAGCGAATTATTTTTGCATCTCTTGAGATATTTGCGCTACCTTGTTATATAAAAAATATTTTTTATCCTTCAACAACATTCAGATCAAGAGGTTAAAGACTCTATTTGATAAGAAAAAGTCCATGTGAAAGAGAGAAATGGATTGGCTTCTATCAGTTTGTGATTATGCTGCAGAGAAAGGTTTCCTCGTCGTCTAAGAGACGAAGTGAGAATTAGAAAGCCAAATATAATTCTCACCTTGCTATGCAATTCTGGAACCAGAATTCAACCTGCCTTGGCCTCCAGAACCATTTTATGCTTTTGTTCCCTCAAAATAAAAATTCTAAAAGCGTTAAAACAACAGTAAGAGAGAACTAATTAACCATTGTGTTTGAGCAAAAAATTATTCTAATTTTTGGATTGGGAATGTTGTGCTCCTTGAAACTCTCCTCATGCATGGCGGACTGGTCTATCGACGTTGCATGATACTCTTACCGAATGGATCCCTGGCATCCTCATTGTCGCTTCCTCTCACGGCAACGATCCATCATTCTCGTTTGTGGCCTCCTCCATCTACCCCCTCAATAGAACCAGCGTGGGCACGTGCGACCTCCTTGCTGTTTGTCGAAACCGATGCTTTTAACAAACGCGAGACCTGGATGCCTGTTAGAGAAATGGGAGAGGGGTTTTCGGGAGTGAGAAGAAGAGCAAGTTAGGGAGATGATGGAGACGAGCTGGGAAATGGAAAATTTGGCAAGTGGAAGGGGTAATTCCAGCGAAGACAGAGATTGTCAGTGGAAGAGGAACAGGTGCAACGTGTCTTAATCACCAACTCTAAAAATATAATTCGATTACATTACATTTTAAAAAAAACGATGAACAGTGTCATAGTCCACGGGTGATAAGATATAGTAAGACTCTAGATATTTTGGTATTTAAAAAAAAATCAATGCATTGAAAATACCAAACAATTTTTTCTTGTTTGTTAATACATATTTCTCTCGTTGCCTACCAATACAAAAAATGGTAAAATACCATAAGGATTGTCCGATCTCTTGCCAAGAGAAATCTGGATGCGTTTTTATTTTGGCAATTCCCTTGATGCAATGTCTCGAGTTCAGATCTATGGATCATTATTGATGACAACTGACATTGGCAATTTATTAAGTTAGATCTCAAATAAATACGTTTATAATTATTCGAAAATGGTTAATCTTAAGTTATCAAATTCCCACCCAATGTGAGTTTTAGACGAAGTACCATATGGGGCGTTATAATAACTACACTGAGGAGGAAGTTTATGATTGTACCCGAAAGAGGACTTTTACACGTGGAATTTTATGATTACATCCCCAAAGAGGACAACTTTGGGTTCAGCTCTCACACTTTCTGACTTTTAGATGCGGAATTTATGATTGTACACCTGAAAATATTGTATTTAACTTATACAGTAAAAGGCAAATGAAAGCGACACAAACTAAACTGGAAGAGGAGGTATGCTTTGCTCACTCCAGAAGTAGTTATGAGGATCGACCTTAGACTTCACCATTGCCAATCTTTTGAAGTTGCCCTTGAAGTATTTCAAACCCCAAACCTTAGCTTCCTTGTATGTCCCCTTCCCTTCTCCCTTGTTCCACCCTAGATCCAGATCCTTCATGTTGTAGTACGAGCATCTCGGATCCTTGGAGACGTAAGGAGTCACGTACTCGTAGAACCCACGTATCCACTCGACGTTCTTCTCGACTTCACTCTCGTCTTGTTTCGTCCAGGCGACGACTGAGATGATCTTGTAGAGGTTCCCCTTCCTGTGGGGGTATGGTGTTGCGGACTCTGGTATCTGATCCATCCTCGCGCCGAACGGCTCTAGAGTCAAGCTCCATCCCGAGATCTCACCCCCGTGCACGATAAGCCATCGGAGCACCCTTCCCATATCCGTCTCCGAGAGGGGCTCCTTCACGAAATCTATCTTCGATTTGAAGGAGACGTGCATTCGAGGACTCCTATCTAGGAGGTCCTTGACCGATCTCTCCTTCGTGGGCGAGTAGAAGAGGACCGAGTCTATCCATCTCATCTCCTCGCAATCCTCGAGCTTCAGACCGAGCTCGGGGAAGCTATCTTCCATGATCGGCATCAAGCTGCTCCTATTTCCGAGGAACAGGCATTGGAAACTGATGAGGAGGTTGCCCGAGTCTTGCGAGGGGAGGATCGCGACCGAGAGGTGGAGATCGTCGATCGCTCTGGGGGCGACATGCTGCCACTTGCTGATCAGCTTGGTCGTGCGTCGATCCATGCTTTTCGAGATGCTGAAGACTGTTACGACTGGAGGAACGTCAACGAGGTTGATCTTGTAGGAAAGGATGATGCCGAAGCTGGCTCCTCCCCCTCCTCTTATCGCCCAGAACAAGTCCTCCCCCATCGATTCGCGATCCAACACCTGTCCCGCACCGCGAGAATGAGTATGCATTACTTTATATATACGTGCATGAAGTGAGAGTGACTTAGATCCAGTCGAGAATACATGTGATTCGTATACCATTACAGCAAAACATACTGTGGCTAGTGATAGAAATTAGGCTCATGGCAACGGATCTGACATTAACGTCACCAATATCCTTTGTCAAAGGCTAAGGGATTATTTTAGTTTGATGTGCGACGACAATATCCGTGTAAACGCACACGTGACGGGATTTTTGCGGCAAAGCAAAAAAAGATGTTCGGTTGCCAGAGAATTCCATTGTTATATTTTAGTTGCTACAATACAAGAACGTTTTGTTATACTGGTGTACTCACCTGACCCGAGACGTCGATGATTCGAGCATCGACCACGTTGTCGGCGGCGAGTCCGTACTTCCTGATCAAGAAGCCCGCTCCTCCCCCGCTGACGTGCCCACCAACCCCGATGGTGGGGGCTAACCCAGCGGGGAATCCCAACATGTTACTACGCATGGCTATCTCGTAGTGCAGCTCCCCGATGGTGGCGCCGGCCTCGACCCACGCCGTGCGTCCCTCGACGTCGACCTCGATGGAACGGAGACGTGCTAGATCCACCATGACGAAGCGCTCGTCCGGGGACAAGGAGCTGTACGAGAGGCCAGCGAAGTCGTGGCCGCCGCTCCTAACTCGTAGGCGTAGGCCGTGCTTCTTCCCACAGACGACCGAGGCCCGCACGTGGGACTCGTGCGTCGGGGTGACGATGAGGGCCGGCCGCGAGGTCGAGCGGAGGAACCGGTCGTTGTGGACGGCGGAGAGGAGGGTGACATTGAAGGACGGATCCCATGGGGAGAGGATGAGTTGGGATGTGTTCATGCGATCCGTGAAGCATCGAATGAAGCCTTCCGTTCGATCTGTGGAACAAACAACAACATGCGGGCAATATGATAACAACGTGAGGATCAAAGGGGAGATGAGGAGGAACTTGAAGGAGAGAGTTGACGCCATTATTATTATCTTTTGCTGTGGCCTTTTTCGTGTGTGGGTTGAGAGGAGATATGCAGCCTATTTATATAGAAATATGTGTTTGTTTTACAGTTAAGACCCTCTAACTTTCTTCCGTATCAATTAAGTCCTTCTCTTTATTGCAATATCAGTTGTGCCCCTACATTGTTGGGTAATTAACAGTTGAACCCTCAGGTTAGTTTCTGTCAAATCACTTCCGAAACGGACGTAATCTCAAAGGCACAAGTGAAATTAGAAAAAAAATAAAAGTACAAATGTCTTTTTTTGAAAATTGTAGTAGAGAAATTTTACTAAATCAAACTTTGATTTTTTTTGAGACAAATAAGGTGCAATCCCGAGCCGAGACTCACCGCGCTACACTTTTACTAACCAGACTTTGATTTGTAGAAGCCATGTTTTGGTTTATACCTTCAGCTGTGAGACTAACAAATGACTTAGGGCCCGTTCGGTAGGAGAATAAGCAGGAATAAGGATGGGGAATAAGGGGAATAAGGGTCTATTCTCCGTTCGGCTGGAGGATAAGAATAAGGAGAATAAGGTGGAATAAGGCTTATTCTCTGTTCGGGTGGGTTTTGTGGGATAAGGAATAAGGTTTGAAAGTTAGTTGAAGTTGTTGGTTTTTATTAGGAGTGATGGGTTATAATATGTAATTATAGTTGGCATATAATTGTCGTTAACCAATACAGAAAAAACGATGATAGTGACGATATATAGGAGAAAGTACCAATATAGGAAAAAATACCAAAACGAAATAATGAAAACAACGAATAAAGAAAAAATTAAAGACGTTATATAGATTTCCCTCAGATTTCAATTTCCACATGGAAAATAACGACGACAGTGACGTCGGTTAAGCCACGCCACTACTGTGGCTGCTCAGCCAAGATCGACACCGCATCATTAAATCATAAGTTGTGACGGTGGAATCATCATAGGGACGTTGCACGAATTTTAGGATTTACCTTATTAAGAAATCACGATAACAATCCATGGAAGGGGTTTAATGTACAGCACTGCGCGATGCCTCGTAGAAAAGCCAATAACGTTGTACGAAGTAGTAGGTGCATGCGGGTCAAATTTAACAGAGGGTACACGTAATTAACATAAATTCAACGTTGCGCATTCTCCCACATGGCCGTTGCCAAAGCATCACGTAACAATTCGCCAGCTCGGATCTCCTGTTCTGAGACCCTGACGTCGCTACCTGCAGCGGTGTTGTCGAACTCTTCGTCATTGGTATCCTGGTCTACAGACGTCCCAGTTTGAGCCGATTCAAGAGTGAATGCACTTGATATCTGATCCTCGCTCTGGACTTCACGGATGAAGTTGTTGATGATGCAGCAAGCCATGACAACCAAAACTTGCTTTTCGAAACTGTAAAACGGCCGCTCAGTTATGGCCTTGAAGCGGGCCTTCATGATGCCAAAAGTACGTTCGACGTATGAACGGAGCTGGGAATGCCTGTGATTATACAACTCCTCTGGGCGTCGATATCCGTGTCCCCTTCGAGCCCTGAACTGGGGTAGGTGTGAAATAACGCCACGATATGGGGTGAGGAAGGTCTCTGTGTTTGCATATCCACAGTCGAGCAGGAACTTCCTTCCCGGAGGTACATGAAAGCCTCCCTCATCTATAGCCCATCTCAACACCTTCATATCTGCAGCTGAACCCTCCCATCCAGCGGCGACGTATGTAAATTTATAACTGAAGTCGACACACGCCATGACATTCTGTGCTATTGTTTGGTGCCTGCTCCGAAACTTCGGAGCGACATTCGTGGCGACATTTGCGGGGATAAGCGTGCCGTCGATGGCGCCGATGACATCCTGCAAAAATGTCGAATTAACTTCACATTGTTTTGTAAATAAGTTGCATTGTAAATCCAAGGTGCAGGAGTACCTTGAAATAAGGATAGAAGTTCCTGTTGTTTAGAATAACATCTGGTACCGGACAATCAGCAGCTGGGAGTCTAATGAACTGATCTCTGAGGGAGACAATGCGAATGAGAATGTCGTTGAGGTGGTTCGAAATTGTATCACCGGAGTGTTGAAAATGTTCGGAAAGCACACGGTTCTTTGCGTTGTGGCCGAGATAATACAAGAAAATGCAGAGGGATTCCTCTGCCTTGAGGTGCCTGGAATCCTTCAGGCCAGCTCGATCCTTTAGCAGAGTGCATAAACGTAGAATCGTATCGGGGTACATCCGGAAAATAGAGTACGATCGGGCAACGTGTCCATTCAGCATCTCTCGAATCCAAACATGTCCTGTACGCATCGACGTATGCTGTGGCTGTTTCGGGATGTAACCTGCTCCATCGATCAGGTTGTCCTCATCATCCTCTATCAAGGCACGCAGGTATGTCATGTTCAACATGACCAAATTATACCTCATTGCGGTGATTGCCCCCATTCCCTCCATGTGACCTGTACAAAACAAACATTTCCGTATGGGTTGACATTCAATGATCACCACCAACAACCAAGATATTTGATTTACAAGACAAGTGCGGAGGCAAGACAAGTTAAGCGCGATAAAAAAGTTAATTAATACATGCCGTAGAAAGTTAAATCATAAGTCATTGTTCGACATGAAAATATTATTACATGCCAGGCACACAACTTATGAAAAGAAAATGCGATAACAAAACAAAAGAAATGCATCTAACATAAAGTAGACCAGAAGCACAGTCACACAGATGACGTGTTGAGCATTTAATCCTTGCCCAACTGGATGCTCACCCACGCAGCCAACTTCGCCGGGACAGACTTGGCCCGATTGAATATAATTCGTTCGTATGGGTCACGAAGGCTGTGAGCAAGGCGAATTTGGGCCTCCGCAGGTAAGCCCGGAACGAGTGCCTCGAGCTCATCCAGAAGCTCCTCCACCCCCTGGTGCGGATCTTTCGGCGTCCACGCTTGGATCTGCTCCCGCTGCAGCTCCAACATTTGCGTCGTCAAACGGACGACGTCTTCCCCCAACATTTGTGACGGTAAGGGGGTACCGTCACTGCGCGAACGCTTCGTGCTTGTTGCCTGCGCGCCTGAATCCCGGCGTCGTCTCCTCCGGCTTTGTTGCGTACTTGGGCCAGCAGCTTCCCCTTGTTCGGGGACCTCAGCGGCTTCGTTGTCCCCTTCGAGATCCTCCTCGAATGCTTGTTGTGTACCAGCATCGCCCTCAAAGAACGCAGCAAATGAACCAGGGGTTGCTGTCTGCGAGGAGAAGGCAAATGTTCCCTTCGCGGTGTAGTCTCCGATGATGGCTTCAACCATACCGAAGTGGGGGAAAGACTTCCTCCGATATGGCTTGTACGCCTTGTCAATCTGAGTGCAATAGATAGTGAGCATAGTATCTTATAATCTATGGAACGTTAAAGTGGGTGCACAGGCAGTTACTCACCGTCACCCAGGCCTCCTCGTCAGGTGCGACCACGGTGCAAGTCAATGGATCCCACCCCCAACCGCTCTTGGACATGAGGTAGACGAAAGCCGCGTAGTCCTTCTTTATGGTTTTCCACCGATTGTTGAGCTTTGCCCTGTCCCAGTTGTTCCCAGTGTGCATGTTAAACTTGTCCACTATACTGTGCCATGCCGGTGATGTAAACGAGCCTCCAACCCAGTCGCCAACATCAAAGTGATGTTTGAACAGCTGGAGAAGACATTCATCCATCGCGGGTGTCCACTTCACCCTATGGACTGACGATTCGTCGTCCCTAAGGTGTACCCCAGAGGAGCCCGCACCAGCCGTGAACATCCTGTAGTATAAGTCAACTGCAATGAGGACCTACCAATGTGGTCATTATCAACCAATATATAAGGTACAATTCAGCTTAGACCACGACATAAGCCATGCGGCCAAGCGAAGAAGGTTTGTGGAGCACAAACAAAGGTTTCTTCCCACTTTTAAAAATACGTCAGCAACCAAAAGTAACAATCAGGCATCGACCACCACAGTAAATTCAAGACGACTTGTACCAACGCACGAGCACCTAATGGACAGACATGTAGCAAACAGCCGCAAAGCACAGAAGATCACAGCACAGCAGCAGGTAGCAAACAGCCGCAGGTAAAGATCCCAGCAGCACAGAAGATCACTGACGCAAAGCACAAAGTAGGGTGGTGTCCAACAACTGAAATGAAGTAAGGTGTTGCAGTGCTTAAGACATTGCATCATCGAGCACCTAATGGGATGCTCTCAGACCAATCACAGCGCATCGGGCATCATCCACGTGATTAAACCCACAAGTACTTACACCGTAGAGCACCATGTAGGTGCTACATATTTATATTTACATCAGCGAGCACCTACTATATAGCTCTACATCAGAGAAGATTTTGATTGGACATTCAGTAGTAACCATCACAATTACGCATCATCGAGCGGCAAGTACTTAGCTCTCAGTCATCAATTATACATCATTGAGCTGCAACTACTTAGCTCTCAGTCAACAGGTATGCATCATCGAGCTGGAAGTAGTTAGCTCTCAGTCAAGAATTACTCTTCCTAGAGATGCAAGCATTAACTAGCAACCATGAGTTTTTCTCAACAGAAATGTACATAAGATTTTGATTGGACATTCAGTAGTAACCATCACAATTACACATCATCGAGCGGCAAGTACTAAGCTCTCATTCATCAATTATACATCATCGAGCTGCAAGTACTTAGCTCTCAGTCAACAGGTATGCATCATCGAGCAGCAAGTACTTAGCTCTCAGTCAAGAATTATTCATCATAGAGCTGCAAGCATTAACTAGCATCCTTGAGTTTTTCTCAACAGAAATATACATCATCGAGCAAGAAATAGCATGCTCTCAGGCTAATTAAAGAAAATAGCGTCATTATTGAATGTAGCTCTCAGGCTAATTATCACAAGGGTTCCATCATTGAGCTGCAAAGAATGTAGCTCTCAGGCCATTATTGGAATGGACAAACATGTATTTATGGTAGCCCAACAATCACCATTTGCGTGCTGAAGTATTGCAACCTACGATCAAGATTAATCATCACCAACGATTACATGGCATTGCAGCAACTATAAGCTCAGCCTCAAAGCCCAGCAGTCAACATCAGTCACGAAAAGGACCCAATTTATCTCACACAATATCATGTTTGTGGTTTTCGCAAGCAAAATTTGAACATCATCGAGCAAGGGGTACATTGCTCTCAGCCCATCCCAAAATTAATGACATTGTAGATCACAATGAATGAGTTCAAAAAGTTAAAGTAACATCATCGAGCATCACTGAGGTATAGCTCTCAGTCACGCAATGATATCAAGTGTCAGCAACAAACATCATCCAAGAATCCATGTAAACAAAGTACAATATATGTTGCTGTTAACCCCAAAAAATTGCAGTTGTTGATCAACTTTTGGAATCAATAATCGAGGTATAGCTCTCAGTCACGCAATGATGTAAAAAATTGCAGTTGTTGATTAATGTTATGCAGCCACTTCCAGCCAACAGTCAAACCGCATCAAGCAACAACCATGGGCTGAAGAGGCAAGCTAAGAAACATTAATCAATATCAGTGTGCAGTTCACACAAAAATATGAAGGACATCATGGAGCTCCAGCTGGGATGCTCTCAGCCACGACTATGACCACACAGGTCATTAGATCACAATTTAGGTCCTCTCAAAACGTAGGTCCTCAACCCACACCCAATTGGCTAATAAGAATAGCATAATCAAAGGAGTGGACATTCAAGAGTAACCATCAGATTAGTGGAAAAAATCAGCTCCCCATCAATAAGCAACCTACGGCCCCCTCCTGTCAGCAGCCAAGGATAACATACCATCTATAAGCTCAGTGAGGCGACCAACCCCTCACGGCCGAGAAAATGATTTTCATGCCAAGTACTGAAGATCCAAGAGCACTTCATAGGTAGCTATTGAACCCAAATCATCATAAAACATAGCAACCCATTTGGAACGACAGTCTATAATCACAGGCAAGAAGCATATAAGGTCATAAAGCAACGGCAAATCATGAAGCCCAGACCCAAATGAAGCATCGACCAGCAAAGCAATGGATATGTAACAGGTAATGATCAGCATAGCACGAAAAAATCGAGGGTTTGCTTTCGAATATACCTGGCGATCCACCACAAGCTAGATGATATGTGAAAACACAATCCCAGAGCAAAATGAACCCCAGCGGCGGCAGACAAGCCACTGGCATTCCTCCTCCGCCCCATTTTATAGCCATGGGAAACCCTAGACTCCATGGACTCCATTGCAACCACAGAGGTCTCGAGGCAACAGTGGCCGATATAATGGCCAATACAACCACCGCCATGACCCATCACACCGCAAGCACAGTGAAAGGCATACCTCGATCGAGAATCACGGAGTAGGTTCCCACAGGGGCCGACCAAAAGCAGCCCTAGCATCGGCGCCTCAGAGGAGCGCGGGGCCCAGAGGAAACGAGGGACCAAGCGACGTCGCACACCGGAGGCTCGCGCGATGGTCGGGCGGGGGAGGGGCAGGGGATGTGCGGCGAACGGAGGGGCGCGGGAGGGAAGGGGAATAAGGTCTGGGGAGAAGCGCGATCGAAAGGCAAAAATGGGGGAATAGCCGTACACATCGGGGACCCCAATTTTCCTTATTCCCCCTTATTCTCAAGCCTCTATTCCCCTACCGAACAGCCCCTTAGTGTAAGAAAGCACGTGCATAACTGACATTGAAAAAAAGAAAGGGACGCGTTGAAAAAAAAAAGGTACAGCTCTAAGAAATCCAAACGTGTTCATATTTATATTTGCCATGAAGGGGATGCAGATATTGTACGTCGTTTACTTTTGAAGCATACCGATATTCGAAATCTAAATCTGACAAATTGTGAGTGTGAACGTAAATGTCAGGCTCTTTAGTTTGACAAATAAATGTCAAACAAGAACTTTGAAAAAGTAAATGGATGTGTGATACATACACGTCGATTGCTTCTTTTCTTTCCTCATTTTGATTAAAAAAATATCAATAGAATCATGCAATATATATGTTAAGAAGTCATACCTCTCCGTCTCAATCAAGGTATCAACTAGTGCAATCATCTGCTATATCTCTATGCCATGAGGATTTCGGAACAATATTTCTGTTTGGTTTTTAGAAATATATAGATTTTTCAGTGATTTTTCTAACATTTTAGATGATTTTTGTGAACTTATACGGTAAACACAATCTCTTTTTAATTTCTGGACATGTTAAATTACACAACAAGAGATAACTACTATGTTTTTTTCATAATTTTTGGCAATGATGTAAATTAATTATGAATTACAGGAAGCGGAGATACTCCGGTACCAATTATCTATTTTTTATATAAGTTTGACTTTCTCCACCAACCGTTCATTTTCATGACAACATACACATGCATTCTTTTCAAATCACTATTCCAACAACTAGTCCGTCTACTCTCCTTTTGTGGAAAAAATAAAGTACTATTATAACTTGTGTTCATCTTATGCTCCGGCGGAAAAAAATTATGTAATATCAGTCATGCCTTTCACATTTTGTAATATCAGTTGCGCCCTTCATTTTTGTAAAATTATCCATGCTCTTTTATTCTAACAAAATTTATAGTTCTGCTCTTTCGTAATATCAGTTATGTCCCTACTTTACCTTAAAGACAGAAACACAGCTGATATTGCAAAAAAAGGCATAACTGGTATTGCAGAAATTAAGAAGGGTACAAGTGATAAAAACTCAATAGTAAATTGCTATTTCTCTTAAACCACTTGTTTGCATTACAAGAAAAGACAAAACGAACCCAACACAGGAATACATTAGACAGCATCATTAGGCAAAGCGCATTATTGTCTTATATAAGCCTACTAATCTTACAATATATTAAGCGCCACAGAAATATATTAAACATCATCATTAGAAAAAGCACATTATTGTCCTGTATAAATCTACTAATCTTACAATATATTAAACACCTCAGTCTAAGCACTAAAATTGATACTGTAATTATACTGCCTATTATAAAAATGTATATGTTATGGTTTTTTTCACTTATGCTCTTCTTAACTTCTGCAATATCATTTTATGCCCATCCCTTTTTTGCAATATTTGTTGTACCCCATCTTCTTATAAAATTCATAGTTTTGCCCTTCTGTTATGGTAAAGCAGGGGCATAACTGATTTTACAAAAGGGTAAAAGTGTAAATTTTGTAAGAATGTAGGAGCACAAGCAATATTACAAAAAAGAGAAGGGTATCTTATGCTACTATTAGCGCATCTTTGGGTCAGTTGCTTCCTGAGGAGAGGATAAGAGTGCAGGTTGCTATTGAGGGGACATGCATATGATTGTCCCTAATTTACTAGTTGCATGGGGATGTTCGTCCGAATGCATGCCCCCTTCTAGATTAGAGACTAATGTAGTGTGCATTAGGAGAGGAAAGATTGAATTTTACATCAACTTGCAGTAAGTATGACTAATTTCATTATTTATATTGAACTATTTTTAACTTTTCATTTTTTGATTTTATGAAGCAACATTTTGGATGACAATCCCTCTTTTCATGCTCGAATTCTCCCCCATGCAGCAAAGATACATTGAGACTAAGAGATAGTTGCAGACATGTATGTTTAACTGACTGAATAGAGATGCCTAATGATGAGCAAGCAAAATCAAAGGGATCCTAACGTCTGGTATTGGAGGGTCTGCAGTGCTTGACAAATCAGGTCCGTTAATCGTTGTAGCAACCGCTCTTCCAGCTATCAGATTTCTACAATTGCTTGTTATCAACAATTAACCCACACTAATACTCAATCAATGAAGTGAGCTAAAATTTATTATACTCTACGTAATGATATATATATAATATGCAAGTGTTGGGTCGAACCACTAAGGAGCAAGGTAATAGATCATAAAAAATTGATAAAGAAGACAATTATTATTTTTTTGTATTTTTATAGGGATTTTTTTATTTTTGTGGTTTCTTAATATTATTTTTTGGAATTTTAATTTATATCCTTTTGTTTTTTTAAATTTTATGATTTTTATTTTCTTTTGGGATTTTTACCCGGCAGACCCTATAATCTTTGTCAATTACCTCCACGACCTTTGAAACAATCTAATTCCTCTCTCGACCTCGTAAACTTGCTCCGCCTTACCCCACGAACCTTGACGTCATCTTTAACTTTATTAGAGTCAATTACTTGAGTTAAACTTGAGTTAATCAAACCAAAGATAATCAATGGTGATTCTTCAATCTTCCTCTCTCCTTCCTTCTCCTCCACTCATCTTCTTCTACCCACCCTAACAGCGGAGGCGGCAGCAGTGTTCGACTAATCCATGTGGGAAGCACCCAAACCCATCTTCTAGAGCCCACCCCCAGCAGCAGCGGCATCGTCCCCGACGTGTCGTGGAGGTAATTAAATAGCTCAAAATTTTCCAAACCTAATATATATATAATATATATAATAAATAATATACAAGAATAAAAAATCAATTTTTTTGATTTTTCAATAATTTTTTATAGTTTTTATAAGATTCTTGGGGTTTTCTAATTTTTAGTGTTTTTTCTTCTGAAATTTTTAGTGATTTTTAATTTATAGTCTATAGATATAATAATAAAGATACTGTAATTTCTTATATTTTTAAAAATATTTTCCAATTTTTGGTATTTTTTAATGTAAATAAGGATTAAATGCAATGTTTTTGGATTTTTAAATATAGGAAAATATTTTGAATGGCCTTGCAAAAAATATATGTGATTTTATATACGGTTAGGCACTTAAAACAAATTTCCTACAAATTTCAAGTGCAAGATACTATTTGTAATGCAAGAAATACAATAAATAAAATGCAAAAACTAGTAGGGACCTAAACACAATTATAATTAAATAAAAATACAATCCATTACAAAAATACAAAGTCTGAGGGCATCTTTGCAAATTTTCTTGAATATTTAAATCATAAATGTCTATAGGGGTATAAATGTAATTTTTAAAAAGCGACAGGGCATACAAACAAATTATCTAAAAAGTTTTGAACTAGATTATAGATTTTATGGACTAAACAATAACACAAATCCTCAGGAGGGTTCCTGCAAAAAGGCTCGCCCCTCACGTGTATGGGCATGTGAGGTGACGTGGTGGAGGACTTAGATGTAAATTAATCAAGCATAGGGGTTCAATTATAAAATTGACAAAAATATTACACTATCACTTCAACTTTTTGGACTAATAGAAATTACAAAAAGTCAGGGGTAGGTTGTAAAATTATCCCACTTAGGTGCTGGCGGACGATCGGATCTTCTTCACTAATACATGTGTCACCTCGTGGATGGATGATGATGCTTCGAAGATAAACGACTGGGATTAAATTCCAGTGGGTGATATGATGGTTGTGAGGTGTTGTATCCAACGGTGGCTGGAAGACCTGGAGCATGCACCTGATTGGACATCTAAGAACCCCCTGGAAGAACAGGGAAGAACTCAGTCGTATCCGAGCTTCGATCGTCGATAGCTCCCTCCTCTGGTGGTCTCAGGGTCTCCTCCAAGGCGCAAAAGCTTCCTAGAAGCCTTGCGTGACTGTTGGTGGGCCCAGGCAAGTGCAGAAAGGACTCCGGCGAGCTCCCGAGGTCGAAGAAGGAATGGGGCTCCAGGAACCTCCGACTTCAGCAAAACCCGACCCGGATGGGGTCTTTTGCCCTCCAAAACCTGCAGATAATCACAGGCACGCAACAATTGGGTTCTGGTTGGGGGGTCTTATTAGGCGGAGATGGCGCGGAATGGATGCGAGCGGAGGGTCTCCAATGCATGGCGGTGGGGAGACCCTGATCTCCTGATAAAAGAGGATCAGGGGGAGTAGAATCCGTCGGGGTGGAGTAGAATCAATGGGGAAGGAAATAAAGGTGACAGGTGGGTCGGAGAATGATGGAGCACAGTGACAACGGTCACCGGATCTCAGCTCCGACAAACTAAGAATTTGAAAATTCATGAAATAAAATGCGAAACTAAGTGATATAAAAGACTAATCTACTCTAATCTAGGTCCTAGGAATAAAAAGAAAGCTAAAGCTAGGGCTCTACCTCACTGGAGAAGGGAGAATGGAGGAGCTCCGTCGCGGATGACCGGCGATGCCCAGATCTCTGCTACCATACTATCAGAGATAGAGGCATTCAACCATACAACTGAGATTTGACATAATCCTATCCTTTCTGATCACATATTGAGACCCAAGAATTCCTCTCTAAAGAGGAAAACTTGGAGAGTATTGCTTTTGTGATTCACATACACATTATTGGAGATGTATTGATGAGTTTCGTAGTTTATATGTTATTGAATCAAATCCGCTAGTGGTGCGTACTTTGAAGGCCAAGTATGTTTCAGCTGTAGATCCTTTACTCGAGCCTTCTAGTAGCAAGAATGTTGAGCCCTCATTTCACATTCGGATAAGGTCTATATTGATGAGGATATTGATCAGATTGCAGCTGAGTTTGACCTTTTTCTAATATATATTTCGCATACGACACCGATGTCACTTCAATCGCACGGAGTTGAGGATACAGTATTAAAGGATGGTTCTTCATCTTTCTATTTCAATGTTGATGATGACACTGATTCTAAGATTGTGGTGCAGCATTCTGAGGTCAGTTATGTTCATCTTTTCGACCATCTGGGTTGTTCCTCACCAATCGACACATGTCAGGGATCCTTCGATTTAGATATCGATATCTTTGAGGATGACCCTTATGTCGATCTTACTCTTGTACAATCTACACCTCATACATGAGTTTTACTTTGATTTGTTCATTCTTTTTCACCTTGTACATATGTGTTTTTGATTTTATTCATTCATTATTTCTTTTGTTTTATACTCATGTCTCGCTTGGGATTTTTGCTCTACTTAGGATGTACTTTATCCTAAGTATAGGGAAAGTGTAGACACTGTGATGTTCATATTCATTTTTTCTATTACCCTTGTAAGCATAGGAGGGTAATATAGTTCATTTTTGTCTTTGATTGTTTTCGATTTTGTGTATTGTCTACTCTCTCACTTGTCCCTCAACTGTTGATATTCTTCTCTATACTTAGGGATACTTTACCCTAAGTACAGAGGGAATAAGTTGAGTCGTTGATTGTGTACATTCTTTTGACCTCGATCATCTTCATTTTTGAGTCTTCTATATTTAGCATTAGTTGATCTTAAGTATAAAGGCGATGATTGACTTCTATTTGTTTATTCATTATTCTTTGAGTCGTTATAGTATAGTATTCTTTTCTTAGTCTGTGTTATGTCCTCCTTTGTTGCTTCTTTGTCACTATGAGGACATAGTTCATGCTAAGTATAGGAGGTATCGTACATATATTCCATATATACTTTAGAAGCCATAACTCGTACTTTATTGTATTTTTAATAATATGTCTCTAAAAGTATGGATGTACATTTTGAGTTCTTAAAATTTGAGAGAAAATAGTAAATATGAGTTATATATATATAATGTGTTGTAAAATACTTATTTAAAATTCTTAATTAGATAAAATTTATAAATAAATTTTTTTTGTAAAATTTGTATAAAATTTGTATAATCTTGTATATAATATATGTATAAAATTCGTTGTAAATTTGTACACAATTCTTGTAAATTGTTGTAATTGATTCAATTCACTAACTCTTCCAAAAAATTGAAAGTTTTAAAATTCATTAAAAATTTCAAAATTCTTAAAAATGTACATAAAAAGTTTAAATCAAAGAAATTACTTAAAATTTTGTTGCATTCGTTAGAATTTTTCAGAACAAATTTGATTATTGAACCAAATGGAACCACGTCTGAAGGATGGAGCTTAGTTTAGGCCTTAATTTACTTAATTCTAAAGGGGTTTTATTAGGAACCGGAATTAAGGCTCTTCAGATCTTTGACTTAAATCTTTGAGTTCCATAAGACTGTGTTCGGAATTCAACTTAAACTTTCCTAAGTAGGACACCTTGTGTCATCCGTTTCACTCTTCATCATTTGAACCAATTTTGAACTCATGCACACCACACTAAGCTCGACTTGCATGGGGTTGCGAAAGGCAACCCATTTTAGTGGGGTATTTTTTCCTTGTCAAGTGGAACTGACATCTAAAGACGAGAGTGTGGGGTTGAAATAAAGATTCCGATGAGGGATGGATCTGCTAGCACAATTTTTTCAAGACCTCAAAAAATAGACGGAAAAAAGATGCTATATCCATCTAGGTACAAAAGATCAATGCAATGCAACAAATACTCTCTACCAAAAAGAAGCCAAATACCAAATACATACATGACACCGTGGTCTAATCTTAAGAAAACCTGCATATCTTGGTGGAGGCTTGGCTAAATTGACCAAGCTTCACAGGAGATGTGACTACACTGGTCACACTCCAATTCTCTTTTCATTCTTTTACTTCCTTTCCCCTTTTGATTGTGGACACAACACGACGTGAACTCAGAAGAAAATATCCCCCTCATCGAGGATCGAGTAGTTAGATGAAGAACCAATGGAGTGCATTACCAGGGTGGGCAGTTTCTTCGCTTCCTTAAGTATCAAGAGATAATA
Source organism: Ottelia alismoides (assembly GCA_037367405.1). NCBI lineage: Eukaryota > Viridiplantae > Streptophyta > Magnoliopsida > Alismatales > Hydrocharitaceae > Ottelia > Ottelia alismoides. The sequence goes on from JAZKJV010009806.1 coordinate 474,234, forward strand.
CCTTTCACACACAATACAAATTGACTTCAAGGTTGAATAATTTGCGTGATGGATGGGTGGATCTGAGCTGGTTGTTAAGGTAGACCTGGATAGAGATTTTTGGAACTTGAGGACTGTTGAGACTTAAATCCTAATTCTAATGAGGTCCTGACAAACTATTAATCCAAAGGCTTATTCCAAGTTCTTGATTTGGGGTAAAGTGAAATTTGGTTTAAAGAAATAATCATGCTCTAAGTTATTTTACAGTCAGCTAAATCTGGAATATATCGATCATCTGTTGGTTGGACTCTAACCGGTGTCTCTTTTTTAGATTTTTCTGTTTTTTCCCCTTCACTAAGCGGAGTGCTTGAGGGAAGGGGATAGCTAGTCCCTCCCCAGAAAGAGGGTCGGGAATGGGCTCATGTGAATGTGAAGGAATAAAATCCATACAATCATCAGCATTCAACACATACTGTAAAGCCTTAAACTTGGTTCTCTCGGATCCTATATAATAAGATCTGGCTCGTCAAGAGGAAACCGACGGAATTTCTTTCATGTGAATCGGACTTTGTTTCGATTTGTTATGATTTTTGGAAGATAGAGAAGTAAGGAGGTTTAAAATGCCATTAACCCATAATAACTGTCATTAAGACTAATTAAGCAAGATTAAAAAGCTAATGACGGATAGAAAACTACTAATGACCATTAGCGAATACTAATCATTAGTTAGCAAAAGATAAGCCTATGTCGTGGAAGTTAAATCGTGATTAGTGAAAGTTAGTCATGATTAGCGTTAATTAAGCGTCATTAACGAATCTAGAATCCACTGGAATATTCTAACTTAAACCTTAAGTTTCGGATAAGTTTTGGCCAAAACCATGGGTCGCAAACCGTAGTTAAGTCTAAACTATGGTTTTATAACCATGGTTAGCGGTTTTCTGGAGCCTATAAATAGCCCCCTCTACCCATTCATTCTCTACGATTTCCACTACCACCACCACCACCCCAAGGGCTAGGGTCGAGAGGTCAGGAGGAGGAGTGGGAGGCGAGGAAGGAGCGCTAGCAGAGCGCTGTCGGGAGAACGAGGAGGAGGAAGGTACGATCCTCTCTCTGTTTGCTTCGTGGACTTGGTTTTCGATTCATGTCCAGTTTCCTTATTGTTTTCCTTTCGGTGATTTTATAAGGGAAAACTTTGCTGAAATTTTCATAGAAATATGTCCCAATATAAGGGGAAACTCTGCCAAAATTTTCCTAGAAATATCATCCCGTATAAGGAGAAGCTCTACTGAAATTTCAAGAGAAAATATGTTCTTCGCATTCTTCACGTTCTTCGTGTTTTTCGTTCGTTCTTCACGTTCTTGGCATGTTCTTAATGTTTTTGATATGAAAATAAAATTCGATCGTTTTAGGAGCCTTAAATCATCCTTTCCGAAAACGAAACACGATAAAGCATTACATATGCGAGAGAGAGCTCGATTAGGTAACGAAATCCTTCCTTTTGCTGTTGGATTTTCGTACGGGATTTTGATATTCCTGATTTTATGTTCTTCACTATGAAGAACCCTAAGTTTAGCTATTTTTGAGATAATATGAAAAGTTGCTTTGTGATTCCCGCTAAAATAAGGGTTAAGCATCAAATTGATGCAGTGGCTTGGAAAGATAGGGTTTGGGAGTTATCATAAGCATAAATATGAGTATATATATATGAATTATTATATATGTGGATCTATACTCAATATTGAGGAATATGCAAATTGAAGGCCTAAGGGAAGAATTACATCATGGAAATTGATGTGTATTAAGTTGGATCCAGAAAAAGATCATGTGTCAAGTTAAGGATGACTGGGAGTACAACTACAGGTCGGTCATGCAACCTGTAGGTTTGTCGGAAGGAACCCGTGTTGGCGTGGTCCTACCTATGTGGTACACGGTTGCCTGTTATGGTAAGTGTGCACGAAGTAAATAATTTGCAACGCGTGATACCCTATGCCAATATCTTCGAGTTGAACGATAGAAGATGTAGTCGTGCCATGTTGAGGCACGGGTGGTTGGATAGCGGCTAGGTCACGATAACATGTATTTAAAGCAACTAGGTTATATGATTAAATGTTAGCCTGAGGTTTTAAGCAACTGGGTCCTCAAGGACGGTGTGCTCCTTTGTTTGCCAGGTTGAGGGTTTGAAACTCTGATTAATAAAAGAAAAGGAAATTTGCAGGGTAGTATTGGAGGATTGGTTGAGGTGACGTACGGTGGCATAAGCTTACCAGATCAACACAATCTCCAATCCTAAAGTGTCCACAGCTTCGGAGTCTATATAGTGGTGAGGTAATTCCCTGGACTAATCCCTGACGTGGAATAGAAAGGAATATGAATTAAACTAATGAAGATGAATAAATCTTTTTGTGATAACAAGTTTCGAAAAAGTACACAATTTGTTTGCTTTTCTCTTCTTCGTTAGCATTCGTTAATTGTTATCCTGTGATTATGGAAAATCCAACAGGTGTCGGTGAGCCATCGCAAGGACTTTAATAAGCCAACCACAGTATCATTATTCTGTAAGGTTGTTAGTAATCTTTTTGTGTGTTTCCTTCCAGCCGATGTAAATGTAAATGATAATAGCGGGATAATGTATCAGGTGAACTTTATTTTGTGAATGGAAAAGTGTTGAAATATTTCCTTCTGAGTATTTTTAATTGCAGTCTGTTTCTGAATGTTACTTGTGAATGCCGAAGAAATTATTGCTGAGTAATCAGATCCGGATATGGGAGGATCCGATGGACCGGAATCGGGGTCGAGACAGTTTGGTATCAAAGCCCGGTTATTACAGTAATTTATTTGGTAATTGACAACTATGAGCGGTATTCATAATCTAAGGTTGTATTAAGATCCTTTGATCTTAATAATTGACTGCAGTATCATTCACAAGTCATTGTCCCTTATGTACATCATGCTAAGACATATAGGATCTGACCTTTGGCCTTGATTCATCACAGGATCATGGCAGACCAAGACATGTCTAGACAATTAGCGGCTATGATGACAATGCTCCAAGACATGGGGCAAAGGCAACAAGCATTGGAGGAAAAGCTCAATGCAATTACTAAAGAACAAGCCTACAATTCAGGCACGGTCGTACGAGGTACCGTTACTATTTATGGCTTTTCAGTACATGCCTTGTTTGATTCGGGTGTTTCACATTCATTTATTGCTCGACATATAGTACCCACTTTGGGTAAGGTACCAGTAGAAGTACAACAGTTCTGTCTGATCAAGGGACCAAGAGGACAATTATTTATGATCTGAGAAATCCTGGATGATTGTGTAGTACTAATAACAGGACATCAGTTACATGTTTCCCTATTACTTATTGAAATGGATGACTTTGATCTCATCCTGGGGATGAATTGGCGAGAAAGGCATCATGCATGCCTTGATTGTTTCCAGAAGACAGTAACTTTTCACATTCCTAACTCGATAGAGTTCCAGTTTATTGGAAAGACATCCAGGGATGATGTCAAATACATCTCTACTCTAAAGGCTCAACAATTGTTAGAACAATGGTGTCAAGGATATTTAGCATATATATCCACTACATCATGGTCAGATAGAATGATACAAGATGTGCCTATAGTGTACGAGTTTCCTGATGTATTTCCAGAAGTATTACCATGATTACCACCTGAGCTAGAGATTGAATTTGAAATCTCTCTCATACCTGATACTCGTCCTATATCTATTCCTCCAGATAGGATGCCACCAGCGGAGTTATGGGAGTTAAAAGTATAGTTACAAGAATTGTTAGACAAAGGCTTTATTCATCCTAGTACTTCACCATGGGGTGCACCTATTTTGTTTGTAAAGAAGAAGGATGGGTCGATGCGATTGTGCATTGACTATAGACAGCTAAATAAAAGGACAATAAAGAATAAGTATCCTCTACCAAGAATAGATGATCTCTTTGACCAGCTACATGGTTCGACTATATTCCAAGATTAACTTAAGATTTGGATACCATCAGTTGAAAATTAAAGATAGAGATATTCCAAAGACAGCTTTCCGAACTAGATAGGGGCATTATAAATTTTCAGTTATGCCTTTTGGACTGATAAATGCCTCAGCGACCTTCATGAATCTCATGAATCGAGTATTTAGGGAGTTCCTAGACCACTTTGTAGTAGTCTTCATTGATGATGTGCTTATTTACTCCAAGGGTAAGTACCAACATGAACACCATGTTAGGCAGGCACTCGAAACACTAAGAAAGAACAAACTGTATGCTAAATATAGCAAATGTGACTTCTGGTTGACTGAAGTATCCTTCTTAAGTCATGTTATTTCAGAGGCAGGTATATCAGTTGATCCTGCAAAGGTTAGTGCGGTTATAAGTTGGGAACGCCCGAAGACTGTCACAGAAATACGATCTTTTCTAGTTTTAGCTGGGTATTATAGAAGATTTGTGAAGGACTTCTCACGAATAGCATTGCCAATTACTAGGCTGACTCAGAAGGAAGTCCCATTCATATGGTCTAATGCATGTGAAATTAGTTTTCAGATACTGAAAGAATGCCTAACATCTGCACCTATCCTTACTCTACCCTCTGGAACTGGAGGATATACAGTATACAATGATGCATCTAAAGAAGGACTTGGGGCAGTTCTTATGCAACATGGTAAAGTAGTTGCTTATGCGTCACGACAGCTCAGGACACATGAGAGGAACTACCCGACACATGACCTTGAACTAGCTGTTGTAGTCTTTGCCTTAAAGATATGGAGACACTACCTCTATGGTATTACTTTTGAATTCTTCACCGATCATAAAAGCCTGAAATATCTACTTGATCAGAAGGAGCTCAATATGAGACATAGACGGTGGCTAGAGTTATTGAAGGACTATGATTCCACCATATCCTACCGCCCCAGTAAATGGAACGTCGTAGCAGATGCCCTTAGTAGAAGAACTTATTCACATGATTGGTGAGTGCTATCCACTTCTGGGGTGCACTATCAATTTTAAGTGAATGGAAACCATTTTATAGTAGTATCGATAGTATAACTATTCCTCACCGATACAAACCAGAGATCTGGGATAGAATAAAGAAAGGACAGGAGGATGATCCAGTCCTTAAAGACTTGAGACAACAACTTGAAAAGAATGAGATAGAGGGATTCCATATACATGATGGGTTACTATGTAACCTTCATAGAGTTTGTGTACCAAGCACACCTGAAATGAGGAAAGACATCTTACGTGAAGCACATTGCTCTAGATTATCTATTCATCCAGGAATTACGAAAATGTATAGGGATATTCATTCATACTTTTGGTGGTTGGGAGTGAAGAAAGATGTTGCTAAGTTTGTGAATTCATATCTCACTTTCCAACAGGTAAAAGCTTTACACCAAAAGCTGTCAGGATTGTTGCAACCCCTCCCTATACCTGAATGGAAATGGGAAAAGCATTTCCATGGACTTCGTTACTGGCTTACCTCAAACGACTGGTGGGAAAGATAGTATATGGGTTATAATAGATCGTTTGACCAAGGTAGCACACTTCATTCCAATAAGCTTATCTTTCACTCAAGACCAGCTTGCTGAGTTATATATTACACATGTGATCCGTCTCCATGGCATTCCAAAGGAAATAGTTTTCGATCGAGATTCATGATTCACCTCACATTACTGGGAGAACTTCATGAAAGTCTTAGGTACACAACTATGCTTGAGCACAACATATCATCCACAAACAGACAGTCAGTCAGGACGTACGAGTCAGACACTAGAGGATATGCTACGAGCGTGTGCCTTAGAATGGAAGGGATCATGTATTAAACATTTTCCTCTTGCAGAATTCACCTACAACAAAAGTTACCATGCAAGTATTGGCATGACACCATTTGAAGCACTATATGGACGTAGGTGTACTACTCCTCTATGTTGGCAAGAGGTCAGGATAAAGAACCTTTATGATTCAGATAGACTTCAAGAGACACGGGAAGCTATAGAACGTTCTCGAAAAAGACTATTGACTGCTCAGAGTCATAAGAAAAGCTATAGTGATGCCAGGCGAAAAGATCTTGAGTTTGAAATAGGCATCTTTGTATTCCTCAAAGTATCTCTTATGAAGGGAGTTCAGAGGTTTTGGCTTGCGTGGAAAGTTGGTACTCGAGTTCGTGGGTCCCTTTGAAATCATTCAGCGGATTGGAAAAGTTGCATATAGACTTGTGCTTCCTCCTCATCTTTCGGCAATACATGATGTTTTTCATGTATCAAATCTGAGAAAGTACATTAGGGATTCAGAGCATAAGATAAGTTATGATGATTTAAATATTGAGCCAGACTTGACAAACCAAGAAATACCTGTGGAAATACTAGATAAAGATATCAAGAAGTTGAGGAATAAAGAGGTGCCTCTAAGTTAAAGTGTTGTAGTGCAACCAAGAGTTTGAAGAAGCCACATAGGAACCTGAGGTAGAAATGAGAGAAAAATACCCGTACTAGTTTGAATGATAACACTATGTATATCTTTATTATAAATGAAATGACGTTCATTCTCTTTAAGGTTGTTATGGTTTCAATCCTCTTTAAGGTTGCTATGCCTGCAATTCTAGTCTCGAGGACGAGACTTCCTTTAAGGTTGTTATAATTGTAAATCATTGAACTTTGCTTCTCCCGGATCCTATATAATAAGATCCAACTCATCAAGAGGAAACCGTCAGAATTTGTTTTGTGTGAATCGGACTTTGTTTCGATTTGTTATGATTTTCGGAAGAAAGAGAAGTAAGGAGGTTTAAAATGCCATTAACCCATAATGGATGTCATTAAGATTAATTAAGCATGATTAAAAAACTAATGATGGATTGAAAATCACTAATGACCATTAGCAACACTAATCAATAGTTAGTAAAAGATAAGCCTAAGCTGCGAAAGTTAAATCGTGATTAGTGAAAGTTAATCATAATTAGTGTTAATTAAGTGTCATTAGAGAATCTAGAATCCTCTGGAATATTCTAATTTAAGCCCTAAGTTTCGGATAAGTTTTGGCCAAAATCATGGGCCAAAACCATGGGCCGCTAACTACGGTTAAGGTATAAACCATGATTTTCTAACCATGGTTAGTTGTTTTCTAGAGCCTATAAATAGCCCTCCTACCCATTCATTCTCTACAATTTCCACTACCACCACCACCCCAAGGGCTAGGATCGAGAGGTCAGGAGGAGGAGTGGGAGGCGAGGAAGGAGTGCTCGCAAATCGCTGCCAGGAGAACGAGGAGGAGGAAGGTATGATCCTCTCTTAGTTTGCTTCGTGAGTAGGTTTTCGATTCATGCTCAGTTTCCTTGCTGTTTTCCTTTCGGTGATTTTATAAGGGGAAACTCTGTCGAAAGTTTCATAGAAATATGTCCCAATATAAAGGAAAACTCTGCCGAACTTTTCCTAAAAATATCATCCCGTATAAGGGGAAGCTCTGCTGAAATTTCAAGAGAAAATATGTTCTTTGTGTTCTTCGTGTTTTTCGTGTGTTCTTTGCGTTCTTCATGTTCTTCGTTCGTTCTTCACGTTCTTGGCACGTTGTTAGTGTTTTTGATACGGAAATGAAATTCGATCGTTTCGGGAGCCCTAAATCATCCTTTCTGAAAATGAAACACGATAAAGCACTGCATACGCGATAGAGAGCTCGATTAGGTAACGAAATCCTTCTTTTGTTGTTGGATTTTCATATGAGATCTTGAAATTCCTAATTTATGTTATTCGCTATGAAGAACCCTAAGTTTAGCTATTTTTGAGATAATATGAAAAGTTGCTTTGTGATTCCCACTAAAATAAGGGTTAAGCAACAAATTGATGCAGTACTTGGAAATATAGGGTTTGGGAGTTATCATAAGCATAAATATGAGCATACATATTTATATCAATTAATATATATGTGGATCTGTACTCAATATTGAGGAATACGCAAATTGAAGGCCTAACGAAAGAATTATATCATGGGAATTGATGTGTAAAGGATCGTGTGTCACGTTAAGGATGACTGCGAGTATAACTACATGTCGGGCATGTAACCTGTAGGTTTGTCGGAAGGAACCCGTATTTACGTGGCCCTACTTAGGTAGTACACGGTTGCCCTATTATGATAAGTGCGCACGAAATAAATAATTTGCAACGTGTTGTACTGGGTGTCAATATCTTCAGGTTGAATAACAGAAGATGTAGTCGTGTCATGTGGAGGCATGGGTGGTTGGATAGCAGCTAGGTCACGATAACATGTATTTAAAGCCGCTAGGTTATATGATTAATTGTTATCCTGAGGTTTTAAGCAACTGAGTCCTCGAGGACGGTGTGCTCCTTTGTTTGCCAGGTTGAGAGCTTGAGAACCCTGATTAATAAAAGAAAAGGAAATTAGCAGGGTAGTATTGGAGGATTGGTTGAGGCGATGTGCTGCGGCATAAGCTTACCAGATCAACGCAATCTCCAATCCCGAAGTGTCCACAGCTTTGGAGTCCATACAATGGTGAGGTAATTCTTTGGACTAATCCCTGACGTGCAATAGAAAGGGATAGGAATTAAACTAATGAGAATGAATGAATCTTTATGTGATAACAAGTTTCGAAAAATTAAACAATTTGTTTGCTTTTCTCTTCTTCGTTACTTATCATTCGTTAATTGTTATCCTATGATTTATGGAAAACCCAACAGGTGTCGGTGAGCCATCGCAAGGACTTTAATAAGCCAACCATGGTATATTTATTCTGTAAGGTAGTTAGTAATCTTTTTGTGTGTTTCCTTCCAGTTGATGTACATGTAAAAGATTATAGTGGGATAATGTATCAGGTGAACTTTATTTTGTGAATGGAAAAATATCGAAATACTTCCTTCTAAGTATTTTTAATTGCAGTCTGTTTCTGAATGTTAGTTGTGATTACTGAATAAATTATTGCTGAGTAATCAGATCCGGATATGGGAGGATCCGATGGCCCAAAATCGAGGTCGTGACACATATGGACTCGAAGAAGATGCATAAACCTTTCCATTATTCATATTTTTGATCTTTCTATTTTTCCATTTTTTGGGTTTTTCTAGGATTGTCCTGAAACACAACAAAAGGTAACACAACTGAAGTAGAAACGGTGGCATCAACACCACTTACGGCATCTGGAGTCTCGATGGCCTCAATACCACGCTCTGACTCAGCAACTGGAATAGAGATGGTGGCCTCAGTACCACTGACTGCATCTGGAGTCTTGACGGCCTCAGTACATCGGTTGGATCTACATCCTTGGTGGATTCAACGCCACTGTCATCATCATCACAAGCGACATCAGTGCTGCTATCCTCCTCGTTTGGCGCTCCTGAATCTCCATGTGGACGTCGCTCATATGAGGTGTCGCCAGCTGGCATCCTACCACTCCTAAGTATTACAAAATCAGCATCAAATATGTAGGAAGAAATATCACCCAAGGAATCACTAGGAGTGGTAGTCTCTGTGAACTGTACCTTCTCAGACTTCCTCTTGAGGTTGCTCAGGTTTGGTTTGATCTGAGCTGGTATGGCATCCTTGCCCTTGATGATTTCCCTCATCTCCTGTCAGAACTTGTCTGTCTCTCACCGGAAGGACGTCTGCTGATCTGAAAGGAGGCGGGCAAGGTCTTCAAGGGTTGGGTTCTCATAGACGGGTCCATGAGAACCGGACGGGTTGCCTCGTTGGATATGAGGCTGCTGGTAGTGTGGGGGAGGATGGGAGTACTGCTGATGAGGTTGCTGCTCCCTCTACTATTGTCCCTGATATGAGGGACGAGGACCCTGCTAATACTGCTGGGATGGCTGGGAGTGATGGGGCTATTGCTGTTGCTGGTTGCTCTGCCCGCCATGAGCTGGAGGCTACTGCTGGGACGAGGTGCCTCCGGTAGACCATCTGAATCCGGGATGATCACGACATCTCCTCATAGATGGCTCAGACTTGGTCCTCATCCTTGGCAAAATAGGACCCTCTACATGAGGCGTTAACATTCCCCTGCAGCTCTGGTGTCAGTCCATAAAAGAATCTCTGGACTAGGTTGGGCTTTGATATCTCATGATGTGGACACCGGTCGATGAGCTCTCTGAAACGATCCCATGTCTTGTGAAACTACTCGTTCAGGATCATGGTGAAATTGTTGATCATAGCTCTCGATGCGTTGGTCCGGTCGAGTGGATAGTACTTATTCAAGTACTCGGTCCGGAGCTACTCCCAAGTGGTAACATACCTCCCCAAATGCTTCAGCCAATAGGCTGCTCTGTCAACCACTGAGAACAAAAATGTGATCATCTTGATTATGTCCTCTACGAATCTGTCGTGGACAATACTACAAATCATCTCAAACTCCTGAAGATGGAGGTGCGGCTCCTCAGTGGCTAGCCCATGGAACTTGGGCAGAAGTTGAATGGTCTGGGGGCGAAGCTCAAAATCGCCAAGGATCTCTAGGAGCTGAATCCAACGGTGGGTGAGAGTTGCACCAGGGTTGTGCAACTATCTCATCATGCGTGATGGCCTCGGCTCTGGATGATTTTCTGGACATCCATCTCCTCCTCCATCTGCGGGTATCTCTCCATCGGCTGGTCTCTGCGACTGCTCATCGGTGTGTCCCTTACTGCTGACCATCTCCCGGATCTCTGCAAAGGCAAAAGACCCTAACTCAGGTGCCGTCAAATGAACATACAATTGTATTGGCCTCTGCTCGGGCACCTCAGGACTGGAAGAAGGGTGGTCGAGGGGGAACAAGGTGGTAGCAAACTCAGGTTCAGAGAGCTGGTCCGGGCTCTCTGAAACTATCCTAGATGAATGGAAAGGAGTGTTCGAGAGCGGTGCTGTCAAGGGCAACCTAAGGGACCTCCTTCCCATCATCGTGATGTAGGGATTTATGACGGTGAGATCTTGAATGCAAACATGAACAGAAATCAAAGCCCCAATTCAATACTCAACACTGGAGCTGATGACCGTGAAAGATCGGTCGTTAATCTTGTCTGTTTATATTTCGGTGAAAATTTAAGATATCAGAGCGATTAAGCGAGTTGTTGGGAACCCGATGCTCCCAGGAGACTGGCCCAATCCTACAGTTAGTTTTTCCCAACCAGTATGGGTGCGGACCATTTATCGGCTACCCGATCTGCCCAATCTGCTAAGGAAGTCCTGGGCTGATTACCGGCTACCCGGTGGAATCCCCACTGGAGAACAACCAACTGCAAGACCAGTAGCCTGAAAGGAGTTCAGGTATGTCTCTACCTAGTGTGCGGGTCACTCTCTCACTGCAGATAAATCAACCAATGAGAGGGTGACTCTCCCCAAAACAGAGATTTTTAGATGAGGTGGATTTTAGGGTCCAGTTTGCATTAGTAGTCTCGATTTTATTTGTTTTCATTTTTTATGTATTTATCTGAAACAATGCCTAACAAATTTTTCGATTTCCTTGGTTATTTTGAGTCCAATAAAATAGGAGGAGGAAGTCGAAAAAGCCGATGCGCAATCAAACACTATGATGCATGCAGAGATAGAAATGCGTACTTGTCTCCAGCACTCTACATGCAGGGTGATCCCCGCATAAATTAAAAGACAGAAAATAAACTAACTATATTATGCACGAAGAAATCAGCCTTAGACGAGCAACTTCTATTGATTGTGAAGAATAAATAGCTAACTAATCAGAGAAAGAGGCTTGAGTTCGGTCTCAAAGGTCGATTGGTATATGCCACAGTCGATTAAGTTAAATTTTTCTTATTTATTTTTAGCTAGGTCCAATTACGTTCTATAGAAACAGATGAGTAATTAAGTGTGGGGTCTTAGCTGATTATGTCACAATCAACCAAAAGTCCTAAATCTAAGGGCTAAAACTTTGTGAATCAAAAGAAAATAAAGTCGATCAAAACAAAAACCACGTAGAACCCGGTGAGGTCCCCCGAGCACACCGATGCTCGCAAAATAGACCCAATGAGCCTAAGTCCAAAGAGAGTGTCCAAAAATTATTACAATAATAATAAGTCTTCAGAAAAGGAAAGTACTTTATCAACTATAACTATCTTCTCCTGCTCTCCTGCTCCTCCTCATATGCGAGTACTCCAACAGAAAGTCGAGGCATCCTCGGGCGGTTCCTCACACAAAAAGCAAAGCAGAGATGCATCAGAAAACAGTTATATCAAATAGAGATAAAGAAATAATAAATGAGAAAATAAAAAAGAAATTGACTACTAAGGCGTGCTCCCAGGAAACGATGCCATTCTGTTGAGCAGTCCTATCGACTAGGGTTAAGTATCAAGAAATAACAAGGTCATTGCGACTCCAATCAACAAGCCGGGCTCAATCATGAAAAATCAAACCACTCAAAAAGATCAAAAACAATCAAGCACAAATGTAAGCGGTTTCGCTATTTATCTTACCCGGTATAGCCACCAGGGTCGAACACAAGGAGCACGAGAAAACCTATGAAGTAGTCAAATCTCAGATATAAAAGAACATATTTTTAGTGGTTTTTAGTTTTTGTAAATTTTTAAATGATTTTCAATAAGAAAACAAAATCAACAAATAAGGAAACATGACAACACACAAGTCTTTTTTGGAATTTTCTTTAATGTCAAAAACATCAGAAAATTAAGATAAAAATGTTTTTGGGTTTTTGAGGTTTTAAAGTGTTTTTGGTCATTTTTTGAGGTTTTATAAATGTTTTTATGAATTTATAAAAATCAAACAGTGACTAAAAATGCAAACAGTGCACAACTAGGATTAAAGTGCAAGTTAAAAATACTTAAAATACCCCAAAATCATGGATAGCAATTTAATGAGAATTCATGAAGAAAAACCTACAAACATGAACTGAAATGATAATTTTTGGATTTTTCTTGAATTTTATATAATTTTTATAATGCTTTAGGCCTTTTGTTATTTTTAGGGTTTTTATTATGATTTTTCAAACAAAATTAAAAGTGTATCTAAACATAAAACAACTTAAAGGAAATTTTTTGACATTTTTGAGACAATTTACGAATTTTTATGGATTTTTCAAACTAGACAGGACACTTTTTACAGGTTTTTGATTTTTTAGAAATTATAAATGCAAACAAATTAATCCATAAAAATTACACTAAATACTACACTTCAACAAAAGTTGGCGGTAAATTTTAGATAATTTTTGGACTAATTTGCTAATTTTAAGTTAAATAAAAGACTAGTAGTATATAGGGACCTGTATGCAATTAAAATAAAGTTTTGGGCCAAACAATAACATGGTTAACAAGTATAGGGCCTAAGCTGCAAAAAGTCCATGCAAGCACATGCGCAACACGTGAACCAGACTTACAGGGCTATAAATGCAAATACTAAAAACCTTCCATTCATTTCACAATAAATATAAAGCACAAGGCAAGTAATGCAAATAACCCAAAAGTCATGTGTACATCCACATGCTACACATAGAGAGGGACTAAAATACAAATATCAAAACTACGAGTTCCAAGCTGCAAAAGTTCATAACTACAACTTTTATTTACATGACTAAAGCTAAATAGCAAAACATGCAAGGATAAGATGGAAATATACCCCTCGCAGGCTCGTGCGGGGCACGTAGGGACACGTGGCAGGCTCAGGTGAAGGCGCTAGCGTACAGGTCTGATCTCATGTTGTTGTAGATATGACGGCCAGAGAATGTCGGGGACGTGCAGTCGGATGGTGTCAAATCTAACGGTCGGAAAGCTGCTACGGTCGGCGGCTGAGATGGAATCTGGCATAGGGAGATGATCCAACGATGGGGAGGAAGTCTGCAAGAACTCCTTCTGGGCGAACTTAGACCGAGCAAGGGGGGCGATCCACTGACCTGATGGAAGATCTGAAGGGTTAGACAGTGCCGTGAGAGGTTTCCTCATCCGGTGGGAGGCTCCAATGGTGATGGCGACGGTCGGATGATCGTGGCGATGGAGGGGGACCTGGAGCAGCTCCGCCTGAGAAGCTGGTGGGACAAATGGGGTATGTTGCGCGAGTAGAAACCTAAGGATACACTGCTCGGAGGCGTAGCTCTGGTGATGTTTATTGATCGTAAAACAAGGGAAGAAAGGGGGAACGGAGCTTGTGAATTCCGGCGAGGATGGAAGGAGGAAACCTGAGCCTAATCTCACCCGGATGGCTGAGTATTAGGATGATCAGACTGCGAAGGAAGGTGAGGTGTTCATCGAGAGGTCGATCTGTGCGGTTATGAATGGATGACGAAGCTCCAGTTGGATGGCCGGAGCTAAGGTGCGAGCGACGGCGCAAAATGGAAGGAATGAATCGAACGACGAAATGCAGTGGATATAAGCGATACCTGAAGCTATTGAGGAGCTCAGCAAGATTAGGCCAAAGCGGGTGATCGGGTCTTGTCCTCAACCAAGCTGCGGCTAGCCGGGAGGCTTCACGCGGCGGAGCTCCGGCCACGTCGTGAGCTACAAGTCAACAGGTGCCTTCCAACGATCCTGAAGGGCTCCTCTGTTGGCTGTTACTTCCACGAAGGTGTCTAGGAGGGATGGGGGCGCAAAGGACGAGCTACCGTGCTAGGAAACGAAAGAGAGCTTTTATAGACAACTCCATGAGCCTAGAAAGATCGAGCAAGGGGGCATAACCCTAGGAAGACCCGCACCTTCCTAGGGATCCGCGAGAAATCGGGGCACGAGGCGGCTGGAGTCGGGCGGGGAAATAACAAGAAGGAGGTCCGGCGAGAAGGATTCAGTCTGACCCGGCTGAAGGGGGAGTTGACCAGAGTCAACAAATCCTCCTGGACCAATCAGAAGCAGGCGAGAATGCGACCAAAATAGGGTAGAGGACAAAATAGGGAGAAAAATAAAGATAATTAAATGAAAAATAATAAATGAATTTAAATTAAAAGTGTATAAAATGAAAAATGTTTATTGTTTTTCAAGGTATTTTTCTATGATTTTTAATTATTTTTATGAAAAATAAATTAATGTATATACACGGTACAATGTTATATACATGTATAATATACCTATGTATTATGTACAAGTATTTTTCTTTTATTATTTTTACATAAATACCCTTATTTTGTGTTTTATTTATTTATAACATAATTTTAGAAGTATAAAATAATTTTTTATTTTATTTTTATAAATTATTTAAATATATATTCTTGTTTTTATCTAATTTTTTCTGATATTTATTTTATTTTTATAATATTTCTAGGAATATATACAAGGTTACAAAAACAACATTTTAATTTTATTTTGTCAAAATAATTATATAAATAATATATACAAGTATAGGTAATATCTACAATACATAGTGAGTCATATCTCTCTCTACTTATTTTATTTTGCGGTCATGTCAAGGCTTGACCTTCTCTTGGGGCTTGGTCACTCTGTATTTATTCTAATTACATCATTCCTTTTTCTTTTCCTTTATTCTTTTATTTTTACATAAAAACATGCTAATTATGCAATATTAACACAAGCATGTAATTTGCTAAGTTATTGTATTTCCAAGTATTTACATGATGTTTTGCCAAGAAAAAGAGCTAAAATAAAAGAGTAAAGAGTGAAAATCAGGGATTCATCACCCCCCCTATACTTTACCTTTATCAGTCCCTTAGCAAAAACTTATTTGAAAAATAAGTGAAAAGAAAAAGAAAAGAAAAAGAAAGAGAATCAAGGTTGATTATTAAACTTATCTTCATTAAATTGAAGTATGGAGCTCAGTCAGACCTTTGGACTATTAGTTAGTCGGAACCTTATTGGGAATTAGGTTTAAGACTCAACAGCCTCTAAGTTCCACAATGCTATAGTCAAGACTCCTTAATAAACGAGATCAGAACAAGTCTACGTACGCAAACTTTAATGACTATGCATCTTTCCTAGTACGGTGTAAGTGACATGTAGCTCCCCACCTCAGAAATGACAAAGAAACGACCTCCTTCAATAAGGTAACTCTAATTTCCTAGTCTAGCAGCTCTTTCCTCGAGGAGCGGGGTATTCCTTTCTAAGTTCAAGTTCAACCAGCTCAAGAAGTGGGGAAAGAAGAGAATGGGTCGTGACCAGTGTATCCATGTGATGAATCCACGATTCATCACCTTTATTCTTTTATTTTAGCTTTATTTCATGCAATTAGCATTTCGCATGCATTTGTTAAATATGCATTTTTAACACTCTTTATATTCAAAATAAAAGAATAAAAAAAGAAAAGAAAACGAAAAGAAAATAAAGGATGTATTTATGAAATAAATGCAGACTAACCCAAACCCCGAGAGATGGTCAAGACTTGACCTGATCGACCAGGAATAAGGTAGGGGGAGATAAGGTCTTTAAATCAAAAATCCAAAAAAATAATTTGTAAAAATTTTTCCTTGTAAATTTGTACAAAACTTACACTATTTTATTTGTATATAAATTGACCTCAAATTAAATATTTTTCTAAACAAAAGTTGTATATAAAAATATTTTGTAGACAATAAAATAATTGCAAAATAAAATAATGTACAGATTACAAATAATCACACTCAGAAAAGGCCATAAAGCAATAATTGAAAGATCAGTTCTGCCTCCATACAAACTAAAATTGAATCAAACTCACTTCCATTGTACTCTAAATTAAATTATCTTTCAAATGGTTGTAGTTTCATAATTTTTAGAGTTACGGTTGAAAAGTCAGTTTCCTGGGGTGGTTTGTGTAATTTCACCACGTCTTATTATATATATCCTCTTCATTATTAAAAATAAAAATTAAAATTAAAATTAAAAAATTTAAAAAAATCAGTTAAAAATCATTTCCTTATTTGCACATGTGTATATTGTACTATATGTATATAATACTTGTATATAACTAATTTCCTTAGATAAAAGATCGCAAAAAAATTAATATCTAACATTAATTAATTAAATTAATATAATTACGAATTTCTTTTATTATTTATTAAATTATTTGATTTGAAAACTTACCTTGTATATAAAGATTTGATTTTATACCTTAAATAGCCACCATTAAGGTGGCTAATTAATTTTTATAAATTAATTATTTTAATTATTTTATTTAATTCCGAATTTCTTTTTTAATTAATTAATTAACTACTAAACACGTTCCTTATTTATACATATTTTCCTTTTTTGATTTTCCTTCTCTTTTTATTGGGCTCCTCCTCCCTCATTTGCTCTTAACCAATCTTTGGTGGAGAGGAGCCCGATCTCCGAGAGCCATCTTGTCGAAGAAGGGTGCCCAGCCTCCGAGTTGTCCTGTGACAGCGAGTCGGTCCTTGTCGAGGTCATCACGGCGTACCCGACCCCAAGGTGAGATCCAATTTATTTTCCTTCGTCATTTTAGATTAAATTTTTGCTTCATTGTCATTGTTAAAATTTTAGATCTTAAATTCTTAGTAAATTTCGACCCCAATTTGATCCGCCCATGCATCCGATTTTCATCTCACATCTCGATATCAACATGTTCCTATTCTACCTCACACGATCACTCAACTTCGATCATGCACGGTGACCGGAGACTCGGATCTATATTCCATTACGTGGATCCGCATCCGTTCATGTTTTTCCATTTTTTGGTTTTTCCTGGATCAAGTTGTCGTGCTTGTATCCTCATTTGTCTAAATAAATAAATAAATATATATATCAAATATATTTCTTTTTCTAATATTTGTTTTGCAGGAAAATTGAAAAATAGTATATATATGTTTTTGTTTACAGTTTCTATTTAAGAAAATATAAAAAAACTTTTTTATTTCTGTTTACATATAAAAAAACAAAAAATGCAGCCGGCAGTAGGGTCGCCACCCCCCACCGCTGCTCCTTGTTCCCCAGCGGGCGGCTCCCTCCGCGCCCCGCCGCTACCTCCAACGATCGCCCAGTGCGCCACCGCAGCCACCTGCGGCCCGCGCGTGCACCACCGCGCTCCGCTGCCCGCCACCTGGACCCACCGCGTGAGCCCGCCGCCCGACCACGGGCGCCACCTCTCGCACCCTCGACCACATCCAACGGTGCCGCCCGTAGGCACCGTCGCCGCCCTCGCTTGGGTACGGCCCGTGCCACCTAGCACCATCCACCGCCCGTCGCCCTTTGCTTGTAGAAGAAGGGAAGGCGGTGCCCCCTACGTGAGAACGTACAACAGGAAACGAGAGAACCCTAGGGGAGGAATAAGAATAAAAATTGGGAAAATTTCATTATGCCCCTGGGAATTTTCAAAAAATGCAAAAGAGCTCTAGCGAATATTTTATTTGGACAAATTGCGAGAAAACCCTCTGACATTTAGACTATTGTTGAAAGACCCCTACCTCTAGAGCAGCACATGCACATCACACCTTACATGGGTAATTTGCATTTTTCACCACAGTCTTATTTATTGTTATATTTTAATTCAGAAAATCTAAATAATTACTATTCAGACCCTTTAATTTCTAGACTTTATTTTGCATGATCTTTTCATTTAAATAAATAGTTTTATTGCTCTTAAAATTTAGCAAAAATTTGTATATACTCCTGATTTGTTCCTCTTCCTTATGTTTAAATTTCATTGCATTTAAACTTTATTTGATATTTAAAAAAATCAAAAACATGTAATTTTTCCTGATTGAAATTTAAAAATTTATAAAAACTTGAATACTACTCAAAAAATAGATTAGGCGTGTTTTATTGTCCTTTATTTTTTGCAATTTTCGTGCGTTAATCATTTTCAAAATCCTAAAAATTTATAAAATACTAAAAATCTTCGAAAAATTGTAGAAAATTATAAAAAAATCAAAAAATTATGATTTCAGTTCTTATGTGTAGATATTTGTTTATAATCTAGCATAAAAATAATTTTTAGGAGTTTTGGATATTAAAATATTTTTAAGTTGCAAATTACTTCAAGATATGTATTCTTTTGTATTTTGAGCACTATTTGATTTTTCAGAAAAATAAAAAAACATCTGAAAATTCTACAAAAATTACCAAAAATATTTTAAACCTATAAAACATAAAAACATTTTCTCTGAATTTTTCTGAGCGTTTTGATAAAATTGAAAAAAATACAAAAAGAGAGTGTGCATATTTTGTCTTGTGTGCTTATATAAAAACCATAAAAAATTTGAAAAATAAAAAACCACTGAAAAATTCTTTATTTTTGGAATTTGACGACTTAAATTTTTCAATCGTGCTCCTTTTGTTCGACCCTAGTCGTTATACCAGGTAAATTAAATAGAGAAGATTGCTTGCATTCCATTGATTGATTTTCTCTTAAGTAATTTATACATATTTTTCTCGTTGATTACGCTTGGTAATTCGGGTCACAACGACCATTTATTATTTGCATACTTAATCCGAGTTGCCAGGCGTGTAATCACCATGAATCCCTGGGAGCCTAACCAGTGTATCTAAGTCTCCCATTGCAAGCTTCTTGAGATGAGAATGTGTGATACATAAGCTTTGCTTTATTGACTATATATACTCCGGCAAGTATTTTATCTTCAATCAGGCCTATCCACTTTTTTGGAGTTTTTCTTGATTATGCATTTCTTTTTTCGATGTGCATATATACAACATATCAACATGGTGCATCATGTACATAAGGAGTTTTTCTTCTCGAGCTAGTAGACTATCCCTCTTTTGAAGCATTATTGCAACCCACAACTCTTGTCTTTAGACCTCAATGCTATAAGACCAGGTTGAGATGCACATTCCTCCCTAAAGGAAGACGAGAGGTTCCGCCTAGAAGTACTATCCTCATATGCTACCCCAAGCCAAAGAATTCTTCCTCCTCATCACCTCATCTGTGTTGAGCTACGTGTAAGGTGATGGTCCAAGTAAAGCCATTGTCTCTGAGAGTTATGTGTGTGTTGTTAGATGCTCTGCTTAGGATCATCAAGATGACATATGAACATATCCTAGTAGACTCAAAGAATTAAGTTACTAATGGACCTGAAAAGTCCTAACCCCAAATCCTATAAGGTTCCTCTAAAGTTAGGTGGATTAAGGTCTTAACCAAGCTCCATTTTCCATTTTAATTTCAGACTAGTTTAAATGGCAACTATGATTTAAAAGAATATACAAATAAATATGTACAAAACTCTTTTTATGCAATGTTTCAAAATATGAAAAATTTTATGAAAAATGTTTGAATGTAAGGAAGAAAGGCAAGTTTTTGCAAAATATTTACAAACATTTACAAACATATTTTTGCAAAGTTTTCTTTTTCAAACATTTTTCAAAAATTTTGTACTATATACATAATTTTGATACAAAAAATTTACACGAAAAACTTTTTTGCAAATATTTGTACAAATATAATTTTTATAAAAAGCTATTTACAAACATGTATGTGCAAGAAAGAATTTTATATGCAAGAAAAATTTCAAATATTTTATGATTTTTACTTTGTGGTTTTTTAGCCATTTTATCTAGTAACACACTGATGAATCCACGTTTCATCATCTTTATTCTATCATTTTGGCCTTAAAAACCCTAGTAAATGCGTGTAAATAGGCTTAATATAGGCATTTTAGCATTCATGCATATATGTGTAAATGTTGTATAAATTGCGGTTTTTAAAGCCAAAATAATAGAATAAAGAAAAGAAAAGAAAAAGAATAAAATATTGTAAATATTTTATGACCCGAAACCCCGAGACCTAGGCATCTTGATGAATAGGTCGACAAGGAATAAAGTAGGGGGAGATAAGGGCCAAAATCCAGATAAAATACCTATACATTATATTCATTCTTTATTCATTTTGGGACCTATTTTTGGTTCCACTTTTTGTACATCAAATAAAGAAACTTTGTACACGAAAGTTGTAGGTAATTTTATAAAGAAAAATACGAAATTGATTTCACAGAAAAATAATGTACAGATAAAAAGTTATGGTCTGAATAAAAATCCAGAATGCCAACTTCCCAGACCCATATCTCACAAATAAAAACTCCAAATGCAGCGTACTCACTTTTAATTGTATATAGAAGAAAATAATCTAATTAATGGCTGTGGTTTCGCATTTGGCGGAGCTACGGTTTGAAAGTTGACTTTTGGACGCTCATTGTATACTTGTACATATTAAAATATTCAATTTATTATTTATTTATTATATTTATACTTTTATATTTTGATAATGTTGTAAATAATACTTATAATAATTATGTACATTAAAATCAGAATAAAAACATAAATAAAATACAAATAAAAATACTTGTATATATTATAATACATAGGTATAATACATGTAGCTATACCTATACAAATAACACTTTCATTCTATTAAGTGTATAAAATATATCAGAAAATTAAAATAAAAATATATTTGTGTATATAAAAGTATTTTATAATTTTAGAAAATAAAAACCAAAATAAAATAAATTAAAAATACCTAAATAAAAATAAAATACTTAAATATATAGATATAGATACCTATAGGGGTATAAATGCAAACTTGTAAAAATACACTTCCTAAAAATAAATAAAAATCACTATAAAATACTTTATAAAAAAATAAACATTTTTCATTTTATAATAAAAAATCAATAAAATCGTTTTCTATTTTAATTTGATTTTACAAATCTTTTTCCCTAGGTTTTTCCTGGTTGGTCCACGTGGACCAACCAGGGGGCTAGGAGAGTTGACCTCGGTCAACTCTCTGCCCAACACCTGGGCTGCCTGTCAGAATGACTTTTCTTGATTTTCGCGGCTTTTTGGAGGGCGATCCTTTCACCATTTGAGGTCGGCCTCTACACGAGATTCGTAGACCTTAATGTGATCTATCACGCCTAGCCTTTACCTCGAGGATTGGAGTTGAGATTCACAAGATACGCCTCCTCGAAAGTCGCTCCAGAGCCATCTTTCAAAAGACCACCCAAAACTCCCTCCAACCTTTGAACCCCTTTTGACCTTGCTTTTGATCCCTGGGATGAGCTCCGGATAGACCTGGGTGACAGACAGATCTCCAGCCATCCCCGGCGGCCTTTGGCGTGGTCATCTGGCCGGCTCCACCATCTCCGGCCAACCTCGGCCGTGAGGTCCAAATCTCCTTGGCCTCGGCCAAGTCGAGGTGTTTTCTGTCCCTTTTCTTGCCCATTAGTTAGCATTTAGTTTCAGCATTTATCCTCTGCGTTTAGTTCATTGTTTAATCCATTATTAGCGTAAATCTCCATCTCGAACACCTCGCCGGAGCTCGCGAGCTCCGGCGGCCACCATTCTCACCACACCGTCACCCACACCATTTTGCTGGCCCCTGGGAACCTCTACTGTTGCCGTGCACTCCTTTTGCAGGTCCCCAGGCGCAAGAGACCCCCGCGTGGGGTCGATTTTTGCTCGCCGGAGGAGAGGCCGCGCGCCGCCACTGCCGCCGCGCGTGCCTGCGCAAGAACGAAGGGGGAGGGGGCGTACAGCTGCCGTCGATCTCCCCCCCCCTGTCTTTGATCTCGGCCGTCAATCTGAGAAGGAGGCCCAGCCGTAGATCGAACCCCCCGTGTCTAATCTGCACCGTTAACGCCGAAGGGGCATCGGGCTCTGCTGGCCTGCCACGTGGCATAAGTGATATCTGCGCCGCCGTCGGATCTGCCTCTTGCTGGGTATTTTGCATACATAACCCAGCGCTTTTTGTTATTACTTATTAGTTTATAATCTTTCAACTGCTGTAGAATATTTTTGTAACATTTGCAAACTCGCCCCTAAACGTTTTGTATATTGCGGTTTCGTCCCTGCCTGGCACGTGCTTGACGCATGTGACCTGGCATTTTTGCAGGCGAAGCCCCTCGAGTTTTGGGTGTTGCTATTTGGTCTCGAAAGGATTTAATCCTGTTGTATTTTCGTTGACAAATTTCATTCGTGCCCCAGGATTTCTTGCATATTACATAAATGCCCCTGGCCGTGTGTAGTTTCTTGCTGTAGTCTCTATTTTTTTGCATACATCTACGAAACCCTAAAAAATCTACAAAAATCACTATAGCTTCCTGTTGCATATTAGTTTATTATCATATTTTTATTTTTCATAATTATTGCATTTTTATATTTATAAAAAATCAAAAACATCTATTTTCAGCACTGTTTGCATCATAAAATCCCTAAAAAAATATAAAAACACTCCAGAAAATTTCCAAAAAAATATATTTTGTTCCTTTTAGTGTGTTTTAATTTCAGACTAAAAATCATTAAAAAATACAAAACCAAACTCCTAAAAATTGCAAAACTCTAAAAACCTTCATAAACATTTATAAAATTCATAAAAATTCCAAAAATAGTGTTTTCTTTTTCTGAATTTTCTTTGTTTGATTATCTTTAAGTGAAAATTAATTTGGAGAATTTTTGTTACTGTTTGCTATTTTATTTCTCCATTTCAAGTTTCAGCCTTGCATTTTTGCCACTGTTTGCTTTATTTCAGTATTTAAAAATACCAAAAACACCTTGAAAAATCTCCAAAAATCACAAAAATAGTAAAAAATCCTAAAAATATTAAAAACAATTTATTTCTGAATTTTTGGTTATTTTTGCACCATTTTATAAATATTTTAGCTTGCCTTTTATTATATTGTCTTTATTCTCCAATATTGAAAAAGAAAGTAAAAAATATAAAAAGAAAAATATAAAATCAGAAATTAAAAACCAAAATACAAAACTATAAAATAAAAATTAAATAAAAAATTAAAAATTAAAAACCCACAAAAAAACAGCATAATAGGCATTTGATCACAATTCACACATTTTTGTGCACTTGTGCCCCGTTCTACCTGTCTGCTCCCTGTGTTCGATCTCTACATACTTGCACCTATACATCTTTTATGTAGAGTTAAAAATAAATTTTAACTCTGCATTAGTTCTAATTTATTGATCTTAGTGTGGGTTAATTGTTGATTAATTTCGGAATTTGTGTGGTCAAACACCGACTGTTGACTCGCCTTGTGAGTCGATATAACCGCATCGAATTTCGAGATTATCACACACTCATATAAAGTATGAGTTATGTTAAAGTATATATACAATATATACAACACCTCCCTATACTTAGCTCGAACGATATCCTCAGAGTGATCAAAGAGCGATGAAAGGAAGACATAACTCGTGTTGAGTATTGGGAAGTGAAAAGAATGATATACTATTACAACGAATAAAAGAATGAAATCAATAGAAGTCGATGATCACCATATACCTAGGATCAAGTAGTCCTAAATATAGAAGTCTGTGCACAAGGGGAAACTGAGGGTTAGAATGTACCGATCTACCTCCCCTATACTTAGGGTAAAATATCCCTAAGTATAGGCAACAAAATAGAGGTAAAAAGAATCAAATAGGTAATCACAAGTCTGCCACCTCCCCTCCTACTTAGGGTAAAGTACATCCTAAGTATAGCATAATAAGAAGATGAAGATGGGGTGTTAGATCAAAGAATGTGCGATATGGACAACTGGATCTATACAGCTGCAGGAGATCGGTGATAATCAGGCATGAGATGCAGATGATGTGAGTCAAAGACTACATCTCATGCAAAATGAATAGGGACGACGTCAACGATCAACGGATCATGATCAAGATATGGCTTCAGTCGTCGGCTGTTAACTTGAAAGGTGGATTCAGATGACAACTCGGATATATCAATGCTTTCGTTGTCGTGCACCTTTCAGACCAAGTATGGCCCCCTTCCATTTGCTATGCAACTTCCCTGGAAATAATCTCAACCTAGCATCAAATAACCATACTCTCTGGTTCGTCTTATGGATGATATGAGAATCATGCCATATCTTCACTCTCTCCTTATATTGTAGGCTACTAAAAAGGCTGTATCTCTAATCTCCTCCAGGGCTGCCAACTTTGCTTTCCTCTGATCTCCTATACTCTTGTAATCCAATAAAAACTCAGTGACTGCTCATAATGACTTATGCTTGATCTCCACAGGTAAATGGCATGACTCGCTGATGAATACCCATTCATCACTCTTTATTCTTATATTTTAGCTGCAAAAACCTATGCAAATGCATGTAGATATGTGTAAATAGGAATAATTAGCAAAAGCATGCATTGTGTAAAAACTTATAATTAGCATGTTTTTGTGCAAAAATAAAAGAATAAAGATTAAAAAGAAAAAGAGGGAAATATTTAGAATAAATATTGAGCAACCTAACCCAAGGGAGGGCTCAGCATGGGCCTGACTGCATAAAAGCCAAAGTAGAGGGAGATAGGGGCTCATGTGTAAATATTTGTAAATAAATAAAACTATATTTTCCTCACCCAAAAATATGCTTGTATATATTTAGAAAATATTAAAAACAAAATAAAAATTTGAAAATCAAAAAGTTCAAAAATGCCCTTTCACCATGTACATAGACCATACTCCTATATTTATTCAACCTTGTAAATAAATAAAATCATTTTCTAAACTTTTTGTAAATATCCTATATTATATATTGTAAATGAATAAAATGAAAAGAATCAAAACAAAAATCAAATAAAAATTACAAAATTCAAAATATAAAAATACATTGTATATATACCATGTATATAAATGTATATATCTATTTATTTCACCTATGTATATAAATAATAAAAACCAAATAAAAATACCCTTTTATTCCTCATTTTATTCTATAAATAAATAAAATATAAAATAGGAATAAAATTGTACAAAAATAATAATTAAAAATCAAAAATCAAAAACCTACATATTGTACATATACCTATATATAGTTATACAGTGTAAATACCTTATTTTTATTTCCAAAAATTAATTAAAAATCACCAAAAAATAGAAAAAAATAAAATAAAAATAGTTTGTGTTTTGAGTTTTTACAAAATCGGGCCCTAGCTACCTTGAATTTAAGCTTTAAAATCCGGCCACGTGGCCCATCCTCATTGGGTCCTGGGGATGTTGACCGCCCGGTCAACTGGCCCCCCCAGGACCACCTCCCACGGGTTTGAGCGGCCAACCCGACTTCTCCATTTAATACCCGCTCAACCCGATCACCAACCCGCCAACCCCCGGGTCCGAGTCGTCCTCCTTGCATCCGGCATCCTCGCCGGAGCCGCTCCCTTGGGATCCGCGCGCTCCTGAGCTTGCCCGGACCCCCTCTTTTTGGACCCCTAGCCATATAAATCGTGAGCTCAGCCGCCTTCCCGCGTTATCTTTGGCTCTCCATTCTTCGTCCCGTGACCTCCACAGCTACCCCCGAGGTGACAGCTCCAGGTTAGCCGTATCGCAGCGAGGAGAGAGTGGCCGGACCACTGATCCGGCGAGTAGCTCCACCGTAGCTCCGCCATTAGTGCGAGCTCTGAGCCTCGGGCCCAGACGACCCTAGAGGCTACGACCGGGAGCTTCCCCAGCTCCAGCCCAGTCTACTTCACCACCCAGGTAATTCCTTAGCCTCGCCCTTTCCTTCAATTTCCATTTTGCCCCAATTCGTGCCGCCGCCGTTTTTCGTCGATTCCGACCATCTCGCGCACCCATTCGATCATCGGAATCCATATTCATCTCCGCCTTCCCTCCGCGCACCTTCTCCATACCCCCATCCAACCCAGCTCGCACAGGAGCTGGGGTTCGAGCTCTTCCGTCCATCGCTTCGTCGGAGCTCGCCCATTTCGCCCCACCGGTCACCTCCACGACGCCTAACCGGGTCGAGGCACTTTGCCCTCGACCCGCGAATCTCCTGGTTCCCTTTGCAGGTCATTGCGAGCCCATCTAAGGGCTCTAGTCTTCCGGGCCAGGAGCTTCTCCTCCGCCGACCTCGCCGGAGCCCTCCAGGGCTCGGCTGGGCCATCGGAGCCGACCATCAGCTGCGGAGCTTCATCGCGGACCTTCTCCGATCTCCAGAGGCAGCAGGGGAGGATCCCAGTGCTCGCACGAGGCCGGCGAAACTCGCCGGCCAACTGTTCTTCCAGGATCCTTGCCGACCGTCAGATCGACCTCGGCGCTCCAGGTTACATCGTGTCCATCCATCCACGGAGCTGCAGTCACCGTCCGATCATCCAGAGGATTGATCTTGACCGTCAGAGCAGAGAGAGAGGCAACAGCCACCCGTGGCCGTCAGATCTGCCACGTGCCTCTCCCTCAGACGTCGATCCGGCCATCGTTCGAAAGGATAAAGGCGCCCTCGTCCAGACCCGTCAGATCAGCCACGCGTTAATCATCCGGCCTCGACGTTAAATAAAGGGGTAAATTGTCTTAGGCCCCCTTTTCTTTTATGCTTTTAGTTTTAGTCCTGTAAATATTTAATTCCGTAGTTTAGTTTGAGGTTAATTTGCACAATGGACCATGAGCTTTAGTTTATTTGCACTTATACCCCTGTCTGTGTGAGCCACGTGCGTCGTCACGTGTAGTTTTGGGTTAATTGCAATATATTCCCTGTAGTTCTAGATGGTTCTGAAATGAATGAAATCTTTTTGGTATTTGCATTTATGCCCCTGTGAATGATTTTATTCCGCATGTGCGTTTATTTGTGGGTAAATTGCAACTGAGGTCCTCGGACTTTTGGTACGTGTTACCAATTAGTCCCCGGACCTTATTTTTATTACATATAGGTCCCTGAGTGCCCCAGGCACGCGCCGCGCGCGTGACTTGCTGGGTATTTTGCACCGGGACCCCCAGAACTTAGGGTATTTGCACTTTAGTCCTTGTGCACAGTGCCCTCTTGTGATTTTTGAATAAAATATCAAATCACCTCCAAATTCGATGAAAATTTGACACATGGCTCCTGCCATGTTGTAGGATTTTTGAGAATTTTTTAGGACATTTTTGAGTTTATTTGTTATTTTTAAAAATTCAAAAACCATTATTTCAGCTACTGCCTAGAGTTAAAAATCCCAAAAAAATATAAAAACCCCCCTAAAAATTCTATAAAAATTAGGTACTGTTTATTTGGTGTTCCTTTATTTTCTAGCCAATTTTGGCTACTTTTCACTGATTAAAAATCATAAAAATTTAAAAACACTCAAAAACCCATAAAAATTCTATTAAATAATCTAAAAACCCAAAAACAAAAATTTTGGTACTCTATGTTTCCTTGTTATATCTAGTTTACAGGAAAAATACCTCCAGGCCCTTTTGAGGTTCTTAGATATTTTATCTAGGGACTTTAGGCTTGGCTGGATAGTACCTTGTTTCTTTGCTACTGTTTGATTTTTAGAAAATAAAATATACATCAGAAAATTATCAAAAATTAACCAAAAAAACTAAAAAGCATTAAAAACAGAAAAACATTTTTGTTTGAATTTTTGCTTGATTTTTGGACACATTAAATAATTAGCCAAAGTGTGCTTGCTTTTGTGTTTCTTTTGTTTTCTTCACATATTAAAAATCCAAAAAAAATATAAAAATCATTAAAAAGCATTAAAAATATTTTGTCTTTATTTTATTTCATTTTTACTACTTCGTAGGCCTTTGGCCAACCCGTGCTCCTCGAGTTCGACCCTGGGTGCTATACCAGGTTAAACTCATAGCTGGACCGCTATCTTCGTGCTTGATTGATTTTATTTGTTTCGAGTGGTTTGATATTTTTCTTGATGTACACATCCGAGTGATTGAGGTCGCAACGACTGTTTCAGTTACCTAATTGCCTTAGTCGCTCGGGTTTTTGTGTCATCAGAATGGCGCCGTTGCCGGGGAGCACGGCTTAGTAGTTCGTTTTATTTTCATTTTCGTCTTTATTTTCGCGGCTTTTCGCGGCTCTTCGGAGCTCGCGGCTTTTCGCGGCTTTTTGTCTATATTTCATTTTCATTTCATTTTGCTTTATTTTCTTTTTCTTTCATTTTTATTTTTGTTTTCTTTTGTTTGTTTATTTTATTTTACATTTTTGCATATATACCCTCACTTTTAATTTTCATTTCTTTTTCCTTATTATTTGATTATTTTTGCTGGTCTGACCACTCATCTCTTTTTCTTGCGAGGGCCCAAGGACCGCGGAGGCGACTTTCGAGGAGCCGGTGCAGCTGAGGAACTTGGAGGCGGCTTCCTTCTTTACGAAGCCGCAGGAGAGAGCGAGAGGGAGAGAGTTGAGTGGGTGAGGGTAGATTAGGTTTAGATTTTTATTTTTATTATTATTATTGTAATAATACAGGGACTTGGACTGCTTGGACACTCTTGGACTTTCCTACCGTAGCGGGTCTGTTTCGCCGAGCACCGGTGTGCTCGGGGGACCCTTTAGGACCTTCGCGGTTTTTCGCGGCTTTCTTCGCGGTTTTATTTTTCTTTTATTTCTGTCTTTTCCGATTTTTCGCGGTTTTTGCTCGAGCCCCTAGATTTAGGATTTTCTGGTGATTGTGCCGTAATTAGTAGGATCCACACACCTAATTGATTATCTGTTCCCATAGATCGATAATTGGACCTACTTAAAAAACATAATAAAAATAACCGATTCATTTGCCTCCGTAGCCTACGTGCCGCAGCCCGTCCTGTAAAGCGCTTACTCCTACCCCCGATTTGTCGGACAGAGGAGGGACGGGCCAAGACCGGACTCTTTGGCTTGGAGGTCGGTGACCGGTTAGACGGCTCTTCGCTAGACTTGCTCGTCTAGGACTCGGTTTTACCGCTGCATCATTTAGGTTAGTTTAATTTCTGTCTTTACTTTTATGCGCGGATCATATTGCATGTAGAGTGCTGGAGACAGGTACGCATTTCTGACTTTGCATGCATCATTGATTTATCGTGCATCAGCTTTTTTGTCTTCTCCCCCCTGTTTTGGACTTAATAATCAAGAGAACCGAAAAATTCGTTAGGCCTTTTGTTTGCTTTGAAAAATATTAAAAAAGTGAAACCATAAAATTGGGACTGCTAAAATTATTGATCTAAAAACCGCTCACCCTAAAAACTTTGTCTTGGGGAGAGCAACCCCTCATTGTTTGGTTTGGATGCGCGAGAGAGTGACCCGCACCCTAAGTAGAGCCCCCCGTTGCTAGTCCCGACTGATTACCGACTCTTCCGTGCGGGCCAGTCGGTTGGGTTAGCATCGGATATCCCAACAGGTCACGTAAGCGCTCTGATATTCTGTTTGTTCACCAAAATAAAATCGACAAGATAATTTGACCGAACTTTCACGGTCTTGAGCTCGCGTTGCGTTGGTGAACCAGGGTTTTGTTTTCTGATCGTAATTTTCCAGATCTCATCCGCCTTACTCGCCAGATCAAGATGATGGGTAGACGGTCTCTTAGGCAGCCTCTGGCTGCACCGCTTTCGGGCACATCTACCTCCTCATCTAGGTTGGCTCGTGAGAGCTCAGACCCGCTCTCCGAGCCCGAGTACGACTCCACCCTGTTCCCCCTCGACCCCCTTTCTGATCTACCTGAGAGACACGAGCCCGAGGAGAGATTGATACATTTGACAGCACATGAGTTGGGTTCGTTTGGTTTTGCAGACGTCGCCATGGCCGGCAGTTCTGAGGATCGTTCCCGCACAGAGCACGTTGTGATGGATCAGGGAGCGATCAACTCCACCTTGATCGCCTCATTAGAGACGGTTCAGCAACAGTTACGCGATCAGGGAGCATTTATGATTGAGATGAGGAGAGAGTTGGAGCGCCTCCGAGTAGAGCGAGATGAGCAGAGCGAGCCCGAGGAGATACCGGATGCAGAGGCACGAGCCGCAGCAGCAGCAGCCGCGGGAGTAGGAGGACCACCTAGACCGATGCGGGGAGTTGCACAACCCCGGATCTACACTGATGCACCATTGGGTGGTGGTACCTGCTATCGTGGGGGACTTCAAGTTCCCCCCGAACACCTTGCAGATGCTACCCCGCTTCCACGGACTCGCCACTGAGGAGCCCCACCTTCACCTCCAGGAGTTTCTGATGATCTGCAGTACTGTCCACGACCGGCATGTGGACCAGGACACGATCCAGATGATAGCCTTCCCGTTTTCACTGGCAGATAGAGCAGCCACCAGGCTGAAGCATCTTGGGAGGTTTGTCTATACTTGGGAGCAGCTCCGCACCGAGTACTTGAACAAGTACTATCCACTCGGGCGGACGAATGCAGCGAGGGCCCTGATCAGCAACTTCTCCATGTTCCCCAACGAGCAGTTTCACGAGGCATGGGAGAGGTTCCGAGAGATTCTGGACAGATGCCCGCACCACGACATCACGAAGCCGAACCTTGTGCAGAGCTTCTTTAGCGGGTTGACACCAGAGCTACAGGGCCTGGTGAATGCTTCTTGCGGCGGGTCCTACTTCGCCAAGGACCACGACCAGGTCTGGGCCATCTTCGAGGAGATGGCTGAGAACTATATGGTGATGTCTCAGACCAGGTTGTATACTCAGAAGACCCAGCCACATCAGCCAGGACCCGTGCAGTACCAGCGGATAGCACGGGTAGATGTAGGTCCATCCAGTTCGTCCGCAGCCGCAGCAGCACAGGCAGAGTCGTCAGCTGCGGACATGGGCATTATCAGCGAGAAGCTGGACCGCATGGAGCTGATCGAGAAGAAGCAGTGCCAGAGTATCACGCAGATGGAGCAGATGGCACAGGTTCTGAGCGACATGAAGACATATCTCATGTGTCTCCAGGAGGCACAGACGGCTTTTCAGCCCCGTCTTCAGTCGCGAGGCGACGCCGGCAGCAGCAGCAGCTCGTCCCAGCGCTCCAGCACCCACGTGCAGCCTAGACAGGTTCACCTTGTACAGGCGGAGCCGTACCAGCAGCACCAGCCCACCTACCAGTCCCCACCATCTCCAGAGATGCAGATGGTGGTCTACCAGCCGGACCAGCCTCTGGCAGTACTCCCGCCAGCCCCCTACGATGCCGAGCCGTTGATGGATGTCAACGGGATTTGGTACGACCGCCCCCAGCCTGGGATCCGACGAGACCATCCCGGATTCAGGTGGGGGAGTGGTGGTGCCCAGCCCCAACAGCAGCCGTCAGGACAGGGAGGGCAGTACTCCCAGCAGAGAGACCAGCACCAGCCGCAGCAGCAGCCCCCAGCATATCAGCAGCACCAGCCATCATCCTACGGTCCTCGTCCCTATCAGCAGCAGGGACAGTCATGGAGACGTGAGCAGCAGGCTCACCCGGGATATCAGCAGCAGCACCCTCCAGCCTACCCCTCTTACCTACCACAGCAGTTCCAGCAGCCTCACCTACAGAGAGGCCACCCGTCGGGCTCCCACGAGAGCCCGCTTTGGATGACATCGCCCGCCTCCTCACGGACCAGTAGGCCACATTCCGACGGGAGATGGACGAGTTCCGCCAGGAGATGCGAGACCTGGTGAGAGGGAAGGCCGCCATTCCAGCCCAGATTGAGCCGAACCCGAACAACCTCAAGAGGAAATCTGAGCAGGTAGTACATACTGAGTTTGCCACTCCTAGTGACCCATTTGATGATACATCTTCGGATCTATTTGATGCTGATTTTGTCACACTTAGGAGCGGTAGGACCCCAGCAGGCGGCGGCGCCTCATCTGAGCTTCACCACGAGGACACTTCAGAGGCGCCACATGAGGAGGAGGAGAGCGGTACTGAGGCCGCTCCAGATGATGACGGTGGCACTGAAGCCACCAAGGATGCTGATCCCACCGGCGGTACTGAGGCCGCCGCTTCACCAGATCTAGGAGGTGGTACTGACGCCACCAGTTCAGCGAGCCAGCCCGCGGTACTGATGCCGCGAGACGTCTACCAGCAGCAGCAACACAGACAGCCCACGGTGGTACTGAGGCCACCAGTGTTAGTATAGAGAGAGATGTTGTTTTTCCTCACCGTGTTGTATCTCAGGACTTTGGTGTGAATAAAGGAAAAGGTTTAGTTTCTTCTGGTCCCACTGTGGTGCATGATGTATGTGTGGATCCGGTCATCGAACCGTCTAGGCCTTTTCCTAGTCCTTCATCTGAGAAGGACCCTGTGATCCCCTTCCCTAGAGCCCTTCAGATGGGGAAGGGGAAGAAAAAAGAAAAAGATCCAAAAAAGAGAGAGCTTGAGGAGTTCAGCCAGAGCATGATAGATCGATTCCACATCCAGCTGACCCTCCAGGAGGCTTTGCAGCACATCCCCCTCCTCCAGCGATCTTTGAGAGAGAGGACTACAGTCAGGAGGAGGAGGAGGAACCATACTTCCGAGATCCATGTGCTGACCAAAGCCACGCGTTTCACGATCCAGAACCGCCTGCCAGCCAAGAGGCCAGATTCAGGGGCCCCGTATGTCAGATGCCAGATCAGTGAGCAGAGGTTCGACCGTACTCTTCTAGATAGCGGATCGTCGATCAACCTTCTTCCGGCAGCCCTTCTCGACCGCTTTGAGTTGGGCACTCTTCGACAGAGCAGGACAGTCCTTCAGTTCGCTGATTGATCTGTCAAGAGGCCGAAGGGGTTATTACGAGACGTTATCGTCACGATTCAGGGCCTGAAATTCCTCGTGGACTTCGTAGTGTTGGACATGGAGATCCCTGAGTCAGTGGCCGATACCCCCATCATCCTTGGTCGTCCGTTCTTGGCCAAAGCCAAGGCGGTGACTGATCATGATAGCGGGAAGGTGTACTTTCGCGTCCAGGGCAAGAGTATACAAATAGAGACGGTCGAGGACTACAGAGCTAGATTCAGAGCTCGCTCAGATGCGAGTACAGATTCAGAGCAGCTGACAGACGCAGAGCCAGACATCCACCAGGACTGTGATTTTGTGATCACAGATGATGAGGCAGCTTGGGCAGATCTTGAGACACAGACCATCCTCTCACATTCAGATGCAGCTGATGCAGAGACGACAGCAGAGGAGAGTCTGGAGAGCACAAACCTGGTTCAGGATACCATTGAGGCAGTAGAGCCGGTCCTTGATCGCAACACGATGATTAGTGATGGTGGTGCTGAGTCCACCCTGTTTTCCGGTGGTGCTGATGCCACCGCTTCTGATACAGATCCCTCGGATTCAGAGTCTGATTGGGCTGATTGCTATGATCAGATGCCAGACCTGAGTCCATCTGAGCCTTTAGGTGAGGAGGAGGTAGATGCAGAGCCGAGCAGAGATAGTGCAGTAGAGCAGCCTTCTCCCGATCCAGTTTGCGAGAGTACGCTTTCACTTTCCCAGGCAGATTTGGCCGACCTTGCAGCTTTCACTCAGTTTCTTCCACAACCAGATTTGCCGGCACCCAGCATTCCAGAGCTGAAGCCGCTCCCTACTTCGCTGAAGTATCGATTCCTTGCGGGCGAGCCAGAGATGTACCCAGTCATCATCTCCGCCGAGTTGACTGGAGAGCAAGAATCCCGTTTGATGGGGGTTCTTGAAAAGAACCGCAAGGCGATCGGATGGAGCGTAGCAGATCTCCATGGGATTAGTCCATCAGTGTGCTCCCACCATATCTATCTCGAGATGGGGCAAAGCCGTCGCGTGAGTTCCAGCGGCGTCTTAACCCCAACCTGAGAGAGGTTGTGATGAAGGAAATATCAAAATGGTGGGGTGCAGGTTTTATTTATCCCATTTCCGACTCCAAGTGGGTCAGCCCCTTGCATGTGGTGCCCAAGAAGACGGGCATCACGACTGTGATCAGTGAGTCGGGAGAGGAGATTGCTACACGAGTACCCACCTCTTGGAGGGTTTGTGTTGACTACAGGAGACTCAACCAAGCCACCAAGAAGGACCATTTCCCCCTGCCTTTTATTGACCAGATCATTGAGAGACTGGCAGGGAAGAGCCATTATTGCTTCCTGGATGGGTACTCGGGCTACAACCAAGTGGCCATCGCTCCTAAGGATCAGGAGAAGACCACCTTTACCTGTCCCTTCGGCACATATGCTTTTCGACGCATGCCATTTGGGCTATGCAATGCCCCTGCGACTTTTCAGAGGTGCATGCTGTCGATCTTTTCGGACATGGTAGGGGAGTGTTTGGAGGTCTTCATGGACGATTTCTCGATCTACGGCGACGGATTCGATTCTTGTCTTGACTGCCTAGATCGAGTACTCCAGCGATGTATTGAGTATCATTTGGTGCTATCTTGGGAGAAGAGTCACTTCATGGTGACTCAAGGGACGGTGCTTGGCCATATCATCTCCAACAGGGGCATGGAGGTTGATCCGGCCAAGGTTGATGTCATTAGGAAACTCGCACCGCCGTCCAATTTGAGGCAGCTACGGTCATTCCTGGGGCACGTTGGATTTTATAGGAGATTTATTCAGGATTTCAGCAGGATTGCTCGACCGTTGACTGACCTATTGACGAAAGACACCGAGTTCCTTGTCGATGACACGTGTCTCTCGTCGTATGCTACTCTCCAGCAGTGTGTCATTGAGGCTCCTGTCCTTCAGCCGCATGATTGGTCTCTCCCATTCGAGATCATGACGGACGCCTCCGATTTTGCCGTAGGGGCAGTGCTGGGACAGAGGAGGGATGGAGTGCCATTTGCTATACACTACGCTAGCCGCACATTGGATTCCGCCCAGCGGAATTACACGGTCACAGAGAAGGAGATGCTAGCCGTAGTGTTTGCCCTGGATAAGTTCAGATCATATATCATCGGATCTAGAGTGACTTTGTTTACAGATCACACCGCCATCAGGTACCTCATGGCAAAGAAGGATGCCAAGGCCAGACTGACTAGATGGATCCTTCTACTCTAGGAGTTCGATATTGAGATTAAGGATAAGCCTGGAGTCAAGAATGTGGTGGCGGATCATCTCTCCCGATTAGAGCAGCCTGAGGAGACTGAGCAGATTGATCCTATCCGTGATACCTTCCCAGATGAGGCGATCCTTGCTATCGCCTCACTCCCATGGTACGCCGATATTGTGAACTTTCTCGTTGCTGGGAAAGTCCCACAAGATTGGCCCAGGCAGAGGCTTGAGACCTTCCTAGCGAAGGCCAAGTCTTACAATTGGGAGGATCCCATCCTTTACCACGAGGGAGGGGATAGCGTCTGGCGTCGGTGTATTCCTCAGGAGGAGCACCATAGCGTCCTCACTTACTGCCACAAGCTTGAGGCAGGGGGACATCATTCTGGGAGGAGAACGGCACAGAAAGTGTTCCAATCCGGCTTGTGGTGGCCTACCCTCTTCAAGGACTCAGATGAGTTCGTGAAGAGGTGTACTGACTGTCAGAGGATGGGCACTTGTGGACAGCGTGATATGATGCCGATGCAGCCCATTCACTTCTGTGAGGTTTTTGACGCATGGGGAATCGATTTCATGGGTCCATTCCCTAAGAGTCAGGGATTTGAGTACATTCTGTTGGCCGTAGATTATGTGAGTCGTTGGGTGGAGGCTATCCCCGCCCGAGCCGCTGATGCGAGGACAGTTTGCAGATTTTTGAGGAAGCATATCATCACGCGGTTCGGGGTTCCACGAGTTCTGATTTCTGATGGGGGATCTCACTTCATCAACGACCAGGTGAAGGCACTTGCTAGCGAGTTCGGCATAGACCATCGTGTTGCTACACCTTACCATCCACAGACGAATGGTCTAGCCGAGGTGTCGAATAGGGAGATCAAGACTATTCTGCAGAAAGTCGTCTGCCCTGACCGAAAGGATTGGTCACAGCTTTTGGATTCGGTCTTGTGGGCATATAGGACGTCTTTCAAGACACCTTTGGGCACATCTCCCTTTCGCCTCGTGTATGGCAAGCCATGCCATTTACCTGTTGAGCTGAGGCATAAGTCACTTTGGGCAGTTACAAACATACTTATGGATCCAGATGGTATAGGAGACCAGAGGAGGGCAGAGCTAGCTGCCCTGGAAGAGCTTAGAGATGCAGCTTTCTCAAGCAGCCTACATTATAAGGAGAAAGTCAAGGAGTGGCATGATTCTCATATCAGCCACAAACATTTTGAGATTGGACAGAGAGTATGGCTGTTTGATGCGAGGCTTAGATTATTTCCAGGGAAGCTACAGAGCAAATGGAAAGGACCTTATCTGGTTCGAAAGGTATACGACAATGGTAGTATCGACATATCCGAGTTGTCTTCTGAGAGTACCTTTCGAGTGAACGGCCAGCGGCTCAAGCCATTTCTAGATCATGAGCCGCGGGTCGTTGATATTGCCCCTATTCATTTTGCGTGAGATGTGGTCTTTGATTCACATCTAATGCATCTCACGCCTGAGTTTCACTGATCTTCTGCTGTATATAGATCCGGATGTCCATATCATCACATTCTTTAGTCCCACATCCCCTTCCCCATCTTGTGATTATGCTATACTTAGGGTGCACTTTACCCTAAGTATAGGGGGGATGTGAGACCTTTCGGGTATTTCTTTTGTTTCTGTCAACCCCTGCTTTGCTGCCTATACTTAGGGATATTTCACCCTAAGTATAGGGGGGGTAGACCCTGTACACTCTGCACTCAGGTTTTCCCTTAGTATACAACCTGCTATACTTAGGATGACTTGATCCTAAGTATAGGGGGAAGACCTGGGTCCCTCTGGATTTTTCATTTCCTTTTTGTATAGCCTTTCTTTTCACTTTCCTACACCTAGCACGAGTTATGTCTTCTTCATCGCTCTTGACTCTGAGGACATCGTTCGAGCTAAGTATAGGGGGGTGTGTATATATTTCATATATACTTTAGCCATAACTCGTACTTTGTGTGAGTTTGTTAATAAATAAAAATGGCTAAAAACCACAAAAATTTAAAAAATTCTCATATACGTAACCTTCTTTTATTTGCACATACATAGCTAGTGTACAAATTATTTTTGTAAAAATGATTTCAAAAATCTTTTGTGTAAAGCTTGTGTAAATATTTTTGGTATCAAAATTATGTATATAGTACAAAATTTTTCCAAAATGTTTTGAAAATCAAAAGTTTGCAAAAATCTTGTGTAAATGTGTGTAAATATCTTTTTTGCAAAACTTGCACTTCATGCATCATCCATTCATGATTTCAAAACATTTTTCAAAAATTCTGCATGTTTGTAAATATTGTGTAAATAAGCATCTTTTTGTACATATGTATATAGTTTTCCCGGATGATAGTTGACATTTAAACTAGCCTGGAATCAAATTGAGAAATGGAGCTTGATTAAGATCTTAATCCACCTAACTTCTAAGAGGAACCTTATAGGACTTAGGTTTAAGGCTTTTCAGGTCCATGGTGACTTAATTCTTTGAGTCCACTAGGCTATGATCACATGTCATCTCAATGAGACTAAGTAGAGCACTTAACAACAACACATGACTCATAGAGATTATGGCTTTACTTGGACACCAGCACTATGCACTGAGCTCTCTACGGATGAGGTGGTGAGGAGGCAGTCTTCCTTGACTTGGGGTAGCATATGAGGGTAGTACTTCTAGGCGGAACCTCTCTTCTTCTTATAGTGAAGGAAGTGCGTCTCAACTTGGTCTGGTTGCCATGAGGTCTAACGACGGGAGTTGTGGGTTGCAATAAAGCTTCAAAAGAGGGATAGTCTACTGGCTCAAGAGGAAAAATTCCTTGTATATATGCTGCACATGTATATGTTGTACAGATGCACTCGAAAAAAAATGTGCAAAAAGAAAAGAACTCCAAAAAAGTGGTGGGTCTGAGAGAAAATGATAATCCCACCGGAGTATGTATATAAGTGCAATAAGCAAAGCTTGGTTTCATGATCCACCTGTTGTAGCTTGCAGCAGGGAGACTTGGCTACACTGGTCAAGCTCCCAAGGGTACTTGGCTACACTGGCCTTGACCCATTCTCTTCTTTCCCCCTCTTCTTGAGCCGGTTGTACTTGAACTTAGAAGGGAATACCCCGCTCCTCGAGGAAAGAGTGGCCAGATTGAGGTCATAGAGTTACCTTGTTGGGGAGGGTTGTCAAGTTGCCATTTCAGAGGTGGAGAGCTTAGACTTCACATTCACAGGACAAGAAAAGATTCATGGTCTTCAGGGTTTGTGATTGATGATTTGTTCTGATCTGGAGCATTGAGGAGTCTTGGTTATAGATTGGTGGAACTTAGAGGCTGTTAGGTTTTAAGCTTAAAGTCTAAATAAGGTTCCGACACATTAATAATCCAAAGATCTGATTGAGCTCCATACCCCAATTTGATGAAGGCAAGTTTAATAATCAACCTTGATCCATGTACATCCTCTTTTTCTTTTTCTTTCTTTCTTTTTCTCTTCTTTTTCAAATAAGTGTTTGCTAAGGGACTAGCAAAGTATAGTATAGGGGGTGATGAATACCCATTCATCACTCTTTATTCTTATATTTTAGCTGCAAAAACCTATGCAAATGCATGTAGATATGTGTAAATAGGAATAATTAGCAAAAGCATGCATTGTGTAAAAACTTATAATTAGCATGTTTTTGTGCAAAAATAAAAGAATAAAGATTAAAAAGAAAAAGAGGGAAATATTTAGAATAAATATTGAGCAACCTAACCTAAGGGAGGGCTCAGCATGGGCCTGACCGCATAAAAGCCAAAGTAGAGGGAGATAGGGGCTCATGTGTAAATATTTGTAAATAAATAAAACTATATTTTCCTCACCCAAAAATATGCTTGTATATATTTAGAAAATATTAAAAACAAAATAAAAATTTGAAAATCAAAAAGTTCAAAAATGCCCTTTCACCATGTACATAGACCGTACTCCTATATTTATTCAACCTTGTAAATAAATAAAATCATTTTCTAAACTTTTTGTAAATATCCTATATTATATATTGTAAATGAATAAAATGAAAAGAATCAAAACAAAAATCAAATAAAAATTACAAAATTCAAAATATAAAAATACATTGTATATATACCATGTATATAAATGTATATATCTATTTATTTCACCTATGTATATAAATAGTAAAAACCAAATAAAAATACCCTTTTATTCCTCATTTTATTCTATAAATAAATAAAATATAAAATAGGAATAAAATTGTACAAAAATAATAATTAAAAATCAAAAATAAAAAACCTACATATTGTACATATACCTATATATAGCTATACAGTGTAAATACCTTATTTTTATTTCCAAAAATTAATTAAAAATCACCAAAAAATAGAAAAAAATAAAATAAAAATAGTTTGTGTTTTGAGTTTTTACAAAATCGGGCCCTAGCTACCTTGAATTTAAGCTTTAAAATCCGGCCACGTGGCCCATCCTCATTGGGTCTTGGGGATGTTGACCGCCCGGTCAACTGGCCCCCCAGGACCACCTCCCACGGGTTTGAGCGGCCAACCCGACTTCTCCATTTAATACCCGCTCAACCCGATCACCAACCCGCCAACCCCCGGGTCCGAATCGTCCTCCTTGCATCCGGCATCCTCGCCGGAGCCGCTCCCTTGGGATCCGCGCGCTCCTGAGCTTGCCCGGACCCCCTCTTTTCGGACCCCTAGCCATATAAATCGTGAGCTCAGCCGCCTTCCCGCGTTATCTTTGGCTCTCCATTCTTCGTCCCGTGACCTCCACAGCTACCCCCGAGGTGACAGCTCCAGGTTAGCCGTGTCGTAGCGAGGAGAGAGTGGCCGGACCACTGATCCGGCGAGTAGCTCCGCCGTAGCTCCGCCATTAGTGCGAGCTCTGAGCCTCGGGCCCAGACGACCCTAGAGGCTACGACCGGGAGCTTCCCCAGCTCCAGCCCAGTCTACTTCACCACCCAGGTAATCCCTTAGCCTCGCCCTTTCCTTCAATTTCCATTTTGCCCCAATTCGTGCCGCCGCCGTTTTTCATCGATTCCGACCATCTCGCGCACCCATTCGATCATCGAAATCCATATTCATCTCCGCCTTCCCTCCGCGCACCTTCTCCATACCCCCATCCAACCCAGCTCGCACAGGAGCTGGGGTTCGAGTTTTTCCGTCCATCGCTTCGCCGGAGCTCGCCCATTTCGCCCCACCGGTCACCTCCACGACGTCTAACCGGGTCGAGGCACTTTGCCCTCGACCCGCGAATCTCCTGGTTCCCTTTGCAGGTCATTGCGAGCCCATCTGAGGGCTCTAGTCTTCCGGGCCAGGAGCTTCTCCTCCGCCGACCTCGCCGGAGCCCTCCAGGGCTCGGTTGGGCCATCGGAGCCGACCATCAGCTGCGGAGCTTCATCGCGGACCTTCTCCGATCTCCAGAGGCAGCAGGGGAGGATCCCAGTGCTCGCACGA
>JAZKJV010009807.1:0-30350 GCA_037367405.1 Ottelia alismoides
TAATCGAACACGTCGAATAGACAATCCGGCCGCCCGCGCGTACCACCGCGTGCGCGCTCGCCAAAAGCGAGTACTGTCGCACCGCCAGGTTCTTCGAACGCGCCGGAGACCAAAGTTTGAGTTCATCGGGATTCTCCAGCAAGTGGCGCTCACCCGAGCAAGGCGCATCGAGGAGAATACGATCAAAGGCTTCGGTCTCATGCAAACACCACTTCGTCCCATCGTGGCCCGTGACCCGCACTCGAAACAGAACTTCGCTCGGCAGATAATCTTCAAGCACCGCCCTGAGTCGGCCCCTCCGTTTGTCAGAAAGCTCATTGCACGTCAGTTCGCCTTCTTCGGCCAAACCTTCGGCCAGAATCAGCGACTTGCCACCAGGCGCCGCACAGAGATCGAGAACTTGATCACCAGCCTTTACGTCAAGCGCGACAGCCGCGAAGATCGATGCCGGATCCATGATGTAATATTCCAGGAGCCCCTTTTGATCGGCCGCGACCCGCACTCTTTCACCGGGCTCAAGACGAAAAGCCGTCTGCCGGTCGATCGTGATCTGGGTTCTTGATCCAAGGCTCGACCCTGTCGACTGCGCAAAGCTGTTCAGGCGAGCGACCTGTGCGACCGGCGCTAGCAAGGCGGCTTTCAACGCTGGCCAACGCTCACCATAAATTTCTGAGTAATAAGCCTCAAAGCCCTCTCGACCCTTCTTCGACATGCCCCACAGACTAGCTGGCTCGAAGGCCAGCGCTCAAGGTGAATCACCGTCCTGTCGATAGGTGCTAATAAGTTAGGCAAAAACTTCTGACGAGGAATCGATTGCGCTGGCGACTGACTCCGTTTTCGGCTCTGTATCTGAACTTGTTGGCCATTGCGGCGCTCGGCCTCAATGGCAGCTGCTCCCGCCCGGCAAGCGCACCCGCGCCTATCACTTCGAAAAGACCCTGCACACTGAAGGCATTTACGGGGCCGATAACCGGCACGATGTTTTTCGCGAACCCAACCCAGCTCTACGCCTTCTCGCCGATTCAACGGTGCTATTGGTGAAAAACAGCGACGTGAGCTTTGACATGACTGGTGGCGCGCATCTTGCGCTCCGGACCCTTGCCAGCGCCCACGCCGCTTGCAGCGATGAACCCTTTCGTGACCAAGTCACCGCGGGTTTTTGTTCGGGGCTTTTTGGCCGCGCCCGATACAGTCATCACGGCCGGCCACTGCATCGCCAGCGAACGCGACTGTGCCGCGAGCTCGGTCGTTTTCGGTTTTAGTCTCTCCTCCGAAAACACCGAGCTCACAACGCTCGCTCGCAGCCAGGTCTACCGCTGCGCCCGAGTCGTGCACACGCATGTCACGACCGACGGCCCCGACTTCGCGGTGATCAAGCTTGATCGCGCGGCCGTTGGCCATTGGCCGTCTACAAACTCAGAACCAAAGGCGAAATCGCTCCCCGCGAGGAAGTCTTCGCCATCGGACATCCGATGGGTTTGCCACTCAAAATCGCCGGTGGCGCAAGCGTGCGCTCCGTCGTTTCAGGTTCACACTTCGTCACCAATCTTGATACCTACGGCGGCAACTCCGGCTCGCCGGTCTTTCATTCTTCAAGCCTCGAAGTCGAAGGCATCCTGGTGCGCGGCGGAGAAGATCTCTATCTCCGCCATGACGAGCTCTGCTACGCCAGCGTCCGTTGCAGCGATGAGCAATGCCGGGGCGAAGACGTGAGTGCGATCTCCGCCGTTCGCCCCTACCTGCAACAATAGCACATTAAAAAGGGCCACCACCGAACTGGTGCCGATCACGCAGACTCGGATTCTCGAACTCATGGCGCTCCAGCGGCCTTAAGCCTGGACCGACATGCCGAACAAGGCGCGGCCCCTTCACCGAGCCAAAGCGCGCATCGCCAAAGAAAGCCCGCCAAGGCCTCCAGCCACGCTCTTTGTTTCTCGCGTGACGGCGTCATTTTCAGCGGCGCCTGACGCGCGACAAACGGCAACACTTTTTTCTTCTCGATCTTTTTCGTTTCTCTTAATTCTTCCAACATAAATATTCCTTATTTATAAAGAGATAACAAGCCGGTGTTTCGCGCATCAAGCAGCGAGAACGAACGGTTGATGGGGTTAAGACAAGCGCGACCAGAAACCGGTCGCACACGCGACGGACTCTGCTAACACTTTGTTTTTTCTGGCTATTCCTGAAAGCCTCGCCGGCCTTAGGGGCGAAACGCCTTTACTTGGCGATTCCTACGATTCCGACACGGAGGCCAGCCACTCGATCACAGATCATTCCGGTTGTTGTTGTATTCATCGTCATTTTCATCAGCTCCATTTGGCTGCCTCCTTTCAAAGAGTCCGAACTTATACTTAAATTCGGTTTAGACATGTTTTCCCAAGCTACAAGGGAATCGAGAGCTTTTCAAGCCCCGCGCGAAAAAAAGTTTGCATGCTTGTAGTGATTCCAAATTGGACCTTCGCTGGGCACTTATTCCTGATTCTCCCCGCCCCTCACCAGCGCGAGCAGCGCACTTGCCAGCCCGGGGCAAGTGCGCCAATATCCGACCGTGATGGCTCATTCAGAGGCTGAGAGACTCAATCGGCAGATCAAGACTTGCGGGCGCTGCCCGCGCCTTCGCGGCTACTGTGAGGCTATCGCCAAGGAAAAGCGCGCCGCCTTTCTCGAGGAAAAATACTGGGGACGGCCGGTGCCGAACTTTGGCTCCACTCCGGCCGCACTTCTGATTGTCGGGCTGGCCCCGGCCGCGCACGGAGCCAATCGCACGGGTCGCATGTTCACCGGCGATCGCAGCGGACAGTGCTGTATCGCGCGCTTCATCGCGCTGGCTTTGCCAATCAACCCAGCTTTGAGCGCGCTGACGATGGGCTCAAGTTGTTTGACTGCCAAATCACGGCGGTCGCGCATTGCGCGCCTCCGCAAAACAAACCGACGCCCGGGGAGATCGGAAACTGTGAGGATTTTCTCAAACGCTCGATCGAGCTCGCAAACCCCCAGGTGATCCTCGCCCTCGGCGCTATCGCCTGGAAGGCGGTACTTGCACATGAAAAGCGCTCCGCGCCGCCTCGGGGCCGCGAGAAAGCACCGAAGTTCACCCACGGCGCCGAGCA
The DNA here is from genome assembly GCA_037367405.1 of Ottelia alismoides. Classification (NCBI taxonomy): domain Eukaryota; kingdom Viridiplantae; phylum Streptophyta; class Magnoliopsida; order Alismatales; family Hydrocharitaceae; genus Ottelia; species Ottelia alismoides. Next base: position 3,111 of record JAZKJV010009807.1, read on the forward strand.
CCCTCTCGCCGGCGGACGGCGGCTGCTCGGGAGCTATCACCCAAGTCAACAAAATACATTTACAGGCGTACTGACCGAAACGATGTTCGACGCGGTTTTCTCAAGGGCCCGGCAGCTCATCCTGACCAGGTCATAGATTCGAGTTCTCCTCTCCCTCACAACCAAAAAATGACAGTCTTTAGCGAAAATTCATTGAGCTTCGAGGACCGAGTGCCTTAGATTCAGGATGAACCAAGGAGGGCTTCCCTTATAATGGCAAATCGATTCGCCGCCATCGACGTCGGTTCGAACGCGATTCGTCTCGTCATCGGCGAACGCGACCGTCACGGCGACATGAAGGTCTTGAAAAAAATCCGCGAGCCCGTGCGTCTTGGCAAAGACGTCTTCGCCACCGGGGTCATTTCCGATAAGGCGCGGCAAAAAATGATTGAGGCCTTCGCGAAATTCAACCAGATGCTCAAGGCCCATGAGGTCAGCCATGCGAGAGCGGTCGCGACCAGCGCTCTGCGCGAAGCCAAAAACGCCCGAAATCATCATCCAGGACGTCCGGCGCGCGACCGGCGTCACGATCGACGTCATCGACGGCCTCGAAGAGGGCCGCCTGATATTCTCGGCCGTCACTCATCGCGTTGATTTGCATGAGAAGGTTTCGCTCTTGATCGATATCGGCGGCGGGAGCGTTGAGCTGACCATCGCCGATCACGGAAAACCGATTGGAGTCCAGACCTTTAAACTCGGCACGGTCCGCCTTTTACAGGTTCTCGAAGAGCGCAATCTCAAGGAGCGCCATCTGCGCTCGGTCATTGGCGACTACCTGCAGCCGGTCGAAAAATTCATACGCAGCACTTTGAAGGGCCGGCACATCGACCATGCCATCGGCACTGGAGGCAACTTTGAATGCCTCGGGAAACTGCGGGTCGCTCTTTTGCAGAAGAGCTCGATTTTTTCAATGACCCGGAGAGAACTCGAAGAGGTGGTTCAACATTTGGAATCCATGTCGGTCAAAGAACGGGTGCAATTCTTACGGCTTCGCCCCGATCGCGCCGACGTTATCATACCCGCCGCCTTGGTTACTCACGCAATCTTGACATTGGCAGAAGTCGATGTCCTGACGGTACCTTACGTTGGGCTTCGGGATGGAATCCTCGCCGATCTCGCACTCCGAGTAGCGCCCCGGGCGATGAAGGCCGTAAAATAATGGGACGTTAACCAATGCGAGACCCAAATGACAAAAGTTGAGTTCCAGAAGATTCACAAAAGCTTCAACGGCAACGTCATTATTCCCAGCCTTGATCTCAAGATTGAAGCCGGCGAATTTGTCGCTTTAGTCGGCCCCTCGGGATGCGGTAAGAGTACTTGTCTGCGCATGCTCGCCGGGCTCGAAGAGCCGACTTCGGGGCGGATTTTGATTGGCGATCGCGACGTCACCGATGAAAACCCGAAAAGCCGCGGCGTCAGCATGGTCTTTCAAAGCTATGCGCTTTATCCGCACATGACGGTCGCCGAAAACCTCGCTTTCCCTTGAAGATGGCTAAGGTCGTGCAAAGTGAAATCGATGGCCGCATCAAAGAAATTGCCGGCATGCTCGATCTCGGCGAACTTCTGAGCCGCAAGCCGGCGCAACTTTCTGGGGGTCAAAAGCAACGGGTCGCCATGGGGCGCGCGCTCGCCCGCAATCCGCAAGTTCTTCTATTTGACGAACCACTTTCGAATCTCGATGCACAATTGCGCGTGCGCGTGCGCACGGAGATCGCAGCCCTTCACAAGCGGATCCGCTCGACGATCGTTTACGTGACCCATGATCAGGTCGAGGCGATGACTCTCGCCGACCGCATCGCGGTTCTCAACAAGGGAAATCTCGAGCAATTTGGAGCCCCCCTCGAGGTCTACAGCCGCCCGAAAACGCGCTTTGTCGCTTCGTTTATTGGCACGCCACCGATGAACTTCGTCAAAGCCGATTCGGTCGCGGATCTGATCGCTCCGGCGCAAGCCACGACGATCGGTTTCCGCCCTGAGGCAACATGCTTGAGCGCACCGCCAGCTCCAAGGTGATCGGCCGCGGCCGCATCAGCCTCATCGAACCTCTCGGAGGAACCACTCATATTCACCTGCGCATCGCAGAGGAAACGATTGTCGTCGAAGTTCGCGATCAGAAGTCGCGCCGCCTCGGCGACGAGTACGAGATCTGCACGGCGCCCGATTCGCTCTTCTTTTTTGATGGCAACGGCCAACGTCTTGAAGCGAGGGCTTAAAGCATGAACCGAAATCAAGCTTGGCTCGGAATGGGCGCTGCTCGCACCGACGTTTTTGATCCTTGGTGTTTTCGTCTTTTGCCGTCGGTCCAATCGCTGTACTTAAGCCTTTTTGATTTCAATGCCTTCATGACCCGGCAAACGTTCGTGGGCCTGGACAATTACCTGATGCTCTTTTCATCGCCCGAATACTGGCAGAGTATCGCGACGACTCTGCTTTTCGTTGTCTTGACCTCGATTCCCGCTGTCTTTTTCTCGCTGTTGATCGCGACCGCACTTGATGCGAACGCCTATTTCAGCGGCCTGTTGCGTACGATCTTTCTTTTGCCAGTCGCTGTCTCATCGGCCATGGCGGCGATGCTGTGGATCTTTCTCTCACAACCCGAGCTCGGGTTACTTGAACTACGTTCTTGAATTATTCGGCATCAACGGCCCGAATTGGCTGGGGCGACCCGGATTGGGCGGTGCCGGCCGTGGCGATCGCGACCGTCTGGAAAGAGCTCGGTTTCAACGTGATTTTCTTCCTCGCTGGCCTCGCTTCGGTACCGCCGGATTTGAAAGAGGCGGCGGCCCTTGACGGCGCCGGCCGCTGGCAAACCTACCGGCACGTGACTTTGCCGATGCTCTCGCCGACCATTCTCTTTGTTTCCGTCGTGACGGTCTTGAACGCGTTTCAGAGCTTCGGCCAGATTCATATTCTCACCGCGGGCGGACCCGCGGGCGCAACAACCACTTTGGTTTATAACCTTTATCGAGACGCTTTCCAGAATTTCCAAACGGGTTCGGCTTCGGCACAGGCCGTGATTCTCTTTCTTTTAATGTTGATCGGAACGTCCGTGCAGTTCCGTTTCGCGCGCTCACGCGTGCATTACCGGTAGGTCGAAGATGGATAATAGACGCGCACGCCACTCCCGAATGATCGCGACCGGCGTGCTCCTGATCCCGGCGCTCTTGCAGGCCTTTCCGATCTTCTATGTTTTGACTCTCGCTTTTAAGAGTAAGACCGAGGTCTTTAAATTTCCGCCGGTGCTTCTGCCTGAACACCTGCACCTGACGAACTTTGCCGACGCGCTCGGCATGGCTCCGCTCGGCCGATTCTTACTGAACTCGTTAATCACGGCCACCCTCATCACGGGCCTTCAGATCTTCACCGGCCTCTTGGCCGCCTATGCCCTGGCGCGCCTGGAGTTTCGGGGCCGAGCCGCGGCTTTGGGTTTGATTCTTGCGACAATGATGATTCCAGGCGAGATCACGATCATTCCGAATTACTTGACCGTCGCCCGCCTGGATTGGATCAACACCTATTTCGCGTTGATCGTTCCGTTCGCGGCGTCGGGTTTTGGTATCTTCATGCTTTACCAATTCATGCGCACGATTCCGAAAGAGCTCGAAGAGGCGGCGTATCTCGACGGCTGCTCGCGCTTGCGCTTTCTTTTTCAATTCATCGTACCGCTGTCGATGCCCGCCTTGATCTCGTTCGGCGTCTACGCCTTTGTCAACGCTTGGAACCAATATCTTTGGCCGCTGGTCGTGACACAAACACGGACATGCAGACCGTGCAATCGGTATCGGTATGTTCCGCTCGCAAAACGAATCTCAGAGTTGGGGCGTGATCATGGCGGCGACTTGCATCTTAATCTCGCCGACAATCGCGCTCTTCATCGCGACCCAACGACAGTTCATCCGCGGCATGACCTCAAGCGGTCTGAAGGGATAAGCCATGCGTTTAGTTGTTTGGGCCTTTTCGATTTTGATGGCCGCTTGCCCGCCCGCGCTCTCGGCCGAGCCCCTCGAGCTTGAGTTTTGGCATTCGATGACCGGTGAAAAGGGCAAGCTTCTCTCGGAGATCGTCAGCGATTTCAACCGCGCGCACGACGGCAAGATCAAGGTGCGCCAGCAATTCGTCGGCAGCTACGACGAGGGCCTGAATAAGCTTCGCACGGCCGTGATCGCCGGCCGGGCGCCGCAAGTCGTGCAGATCACCGACGTCGGCACGTCGCTCATGATCAACTCCGGTGCGATCATCCCGCTGAAAACCTTCATCGACAAAGACCCGGCGTTCCCCATGGCGCAGCTTTTGCCGGCGATCCGCCGCTACTATGAAATCAACGGCACGCTTTACTCGCTCCCTTTTGCGACGTCGAATCCGATTCTCTATTACAATGTCGATCGGCTGAAAGCGGCGGGGCTTGAAAAACCTCCTGCGACTCTTGAAGAACTCGAAAATGCTGCCGCCAAGCTCACCGATCGCGAGAAAAAAATCTACGGCCTCACCTGGCCGCTGCATAGCTGGTTCTTTGAGGAGTTCGTGGCCAAGCAAGGCGCGAATCTGGTTTTGCCTGATAACGGACGCAAAGGCCCCGCCACCGAGGCCAACTATCTCTCGCCTGAGGCACGCAAGTTCGTCGATCTCTGGTCACGCATGGTGAAAAGCGGCACCTTCGCCAATGTCGGCCGCGGCTGGGATCCCGCCGAACAGAACTTTCTCGCCGGCCGCGCGGCGATGTTCATCACCTCGACCGCCGATATGTTTGAAGTCTACCGCGGCGCCCCCTTCAAGGTCGCCACCGCGCCCCTCCCCAGCGCGTCCGCAAACGATAAGGGCGGCGTGATCGTCGGCGGAAACTCACTTTGGATCTTGAAAAGCAAGACTCCGGCTCAAGAGAGCGCCAGCTACGAATTCGTGAAGTTCATGGCCAGTGTCGAAGTACAAAAGAAATGGCATACCAATACCGGCTATTTCCCCATCCGCAACGACGTGATTGAGCTCCTGAAATCCGAAGGCTTTTATGAAAAGTACCCGGTGGCCTGGACGGCGATCGAGCAACTGCGCGCCTCGCCTGAAATCGTTCCCACGCAAGGGGCGCTGACGTCCGCTTTTCAGATGATGCGTGAACACATCATGACGGCGATTGAAGAAATCCTCTCCGGAAACGCCGATTTCGATCAAGCGTTCACGAAAGCCAAAGAGAAGTCGGACTTCGCTTTGAAGCGCGAAGCCAGGGGTCTGAAGCAAGGCCCTTAATCACCCTTCGGATGACCGTCGACCCGGAACTGGAACAAGAAGTACGGCGGAATACAAGAGCCGCGCTTCTCTTCATAGCTCTCCGAGCAGATGTAATCGTCGCGACACGGATTCTTCTGATCACAACCGCGCATACCGACAGGGAGCGCGTACTCCTTGATACAATCGCCGAAATTGCGTTTACCGAGGCACGAATTGAAACCCGGGCGTGCGGCCGGAAGCGGCCCACAGCTCGCCTCGGCCGGTAAACTTGTGCACGATTGCGTGCGGATGCTGCCGTTGAGGAAGCCTCCGGTCTTCGTGCCCGGTTCTTGGCTTTGGGGTGAGCACTTCCCGTCGGGAACCGTGATCACCGGATGATCCGGCGAAGTCTTCTTATATGTATCCATCGCAAAGGCCGTGGTCTTGATCACGCCCCACTCGCAAGGAGCGCCGACCTTTTGCGTTTGGTCGATGCAAGTGCCAAAGCCGTCTTTGGCATCCATGAGCGTCTTACAAACAAGCCCTTCGCCACAAGTCCATGACTTGAACGACGGGTCTTTTGAGTTCGAACAGAGCCCGCTCCAACCGTTCACCAATCCCGTGCTATTCAGCTTCTGCGAACGGCGTTCTTGCGGCCGGGCTGCGAAACCGCGCGAGTAATCGAGAGTCGGCGCGCGTGCCGCCACCGCCTCGACGATCGCGCGACGGCGCTCGCTATCGCCGTAGAAATGGGCCGAAGCCGGTAAGAAGACGGAGTTACCAGGGTAGCGCCCCGAAGGGTCTTTACCCATAAAATGAAATCCCGCGATCGCCCGCGTTTGGTGGCAGCCAATGCAGGTCGACTCATTCAGACGGTGCAAGAAACCCGCGGGCGACTTGATCAACTCAAGTTTTTCGAATTTGACGCCTTCGAAATCCTCACGCTTGAGAAGCCCGTCGAAAAGACGGTTCGCGGAGCGCTCAAGGCCCGCTGGTGAAATCGAAAGTGCCGACTTCGCCAAAAACTTCAATGGGATGATATGCGTGCCGCGATCAATCGCTCGGGTGTTCTCCGGATCGAGAATCCATTTCTTCAGCTCCTTCAGAAGCGTGGGATTCGCCAAGAGCTTCTCGCGGTCGATTTGATTCTCCATCGCCGCCTCTTCGAAGAAGGTGCCGTTCCAATGGAAGACCTTCAAGAGATATTCGGAATGCGCACCGAAGTCGGGGCGCGACGAGGCCGGGAGGCGCACCATCTGCAGATTGATCTCGAGGTCTTTGAGACGGTCGCGGCTGAAAAACTTAGGGCTCAACGGGCCGCTCGTGACCAGGTCTTCAGGCTTCGTTTCTGGAGTCACCGTCTTCCAGGCGTTGGCTAGTTCAGCGCAGGCGCTGTCATTGGTTTCAGTCCCGGCGTGATAAACCATATTGATGGTCATCGGCAAGCGCGAGCTCACGGGCGCGCCGTGATCCTGGACATTGTACGCCAATCGGTAGATCAACCGCGTTTCGCCGCAACGATTCTGCTCTTTGTAACCATTGTCCATGCGGTTCACGACGCCGACGAGTACGAAGCGCGCCTTGTCGTTTTCAAGGTACTTGAGATCGAAAAGACGCTCACCGAACGCGAGTCCGACGCCCGCCTTGGGATGCTTTGATTTGTAGGCCGCAACGTCGGCCTTGATGCCATCCAATACAGGCTTAAAGACTTGAAGTTTTGAGACCTGGTTATTGTCAAGCACCCCTGTCGTCGCCGTGCGAGTCAAAAGATCGCCGAGCGCGAAGCCGCTCTTTTCCAGCGACTTCAACGTTTCCGTGCGCGAGACGGCCAAAGCGTGCTCAAGGTTTTCATCGTCAGCATGGGCCGGCAAGCCAGAGAGCAACGCCGCGAGGGTTACGACCGACCAGAGCTTCATGGCTCACCCGCTGCTTGCAAGAGGTCAAAGCCTTTCATGAAGTGGCGGTACTCATCGGTCAAGGTCGTCGATTTTGCCGACGAGAAGTTCTTCACTTCGCAGTGATGCGCGTCACTATTGCAGACCATCTCGGCCTTGCAGCCGCGTAAATTGCATGCGAGCTGTTTCTCGTTCACGACATATGAGACCAGGCGGTTACCGCGGCCGCTTTCGATCAAGTCGAGTTGCTCATAGCAGTCGTTCGTGACCTTGCGGTTCTTATACACCGGGCAAAGGAACTGTTTGGCGACGGCACGGAAATCATCACGGGTCGAATGACGATCGAGCGTCTTTTCAGCCAAGTAGCCATAGAGGGCGAGAGCCATGCGCTTTTCACAGTCGGCGACTTCGAGTTGGCAGAAGAACTTGTAGTGCGAGAGCATCGGTGCTTCGAAATCGCCCCATTCGCCATTGTAAGGCGAATACGACGGTCGCATTCTCAAACATCCACCGTCTTCGCAGCGGGCTCCACCCAAGTCGTCATTGCGGTTCGCCCAGGAGCCGGCGGGGAACTTACCCGGATCGTCAACGTAGAAATGGCCATCGGAATGCAAACGTTCGAAACGAGTGCCAGTGAATGATCCCGCGACCGCAATCTTCCACTTGTGGGAAAGGTCCTGGGCCAGGATCCAACCACTGTTGCAGCCGTGAATGATCGCGTATGCGTCTTTATCAAAAAGCGGCTGAAGCCCATCAACGATCGATTTGTTCGGATCGAAGCGGAAACCTTTGCCATCCGCTTGCGTGCCGAGGCTTGGTGAATTGTGGCCGAACAGCTCAAGCGACTTGATGCGCGTGAACTTCTGCATTTCTTTGATCGCCACACCGGTTTCGAATTTGAGATCGTTCTTTTCGATGAACGTCCAACCGGCGTCGGTGAGGTCCGCTTCGTTCTTGTCATTCTCGAGAACCGAGAGCAAGACCACCTGGTGCTCCGGAAAACTGCGACGGTAAAGAACGGCCTTCGAGCGGGCGGACATTTGTGGCTGCATACCGAGGTTACCGCCACGGCCCGAAAGCAGAATGTGCGTCGGCTTTGAGTAGTCGACACGACCCTGCCCTTGCGGCACGGCGACAAAGTACCCGTAGCTGGGGCTAGCAAATGACAAAACCAAAATTGCGGCTGTGATCAACGATTTCAACATAACGTGCCTCACTTTTTTCCCGTACGGGCCTTCTTAATTTTCACGCGCAGCGAGGGCGGCGCCGTGAGCAAAAAATTGTGAACGTAATTCCCGTTTTTCGAGATCACGCGAACTTCGACATCTTTCTCACCATCGGCGATCCGGCGCAATTGCTCTTGCGTGATCAAGACGTCGTGCTGATGGCGAACGAGCGCCTTCTCTCCCAAATGCGAAGAGCGAATGAACTTCGTGAAAGCCTCGACATCGTACGACCCTTGATCGACGGGGCTGGAACGGAGAACCACGCCTTCCGCGGGGGGCGCCACCAGCGCCTTGAGCGGCAGCGTCAGCTGGTGAAAGTGCTCGTAAAAGGGGCTATCCACTGATTCCGTTGTCAGCTCATCGGCGCGCAAATAGCACGCCTCATCGACCGGCGCGGCTTCTGCCATGCGCACTTGGAAAAAAAAGACGGCCGTTCCCGCGCCAGCGAGAAGCCGTCGGCGATCGATTTTCATCTCGCTTATCCTTTTTTCGCGCGGCCACGCTGGATCTTAATGATCGCCGAGCGCGGAGCCGTGAAGGTGAAGTCATGCGCGAAGTTTCCTTTGGGCGAAAGAACCGTGATTTTCACGTCTTTCTCGCCACTGGCGATGCGATTCAGCTCGTCGTGCGTGAACTTGACTTCGTGCGAATGGAAACGCAGGCTCGGATCAAGCCCCGTCTCTTTAATGAACTCGTTGAACGCCTTTTCATCGAGCGAACCCTGATCGAGCGTCGCACAGCGGATCTTGAAGCCCTCAGCCGGAGGATTGATCAAAACAGAAATCGGAATCGACAGTTGATGGTAATGCTCATAGCGATTGAACCCACTGCCTTCAGTGGTGATTTCGTCCATCTTCATCAAGCAGACAGCTTTCGAGGAGTCAGCAGGTTCGGCGTCGGCCTTTTTCGTGAAGGCAAAAAGAGCGCTCGAAACGAGTCCGGAGAGCATGAAGAAACGGCGGTTCATGGTCGGTTCCCTTCTAAAAAACGTGAATTTGCAATCCGTTCGTTTTTGAGCAAGGCCGATGCCAGGGTCAGCCCATGGTATATGAGATTTGAGACAGCGCAAACGCCAGAGCAGGCCTCAAAGCGGCGGCGGTGTAGAGTTGTTTGACGATGGCGGTACTGAAACGGGCGGCTTTGGCGGCTCGCCCGACACGGTCAATTTGAAGTCTGAGTCAGCGACACCTCTCAAGAAATTGTTAAGCAAAAGCTAAACAATTTCGAGGTGAGTGGCCTTTACCACGTCCCGCCGACTTGATCGAAGGCGGCAAGCCCCAAGGCCAACGCTGAGCGAACACCCGCGGCTCACCCCGGTTCAATCAAAGCGCGCGCAGACGGCTTTCGATATCAAGATCCGGTTCCTCGGTCGGTCCGAGCAAGGACGGATTGGCCTCGAGTTCACGGAGCGTGCAGGACATATTGGCCGTTTCATCCTTCTCGACGGTATTGCGAAGCGGCTGCATCGCTTTGTACCAACGCTCCTTCGCGGCGTCGTTCGTGCACGAGCGAAGTTCGCCGGCGTCGCTAGCGCCCCACCGACGCTCAGGACAATCGTACGGATTGAACGAAAAGCGCGTCGAACGCAGGAGAAGTTCCGGCAGCGCGATTGCGCGAGAAAGCTTGCCATCAGAACGCTGGTAACGGATCACGCAAGCCTTCGCTGTTTGCAGATACGTGCTGATGAGGTCGGATTTCAAATCCGAACCTGAGTAGGCGATTTCCGGGTCGCCAGCGGCGAGTCTTTGCAAGTACGATTTGCTGTTCGCGACGAGCTCGAGCGCCATTTTGCGGATACCCACATCCGTCGACGGCGTCGAGTACACGAACCAAGCCCCTTGTCCGCCGTAAACATTAAAGAGCCTATCGCTCGTTCCCAGGAACGGTTGACGATAGATCGGCTCATCACCGGTCAAAGTACCCTTGACCTGCTCGATTCGGTGCTCAATCGAGTTGCAAAGTTCCTCGGCGCTATCTTTGATCGATTGCACTGGGTCGATACGCAGGTGTCCATTCGACAAACGAAGCTGGATGAAGCGCAGATGGCTATCGACGCGAGCGCCGCCAACCTTGAACGAACGATCGCGGGGCGAGGGAATCGCCTGGCCCGGTTTCCATTCAGTGCCGACGGCTTGCTCATACGACAGGCCGCGGATCGAGCGATCGGGCGCCAGGGCGATGCCGCCGCCGTCAGCGATCGAGTAATACCGGCACATTCCGTTATAAACTTGCGGGACCGCGCCACCCACCTTGATCGGGCGCCAGTTCTGGAAAATCACGCCGTGATCGGCGCGCGAGAAGGTTTTGAAATACTTGAATGCCGGGAACTTGGGGCGGCCGATTTTACCGTCCGATTTACTATCGAAGAGATCAATACGGCCGTCACGATACGTGCGGATGACGATCGCGGCGTGTCCGCTGGCATCGTACGCGACAGTACCGGTTTTGATTTCATCGGCGTTGACTTTCACCGCGTAGAAATCTGGGCGAAGCGGCGCATTTCCGAACAAGACCGGGTTCAGGCGCAACATCGCGGTCGACACCTGATTTCCGATGCGATTGAACTCAGGTCTGAAATCAGCATAACCCGATTTGTTCGGAAGACTGCGGCGCTCTTCCGGTTGGTTACCGTTGATCGTCGAACGCATGTCGGTTTGCTCCGCCGTCTTTCCTTCTGCCAAACGCTGTTGAATTTGCGCGTTCGAAAGAGGACGCGCGGAGACCTCGCTGATGTAGCTAAAGGGTAAGCCCTTCTTCCACGAAAAATACATGCGCAACTTATAAGGAAAGTCCGTGCAGTCGGAGAACATATTCAGATTCTCCGGATCACCTTTTCGGAATTTGTTCGCGGGGCTCGCTAAGCACTGGCCGAGCGTGTGGCATTTGGAATTATAGAGGGCGAGAATCCACTCTTGCCATTCTTTCTCATCGGCGGCCGACCACTCGGTCTTAGTCAAAAACCAGGCACTTGGGATTCCGGTGTTTTGAGCGTTGCAGGCCGGAAGTTCTTGGGCCAAAAGCCGGCTCGGAGCCGAGAGCGTGAGGGCCAGCAAAGTCATGTTCAGTACGCGGGAAAGCATCGTTCTTCTCCTCGAGAGTATTTGATTATGCACCGCATAAGCAAGGAGAAGGCCAAGCTACTAAATCATGTTATTTCGTAAGGTTAGGTCGCATTTCGGGCTTTGACGAGGGCTTGGAATGAAGAGTTTTCCCAGTGCATTTCGCCCGCAGCTCAGCGAGTGGTGCGATTTGCACCCAGCTTCAGCATCTTCGGCGTCACGAGCCATTGCAGATGGCCCTCACCGCGCGCCGGACGAGCATCGAATTCAATCAGGCAAGCACCGCCTTTTTTGAGTGTTAAATGCGAATTTTTCGAGCCACCGATGAGCCAACTCACAAGCTGCGACAAATGAGGTTCGTGTCCCACGATCGCGACCAGCGAATCGTCACGGACGTCGGCTCCTCCTCCGGCAAGCCCCTCGACCAAATCCTCAGGCGAAGCGTCGGGCCTGAGCCACTCGACGACTTGAACATCAAGCTTCATGTCGGCCTTATTCTTGCGCCAGGCCGTGCGCAGGAGTTCGGCGGATTCAATAGCACGGACCAATGGACTGGAGAGCACGAGCCCCGGGCGCTCGATGATTTCAGGAAGACCTTTGGCGACCTTTTTCATTTTGCGAATACCGTCTTCGGTCAGCGGACGGAAATCATCATTGGCGGGATTCGGCTTCCGAGCGTTTTTCCGACCGTGTTTGAGAGCTTCACGCCGGACACGGTGCTGATACTCTTCACGATCCTCGGCGATGGCGTGGCGGATGACGAGAAGCCTCATGGTCATTCATCTCCATCCATCTCAAGACCCAACTCTTCGATCGCTTTCATATGGCGGTTCCGCGAAATCTCCATCAATCGGCGGTGCGTACCCAGATCATCCTCACCGCTTTTCGCTTTATATTGGATGTAGGTGCCGTCGGGCTGCATCTCCCACGCCTGCCGGCGGTCGGCGAGCATGATCTCGAAAATCTCCCAAAGGCGCTCGCGCAGCTTGCGCTCTTCGATCGGCACGACGACTTCGATTCGTGCTAGAAGATTGCGGTACATCCAATCGGCCGAGCCGATCAGGAAATCGCCCTCGAGCGGATCCTGTTTACCGTTTTGGAAGAAGAAAACCCGCGAGTGCTCAAGAAAGCGCCCGATCACCGAGATCACGCGCAAACGATCACTCATGCCGGGAACGTGAGGCCGCACGCAGCAGAAGCCGCGAACGATGAGGTCGATCTCGACTCCGGCGCGCGACGCTTCGTAAAGCTCGCGGCCCACAGTGGCATCTTCGAGCGAATTACATTTGACGATGATCCGCGCGGGGCGGCCCGCCTTGGCATGCTCGACCTCGCGCCGGATCATTTGCACAAAACTGTCGCGCATATTGATCGGCGCCACCAGAATCTTTTGGTAGCTTCGCTTGAGGCTTCGGCCGGTCAAGAAATGAAAGAGTTCGACCGCGTCATCCGTGAACGCCGTCTTGCAAGTGAAAAGACCGAGATCGGTGTAGAGCTTCGACGTTTCGCGATGATAGTTTCCGGTTCCGAAGTGGGCATAACAGCGCACATGGTCGGCCTCCTGCCGGACGACGAGCGCCACCTTCGAGTGTGTCTTCAGGCCAATCACTCCGTACACCACGTGAACACCGGCGTTTTCGAGTTCTTGCGCCCAATGAATATTGCGTTCTTCATCGAAGCGCGCTTTCAGCTCGATCAAGACCACGACCTGCTTACCACTCTCGGCCGAACGGATCAACCAGGGGATAAAGGGACTGTTGTCACCGGTGCGGTAGAGAGTCATTTTGATGGCGAGGACCTTGGGGTCTTCGGCCGCTTGTTTCAAGAAGCGCTCGACACTGCCGGCGAAACTCTCGTACGGGTGATGCACCAGAATGTCACCCTCACGAATCGCCGAGAAGATGTTCTCTTCTTCGTCCGTCAGGCGCGGCGGAACGAGCGGCGTCCAGGGCTCATATTTGAGCTTCGGCAAGTTGAGGTCGGCGATCGGCTTGAGCTCCGTATAGTCGAGGAGCGACGGCAATTCATAAACTTCCGACTCGGTGAGCTCGAGCTCATCCATCAAAAATCGGATCATCCACGGATCGGGATTCGGTCCGTGCTCCAAGCGCACGACTTCGGCGAAACGGCGTTGCTTCAGCTCCTCGGCAACCATCTCAAGAAGATCGTCGACGTCGTCTTCTTCGCGCTCGATCTCGGCGTTGCGGGTGATCCGGAAAGGCATGACGTCGATCACTTCCATATCCGAAAAAAGCGCCTTCAAATTATGGCGGATCATATCCATCAGTGCCACGAACCGGAATTGCGTGCCGGCGTTTTGAGCGCTGTGCAGCTGGATCCATTGCGGGAAGATCTTCGGAACCTTGATGCGCGCGAAAAGTTTTTCTTCACGATCCGGATGCCGAAGCGTCACGCCCAAAGAGGTGGACAGATTCGAAATAAAGGGAAACGGCAGCCCCGGATCGACCGCAAGAGGCGTGAGAACAGGAAATATATTTTGTTTAAAATAGGTATTCGCATGTCCCCGCTCCTCGGGAGTCAAGCGATCCCACGTCAGCAGGTGAATCCCAGCCTGCGCGAGCTCGACCTGCATGACGTTTTGAAAACAATCGGCCTGGCTCGCAAGCAGGGCGTTGACTTTGGCGCGGATTCCAGCGAGCTGCTGAACCGGCGTCATGCCCCCCGAACGGCGTTGCACGCCGAGCTCGACTTGCCGCTTGAGTCCACCGACGCGCTTCATGAAGAATTCGTCGAGATTGGAAGTGAAGATCCCGAGAAAGCGGACGCGCTCGAGGAGCGGCGTCCGCGGATCAATCGCTTCGTGCAAAACACGAGTGTTGAACTCGAGCCACTCGATTTCGCGGTTCAAAAACTCCTGCGGTGGCTCCTCGGGAAGAAGCTCGAGGGCCTTTTTCTTCTTGGAGGCGGACTTTTCGTTTTTCTGCGGCTTTTTTGCTGTCATCTGTCAGTGTTGCTCCGGCCTCTGGCCTACGCGGCGCTCGCACATTTTCTTCTGGCTCACACCCATTTAGTGTTTGGAGCGGCGCAAGCGAGGTCAAAACATTTCTTTGTCAACCTAGACGTCTCAAGGACGACGAGGCTTGTCAATGAACGCCGCGCTTGGTAGGCTCGCCTCCACATGACTCGTTTAAATTTCGCCAGCTGGTGGGGACGGCAATCAATCGAACCGCAGAGGACCGACCTTTGGCAGCTTGGCCCGCTCTGCCTCTGGATTCAGCCGCTTCTGGGCCGCTGGCGCCTGATGTGGACCTACTCGGCCGATTGGCTCGACTCGCGCGTACGCATTGTACCGGGGTCGGGCGGCGAACCTCCGCCGACCGATGCTCAACAAATTTACTGCGTGACGGGCGCAAACGCCAGTCCCCGTGCCGATCTGCTCTTCGTTCCCGCGCTCGCCTCTCGGCCCCTGATCGCCCGGTTGTCGACGCCGCTGCACGTGCTTCCTGGAGAAACGACGCAGCTTTACGTCGTCTCACCGCTCTACTTACGCATCGAGATGGCCGATGGCGGACGACTGCTGCACGAAATTCCGACCTTTCGCCCGAGCGACACCTGGTTTGGACCGATTTCGCCCGCCGGCGAGCTCTGTTATGCGAGCCCCTTGCCGGCTTTTCTCGAACTGCGCGAAGTCCCGTTACGCTTACAGTGCGCGATCAGCGCCGTGAACATTCGCAACGCCGGCCGTGAAGCTCTGCGTTTGGATCGGATCAACGTGCCGCTCCCTCGTCTCTCACTTTTCTACTCGCCGCGCACCGGCTTCTGGACAGACTCGTTCTCGTTGATTTGCGAAGACGAAAGTGAAATGGCCTCACTCAAACTCGAGCGTCAGCCGCCTGCGGAAGCGAGCCCCAACCAATTTGTCGCCGGACCACGCTTAAGCCAGGCGCCCAACGCGGCCAGTGTCGTACGCGCCTTCACTCGACTCTTCAGTGAAAGGCAAAACGCATGAGCGAACCACTTCAGCAGCTGCAAGAATTCTTCACCAAAAAACACTTCTTCGACGTGATCGCCGCGCTTCTCATCCTCAGCGTCGGTTCCTTTTTGGCAAGACGCGTGCGCGCCGGGATTGAACGCGCGGCTTGGCTCGATTCGCAGCGCCGGCTGCTTCTCGCCAAGGGCGGTTACTATGCCATTTTACTCGGGGCGCTTACGTCGGCTCTCGGACAATTCGGTGTCGATATCAAAGTCATTCTGGGCGCCGCCGGCGTTTTGACCGTCGCCGTCGGTTTCGCGGCACAGACCTCGGCATCGAATCTGATCTCTGGAATCTTTTTGATGTTCGAGAAACCTTTCACCGTCGGCGACATCATCACCATCGGTGACACCACCGGTGAGGTTTTGTCGATTGACTTGCTCGCGAGCAAGATCCGCACCTTTAATAATCTCATGGTGCGCGTGCCGAACGAGACGCTGGTGAAAACGCAAATCATCAATCAATCTTATTTTCCCGTCCGGCGGGTCGACTTCCGGTTCAATTTCGCTATGCAGAGCGACTTACGCGCGGTCGAAACGATCTTGCGCGAAGCCGCAAGCCTTCACCCCCTGGCCCTTGAGGAACCTCGGCCCATTTTCATTATGAACGGCTTCAGCGACTCGGGGCTTAGCGTGCAATTCCAAGTCTGGGCCTTACCGGCAAATCTTCTCGCGGTCCAAAACGATCTCTATCGCGACTTCAAGGCCGCTTTCGAACGCGCCGGTGTCCGTCTCATCTTCACGCTGCAACCGGCAGTCCCGGCACCTCGGTAGTCAAATTTGTTATGCAGAACTTAAGTCCCTACTAGGCACCGCGTAGATTCAATGACTTAACGTCAAGCGTACCGCACGATTACGTTGTCCTTAAAGTTCTTATGGTGAATAGACTCATAAAAGGAGTACCGTTCAATGAAAGTCATCCTCGTCGGCCGCTTCGACAGTCAACAAAGCCCTTAAGGGCTTCGTGCCGGCAGAACGTCCGCTCGTCGCGCAGACTTATGTCCGATCGCTTCTCGGCGTGCAAACAGGACAGATTTATAACGTCGGCTATTAATCGCTGGACCTAGCGAGGACGGGGCCAATCAAGGCCCCTTACAGACGAGCAACTCATCCTTCTCTTCCGTATGTAAGATAGCTGACCTCATCAGCTTCGTTCCCCGATGGCTCACATCTGGAAATTCGCCGGCTGTTAACAATGACAGCCTCGACTTCTTGTCTCGGCTCTCGACCGTGAACACCAGCAGCGTCGGGTTCACTCCGAGCGAATCCATGCGGTTTTCAAAAGCGTCTTTACCATTGATGGTGACCCACGCATAACCGTGTCCATAAATAATTGAAACAGCCAATTTGCCGTCTAATGAATGGCAGGTCGATGCCTGTGACACCGAAGACAAAACAATCGCCGCCGCGGCCAGAAGGACAATTTTCCCCATAAGACTCTCCCCCAATTGTGATTTCACTTGCGCCCCTGCAGATATAGCCGAACCCTTTACGTATTCGAAATTAATTAAATCGATATATTGATCGATTCTTTTAATAGCGAGGCAAACTTGCCGACTGCGGTAAACCGAAAGGGGCGCAAGCGCAGAACGCCCCTGAGGTCCGTGACTACGAGACACGTCTACCCTCGAGCTCTTGCAACTGCGCGAGATGGTTTTCCAGATAGTGCTTGAGCGGATTGAAAAGAAGTTCGGCCCGATTTTCGTTACCGCTGGTCAGCTCCCAGATCCGTAAGGCGGGTGGGATCTCGTACAAAAGCTCGATCATCGGTTTTTGATAATTCATGCCATACGGATAGCGGGCGCCGACCTCGCGAATGATCTCGTCGTGGGACAGCTTTTGATTATGGAGTTTGCGGGTAAGCTCCGCGGCCTTGATCGATTTCATGATGCGCTCGTCGAGTTTACATAGCTCTGCCGGTACGAGCGCGAGCGCACCTCGGCCTAACCCCAAAACGCGACCATGTCCCACTTCCGCCCCGCCTGGGGCGGAAGTTTCGCAAATCCCGGGATCAATGCAGGAGTTCGCTCGGGACTTTACCGCCATTCGCGGCAACCTTTTGCATCACTTGCTGATGCAACCAAATGTTCATCGCCGCGGTATCGTTCCAATCGCCGTCATAATGCAGCTCTTTCGCCAGTTCCCGACGCGCGCCGAGGCTCGAATCCATGTCGAGCAGTTTCATGAGATCGACGATGGAATGTCGCCAGTCGAGTCCTCTGCCTTTTCGTTTGCTCAAGCCTCGTAAGAACATCCTCGATATCGACTTCCGCACCCAAGGCGGACGGTGTCGAAGAAGGCGTCGGCGGAGGCCGTTGTTGAGTAGGACTCGACGCCGGAAGTATTTTACCGAGCATATCGCCGATGAGACTCATTTTTTGATTCCTCCTTAGGTGTAAGCCTGGGTCAGTCGGCCTCCGGTGTGGCCCGAAGTCCCGCGCCGCAAGGCGATCCCGAACGACATCAGGCCGGCGCCGAAGAAGATCAGGTCCACGCCGAGCAGCACGCCGAGCAACGTGAGTGAAGCCACGGCCCAGTTCGATACGACATAAATTCCGAGCGCCGCGGTGATGACACCACTTAAAAGGGCCCAGCCCCACCCCGAAAAGCGCATCACGATCGAACCGACAATCCGGAAAATCCCGCTCGTGATAAACAAAAAAGCGAGAAATAGCGTGAGCGACGCCGCTCCGATCGCGGGGTTGGAAACCAGGAAAACCCCGGTGATCCCGTAGAGCACCGCGAGCAGAAGATGCAGTCCGAATCCGCCCCACTTGCCTGCGGTCAGCGCGAAAACGAACTGAAAAACCGCCGCCAAGAGGCAAAGAACCCCGAGAACGATGACCGACATCATCGTCGTCGCGACCGAACTCGTCAGTGCGAGAAAACCGACGATGAGTGTCGCCACTCCCATCGCAATAAGCCAGCTGCTTGAGGCGTTGAGCTTCTCGTCAACTTGAAACATCGATTTCGTGGATGGCAGAGAATCTATTGGTACGGCCATGTCTTCCTCCTTGTTTCGGAAAATCGGTGTCAGCAACGTACGTGCCATGGGCCGATCTGCCACACCAAAAAGTCCAATGGCAGCACTGGTTAACATCACGGGATTGGGCTCGAGGTTGCATTGCGCATTGGAATGCGATGCTTCACAGATACCCAACTCTACCCTTCTCGTCTCGGGACTCATTGGCTTTTTCGTTTTGTCTTTCGCCGCGTGCAGATCGAAAACGAATTCCGCCGTCTCGAAGCCCGCACGCTGGCGATGCAAAAAGTCGCGTGTACCGTTCTAAGGAACAAGGACCTGAAGAATACGCCGCTGCGATCGATTTCGTTTGCCTCAGTCATCCAAGTCGAACAATGAGCGCGCGACGAAGCGGCTCTTAAAAGTTTGCAGGAAGCCGTCAAAGACTTGAAAGAGCTTAACGCTCTTCGAGATCGGTACGAAGAGATCGCGGATTCGCCCGGCGCGGACGCGGCACGTGCCGCAGAGAAACCTCACTTCACCAGCGCATAAATGGCCATATCAAGAACTTGATTATTCTTGAACACGGCCTTTCGCTGCATGCCTTCGAACACAAACCCCGCTTTCAGTAGAACCCTCTCAGACGCCATGTTGCCAGCAAAAGGGCTCGCCCATAGCCGATGGAGATCAAAAGTCTCGAACGCATATCCCATCACCAACTGCACGGGACTCAGAGATCAGGCCACGCCCCCAGTAGGGTTCTCCAAGCCAATAACCGAGTTCGGCGGTCTTGCGGTGAATGTCCGATCCGAGAACAAGACCAATGCCTCCGACCGCTCGTCCCTGGTATTCGATGGCGAAATTCGTAATGGGAGGAATTTGACTGGAAGCAAACTCAGTCCATTCTTTGGCGTCGGCCAACGTGTACGGGACGGAAAGCGGTCGCGCAGATTCGCGGCCACTTTCGGATTGTTCCCAACAGCAAGAAGATCATCGATGTCTGACGTACGCCACCTGCGAAGACGCACATTTTTACCTTGTAGTTCCGGCGCCGACATTTTCGCTCCGATCGGATTTAGCAAAACAAAAGAATAACCCTTGGCGCGAGCGATTGAAAGCAACGTTTGTTTAGCATACGGATGCCGGATGCTCTAAGCCCCCTAACTCAATTTAAGCGTCTGATGAGCATTGTTTCAGGTTGGCTTGTCAAGGCCGGCTGCTGGGGTCGTCCGGCTTTCAGGGAATGAATACCTCCCGCTGACACGGGAGGTTGCTATGAAAAAGAACAAGGACACCACTTGTTCTCTTCATCGGCGGCGGTGGGTCAAAGAAAATCAGTAAGATTTAACGGTCAAATTACCGGAAGCAGCTTTCATTGCGACCTTGAATTCGGCATCCGAGTGTTGGCCGAGTTCATTCACGAGACGGCCACTCGCCGCCGTCAAATCGGCGTTCACCTTGGTACCTTTAGGGAATGCAAGATTCGCGTTGCCGCTGGCGGAGTTGATTTCGAGGGCTCCCTTAAGAGCAGCTTTCGCGAATTTCAAGTCGATATTGCCGCTGCCGGAGTTCAGAACTCCGCCGCCCGCAAGACCGCTCACAGTGACATTGCCGCTGCCGCTCTCGCCGTCGAGAGTGGCGAAGCGGCCATCCGCTTTGATGTTGCCGCTACCGACGCGATATTTGAGTGCGCCCTCGATCCCCTTGATATCGACCAGGCCGGAGCCTTCTTGCAAATCGAGGTTCACGTTTTTCGGCGCTTGAATGTCGACGTCGGCCCGGCAATCGTCGGAATCCACGAATCCGTCTTGCTCCACACGCACAACCAGGCGATTCTCGACGCGTTTGAGTTCCAGCACGCAGGTCTTGGCCCACTCGTTCTTGGTGACTTTCACGACCGCTTTGGGCCCCGTATGGCTGTGACACGAATGAACCGGAACGGTTATGGGCATCGACGATCTTCAGGCCGTCAGCCGGGGAAATCCTTGGTTTCGACGACCGGCGCCGCCGCATTCGAGATTCCGACCAGTGATCCGCCTGCCAGTAACAATCCGATCAAGTTCATCGCCTTGCTCCCGTATTTTTTGGTGCTTACTGCTCGCCGTTATTGCCGATCGCTTCGACCGGACAGCCTTCCATTGCTTCCTTGCACTGATCCTCTTCTTGAGGAGTGCTCGGTTGCTTCGAAAGAAAGGCATGGCCGTCGATCTCATGCATCTTGAAGTTATCCGGCGCGACAATACAGCACGCATCGCAAGCGATGCACGTGCGGTCGACGTAGAATTTGCCTTTGGCGTTTTCCGGCCAGGAATCGTTTTTATCTGCCATTATCCACTTATCCGATCAATCAAACAAATCTTAATTAACTAGCTTCTTTCACGGCCGTCGGAGCGAGCTGCTCCAACCAAGCCCACAAACCAAAAAGCAGGCCCGAGTAGAACAAGTCACCCGCCAGCGAGTTGCGCAAAAATGGCAGCGCCAAAACATAGCAATCCACCAAACCTTGGAGAGTTCGCGGATAGAGCGTGCCTTCGGCCCAAACCGTCAAATTGGTGATCAAAAAGAAGAGCAGGGAGCTCGCCACCGCGGCCCCGGCGATTCGGCCGGTCGAGCGCTTTTCAAGTGTCCAAAAACCCAGAACCGCGACCAGGATGAACGAGGCATAAACCGAGGGCGCCTGGGAGTGAAAGCCCAGAACCAAGTCGCTCAAAAACAAAGCGGCCAGCGGTACCAAGATCGCTAAACCGAAGCGCAACCAAAAGCCTTTAAGAACGGCTGCGCGAAATAAGCGCCCCCCATCAGGGCCAGTCCGCCACGGGCGTGAAATTCGGAAGATGAGGCACGAGCCGAAGCGCCGCAGCGATTGCAATCAAGGACACCAAAGCAAGAACACGAGAGGAGTTATTAGACATCAGCAAGCCCCCAAACGCCAATTGATAGGCGTGAGACGAAATCCTGGTTTTCCTTAACAAATTGAACGTCGGAAACGGCATTTAATAACATTGACGAGGGTCTTGAACCAAGTCAAAAGTGCGCCGCACAACCGGCATCACGCCACGGCCCGCCTTCAGTAATAGGGCTTGAATCGTCCTTGATCGGTAACGATCTCGATTTGACCGGCTGTTCGCACCGCATCGCTGGTCCGACCGCTGATAATACCGATCCAAGACCAATCATCGCGGCCCATAGGCGAAACTTCGGCCCTGAACCCAGAACTTGTGTGTGAAATGTAGGCACTTTCTCCGCTGGCAGCCGAACTTCACGCAGATGCCCCCCTTTTTCGAGGCCGTAGAGAATGGCATAGGTTTCACATAAACGCGCGATGGGACGGGAATACATTTCAGCATCGACGGCCCGCTCCGGAAAGAGCGACGTCAGCAGAACGTGTTGAAAAATCTCAACCGGCTCGTGCCCGTAGGCCAGCGCGAGCTGCTCGGCCACTGCCCCCACCGCCAACCCGGCCCATATTGGCATCGATCAGCACGCATGAAGGCCCGTCAGTGATGAACTCCATGTGCAAATAGCCGTTGCGAAAGCGGGAACGCTCAATCAAGGCGATCACGGCATTGACCGCCCGACTGCGCGCCGGAGGGCAATGGTCTGATCGGCGGGAAACGTCGAAGCCGACTCGGTCGCTCCCACTTTTTTACGGCGGGAAATACCCAGAATTCGCACTTTCCCCTCGCGCACGAAACCTCGACGCTGATCAGATCACCGCGAATGAATGACTGGGCGATCCACAGCCCGTTCAACAAAGTTTCGGGGACGTGTTTGAGTTCCTCACGGGCCCGCAAATTTTCGAGTTCCTCCGGGCGATCAATCTGCATCAAGCCCAAGGCCCCTGCCGCATCGACCGGTTTGATGATGAGCCCAGAACTTCGCGCCAGAAGGTCTTTCAAGATTTCCGCGGGCACCTCGTTGAGATGAAACGAAAGCGTTTCCGGACTGAACTCAGGCACCAGTCTCTGCACCGCCGACTTATCCTTGAGTATTCGGACGCGCGGATCGATACCCCGCACGCCGAGCTCGTCAGCCATTTCGGAGGCCATTCGCAACCGCGTATCGGCGAAGGTCGTTACCGCGGCGATGCGATCCACGCCTGATAAGACCCGCCGCACTTCATCGATATTCAGAGTGTCACAATCGATGACTTCGAATTCGCTCAGTTGGGCGCGCGGTCGGCCTGATAATGGCGCAAGTCGCAGAGAAAGAGCGGCTCAAAGCCCAACGCCCGCGCCGCCTGGCCGAATACTTCACCCCGATATCGGATGACTCCAGAAAAACGAGTCGCTCTCGTGCCATCCTTGTCATGGACTCACCTTTGCCCGCTCTTTGGCGAAGACGGGCCTTGTACCGACCACGATCAATCCCGCGGTCATCACCAGCGTAAATCCACCGCTCACCAAAAGAAAAGGATTAAGATGACCAGCGGCCAAGGCCGGGCCGATCATTGCCGCAACGCCTGCGTTGACGGCCCGGTCAACAATGCTCTCAACCGACAATAAGGTGGCGCGGTAATTCGAATCCGGAATGGAGCTATTCATCAGTTGGCGCTGAATCGGGAACGAAAGCCCCGTCGCGAACGAAAAGACACTGAGCCAGAAAAAGTGTTCCGAACTTGCCAACAAACGGCAGGAACATCATCGACGCGCCATCACGACGGTGAGAAAGTAGACGGCGTTCAGATCATTCATGAGGCGCCGAAACCAAGTCGGCTTGTAGGAGCCCAGGGCCTCAAAAACCGTCATCACCGACATCGCCACACCATAGCTCGCGACACTAAAAGATTTATCGGCGAGAATCGGCTGAAAAAGGTTCACTTGACAGATGCGAGCCAAAACGAAGATCGCAACACCTTGGACCATCAAAAAAACGAGAAATGGTGTCCGAGCCAAACGCGCGCCCAAGCCTTGAAAACGCGTGAGCCAGTTCGTCGCCCGCGAGCGCCGCGGGAGTTTGCGAAAATGTCGGCAAGGCGAGCGCCATGAAGACCGAAACCAACGCCGCCGCCACCGTCAACCAATAAGGAAGGGTTAAATGCCATTGCATGAGCGGACCGACCGCCGCCCAACAGGCGACCTTACCGGCGAGACTGTAAGCGCGCGCGTTACCTTCGATTTCTTTATAGATATCCAAGGCCGAGAATTTGGTGGAGGTAATCATAAATATATGCGCTCGAGGCTCCCGATATCAGAGACCGTGAAAGCGCGATCAAGAGAAAGTGCGCCAAAATACCGGCAAAATTCTGCATAAAAATCGGCAAAAAGATTGCAGATCACCAAAATCACCGACCCGCTGATCAAACAGCGGCGGTGACCAAAGCGATCGGCCAAGAGACCGGTCGGAATCTCAAGCAAGCAAAACGCTATATAGTAAATACTCTGGATCGAAAAGATCTGCGTGTCGGTCAGGCCGATTTGCTTCTGGTACTCGTAAAAAATCGGCAGCCAAAGCAAAAGCGAAAAGAAAAATTGAAAGCCGTAGAAGGTCCAGATCACCTTCTTCATCGCGTGTAAGGCCCAATTGCAGAATGTAGATATCGTTACGGCCCGCGATCCACTCGATATCGACCGGAGAGCTGAAAGTATAGTCGGGCGAAAAATGCGACTGCAAGAAGCGGCCCGCAAGTGAAAGATTGCGCAGCACCCGCTTTTGCTGGTCATCGAGATCGCGTGTGGCACTGCCGATGGAAAGCGTGCGGCCACCGCCTTCGACGGTGTTGTAGAGATACTGGTACGGAAGCTCCGCCCCTCGACGACCTGGTTGACTGATTTCGTGGAAACATTCAAGTACACGTTCCGGAAGTCAGCGCGGTTCATGGGATTGGTCGTGACTAAGACGCCACCCATTTCCGACTTCACTTCCTCCTGGATCACCACTCCCATATACGAGTCATCGAGCGAGATGCCGACTTCTTGCCTGAGACGCGTGCTGCGCGCCGAAACCAACGACGCCCAAACCTTTTTGATGCTTTCGAAAATGTTTTCAGCCGAACTCACGTGGTTGATTGACTCATAGATGCCGGCCGCCGAAAAGCCTTCGAGATCCTCGGCGTTCGATGATGAGCGGACGACGAAGCTTGAAACGCCGGCCAGGTTTTTAGCGATCTCGCCATCGATGTAACGACGGATCTTATCCGGCATGCGCGTCGCTTTGATCATTTGTTGAAGCGTCACACAGAGCGCGTCGACTTCGCGCGCGCCCAGCTCGATCGCCATTTTCAGTTTACCGATCCCCTGCTGGATTTTCGGAGAAGACTCGAGAAACTCCTGCTGCACCGAAAACGGAATCGCGATTCCGCGCGGGACCTTGATGGTCTGGCGCAAAAACCCGTTGGCCTTCTCGGAGAGCTTCTCGCGATCGAACTCTTGTAAGAAATCCGAAGATACGGATACAGATTCGGGCGCGGCGGACGTGGTACGCCGTAAAACGCGGTCAAACGCTCGGATCCGTGTTTGAGAACATCGTGAATCTCGCCGATATTCGCGGCCTTGGTTCCGTATTTATGGCGGTCGCTGACGCGAAGGGTGTCCAGATTGACGATCTTGGTGTAGCCGACTTCAGGTTCTTCGATGGTGATTCGCACCGCCGTCCAGGAAGGGCGGTTCTGCTCGAGATCAGCAGGCTTTTCAACCGGCTCAAGGCTCACTTCGCTCGCGTCGGAGCTGGCGGTGTAATGGACCCACTGTCCATCCAAGCCTTGCGTTTGGATTTTGCGCCAGGATCCCGATCTGCGTACAATTTGGAATTTGCCAACCAGAGGCCAGGACATTGGTGTGTGAAAGCGGTGTCGTGTGCTGCGAATTGATGATTCCGCCGACGCGAGGAATATCGTCGGGCACTTTCTCCATGACGATGATGTCATGCCAATCAAGCGTGGATTTGCGTAATCGGTAATCGTCTTCGCTGGCGAAAACCCGTAAACGCCCGGTGGCCTGGCCGGGATGCAGACAAACGTATTCGGAAGTCGCGAAAAGCTCGTGCGAGAAAATGCGCGGAAGCAGAGCCGGATCCATATCGCGCATCATCGACTCTTGCAGATGATTCGCCGGCTTGAACAATAACGGCAGCGACGGATCGAGAAACTCGCGCACCATTCCATAGAAATAGCGCATCATCTCTTGGTCCATCGTATCGACTTCGACGGTCTCGAGAGAAAAAAAACCGGCGGTCGGCGCGCGCGTGCAGCGCGATCACACCGAGATAAAAGCGCCGTTCGGGATCGATGTAGAAACTCTTATTGTATTTATCGATCTCAAGCTCAAGCGCCTCGGCCGTCATTCCCAAAAGGCATTCAGCGATATAATCGGCGTGAAACTTATAGGCCGAATTATTGATGAAGTGGATCTTTCCCTCCGGCCGGTCAACGACGACCTTCACGAAGGGGTAGCCGGCAATTCGGCCCGAAAGCTGATGAAAGGCCTCCAGGCCCAAACGTTCGCCGATCACGGCTTTCATACTGAAATCCTGGCTCACCTGGCTTTTCGTCATTTTTCACCGATTCGAGGCGTGCGCGGGCGGGATCGCCCCCAAGGCATCATCAAGCCCCATTGTCAGGAAAAGGTTATGCCGGTAAATGGGCGATTTCGCAAATTAAAGTCGGCTAAGACTGCCACGAAACGCAGGATTCTTTGACTGGAAACGGAGGCGATCAGAACAGCGGCGAGGACGGTCGCTAGAAAGCTTCCGCCGGCCGCCCAATAGGCTGTTTTCAAAGGGATTTCCAGAACCTGCCGCGCCAGACCCCAGGCCAGTGCGAGGGCCGAAAAGGCGCCCACCGACCATGCAAAAACTGCAATCACTAGGTATTCGGTGGTGATCCAGCGCCGAATCAAAGCGGAATCGGCTCCCATCAATTTCTCGATCTCAATTTCTCGACTTCTCAGCCGCAGATTATGAATGATGATCCCGACCAAAATCAGCCAACTCATCAGCACCGCGCCCCATGCCGCAGCCCGCACCGGACCGACCACCGAGCGAATGATTTCCAGAACCCTTGTGACCGTGCGTCCAATATCGAGCACGGAGAGGTCAGGGAATTCATGCGTCAATTCGTATTGAACCCGTACCTTGTCTTTGTCGTAGAGGTGCGCGTTGGCGATCCAGGTTTTCGGCGCCTCATCGAGAACTCCCGGCTGAAACAGTTGAAGAAGTTCGGATTAAACGAAGTCCAGCGCACCTGGCGCAAGCTCACGATGCGAGCCCGGATTGGTAAGCTCTGCACTTCAAAATCAATGACATCTCCGAGCTTGAGACGATTGCGTTCGGCAAATTTCTTTTCGACGGAAATCTCCGCGACCTCGTCTTTGGTGGGATCGTAGCGTCCGGAAAATTCGCGGCCGGCCACGATTCGTTCTGAAGGAATGAGGCCGTCGCGAAACGACAAACGCACCGGAAAACGCTGGACTGGTCGATCTCAGTCGCTATGCCATTCACCTTCTCAAGCCGGCCAAGAACAAGCGGCGACACGAAGCGCAGCTCGACGCCATGACCTTGGGCGTAGTCCTTTAACCGCCCGAACTGCGGATTCGGGAATATTCAGAAGAAAAAGTGCGGGCAATTCTTTGCCTTCGAGAGGCTGGATCTCGGCAACCACGGAGTTCAAAAGATGCGGCACCAAATTGAGAGCCAGCGCCACCAACATCAGCGACAGAAATGCCAAGTTCACTCCCCACTGTGAGCGCACCAGTGACATCGCCACGAGACGCAAAAAGCCGGGCCTCTCGCGGACAAGGGAAAAGAATGCGCGAAAACACATCCGTCCCGCGAGCCACCCCAGAAGCGCGGTCAGCGCGATCCCGCCCACCCAAGCGAAGCGCATCGACCGCCGATTCCATCAGCCACGCCATGAGCGAGAAGAAAACCGA